>VDFB02373365.1:67742691-67860509 GCA_007258455.2 Sequoia sempervirens
CTATGTCTATGCACATACATTTATAGAGTTGTAGACATTAGATGAATTACATGAAGGGAAATTGAATTGAACATGAAACCATGGAAAAGAGTGTGAGCACGCACACACACATACGTAAATATACAATAGTTACTTTGAAGAAACTCAAAGTGAGAAAACTTCAGTAAATGGGGTTGTGCCTATGTTTCACTATCACCAAGAACGGAAGATAGCATGCTCACAAAGTGATGGCATCGACCAATAATTGTAGTATACTTGCAACCTTAGTAAGCACAGCTACAGAAGGATAAGATAACGGGGCCACCTGCACACACAAAATTTATGATTGCGTCCACAAATTCAAAATTTGGGACAGTTCATAAAGATGTGAAAATATCATATATACTTGTATTGATATGAAAATGACATTTGATTGCATAAAGAGGAAGCAGACACTTATTTAGATTCGAGTAGCATCTCACAAGCTCCCTACTTAACAACATTAAAAGTGGCAACCATCAACTTCTATTAATTATTTACCTAACATCACTACCTACCACTGCATGTGAATAATTTTTGGTACAAAATAGGTCATTTACATTATTAGCTGATAGGCTATTACTGTGAGAAAGTTGCTGGAGAATTTTTTTTCTCCCTGAAAATTGTTGGATCATCCAGCAAACCAAAAAGTTTTTTGGCAGACATTCTCCTGTGAAATATTTAATCTGATATGTACAACTGTATTGTACAGCCCAATCAATGCTGAATGCACAAACACTGATGCTATTATTTTAAATTAAATTAAAGCTAATATGGTTCTCGTTTTGCAGCTGCCCAAACTTTTAAGCTATTATTTTAAACACCTTACACTTTTGGAGTATGTCAAATCACTCCACAACCCTAAACAACTCTGGCCAGCAGCTAAAAATTTCCACCGCCACAAAGATTTCTTACTAAACATTGCAAAGACCAACACCTGTGCAGTGACACAGTACTGAAAGCATAGTTGCCTATTATAATCTGCAACCATCTGCAACCTCTTCTCACTTATAGAATACAATCCTATACCTCAATTTACCATCATGAGTTTTACTCTCACAGTTTCCATACAACACTATACAAACTTGATGACAGATTAATTTATTTGCATCTCTTCACATCCTCTTTATTGTTTTTCTGTCTTTTATGGCCACATATGACTTTGAACAGAACTGTCATTGAATATTTGTTTGAAGTTTTTATTGCTTATGCTATACAGCAACTGTGAAATTCCAAGCAAAGTGCTTTCATTGTTTCTCCGTTGGAGGTCTGCAAATTGATCTGCTGAAATCAAATTCTCTAAGGCTGTAATATATATGCTTCCCTTTGGATCTCTTTTAACTCTTTGAACTGCTCATTTTGAATCAATTAACAAATTTTGACTACAGGGTAATCAAGGTGAGATGCTCCATATTAATCTTACAATGCAAAGTTCATGTTATTTCCTATCTTAGAAGAAGCAAAAATATAATTTTCAGGTCTTTTACTTTTTACATGCAAGAACAAAATATGTAAAGCTGAGACGAAAATTCACAATTGCTTTTGTCCCTGCTGTGAATTTGGTAATTTAATAACATTTCCTTCTCTTTCAGGAACCTATACCACAACTCTTAAACATAAATCTGCAGAAATTGTCAGAAAAGTATATTATATTAGCTGATTACCTCCAAAGACATTGTAAGGATATTACTAAAGGGGTTGTTAAACGATCTTGCTATGAGGTAACTGTAACACCCCGCCGTGCGAACCCCAAAGGACAATAACACAATAATTTCAGCACAATTTTTTTTTTAAAATACACATAACATACATGTAATACACATCAAGTCATATCACAAATTTCAATTAAATAGATTCATTAACACATACATCCCTTGGGGTACACGAAGAGTCATTACACGACTTAGATCCATACAACATCAATAAAAAATAAAATCCAAAGATATAATCATTAACAATAACAAATATAACACATTCATGAAAGATTCATTGATAAGAAGCCATCTGCACATAAATACAACATATGCATGATTACATAAGACATTGAATAACAACTACCATGGTCAATATCCACACCAAGTTTAACATTTCATTACAGTACAATGTTTAAGAAGTACAATGATACAAAAGTGTTTCCAACCATGAATGGAAACCATACAACAAGAATCATGACACAAATGAATAGATGAATACAAGTATCAAAACTGGCTCCAAGACAGATACAACTCTGGAGTCGCTGCAATAGCACCAATCCGCACCTCTCGATCCTCGACTAGGGACCCAATGGGGTGCTTAGCACGTTCCACCCGACCATGTGAGTCCGAAGACCCACCCCCCGTGCTAGGAGCTAACAAGAAAGAGACCTCAACCAAGAACATCCAAACATGGAACCACAAGACTCAACAACATACCAAGGTATCATAACACTCAGGAATTAAAATGACATAATCAACCACGTCCAGGAGTCATAAATCTCATCACATAAATCAAAACAATAGCCAGTAAACAAGGAACCAAAGGAAGATCATAAAACACTTTCAAATCAAGTTGAATTAAAAACTATATCATAATTTAGAAACGCAATGATACAATACAATAACATCATATCACAGTACCATAAGAGTACAAGGTCAAAACCCAAACGTCCACAAGATTTATACAAGACCAAAGAATACACCAAAGATCAAATAGGGTAAAACCATAAATCAATTCAAAACAACTATGTTCCATCAATTCAAGACAAAGACCCACTTCCAGAGGATTTCCAAAGAAACAACATAAGAAGGAGTGTTAGAGGAGAGTGTCATCGCATGGCTTAACATGGATTATCCAGGCTACCACTATCGCAAGGAGCCGCCTCCGTCTACTGACGAATTATCCAGGCATCCCGAGCGCTAGGAGCCGCCTCCATCTATGGTTATCCAGGCTTCCTATCTCAAGGTACCGCTCCATAGGGTTGCTCATGCGGAACCGTTAACCTTTCATGAGGACAAGGCAACGATCTTGCCAACCACGGCCTTCTCAATCCCCTTTAGTCTGTGGTAGCACTCAAAGGCGGATGAGGCATCATTTATCTTTTTAATGTGATTCTACCCACCCCCTAATTAATTATTTAAATTATCACTTTTTAATTTCACTCTAACGAGGGCTATCCTGGCGCCCCTTTGTGCGCCGACCACCCACTTAGAGCCACTCCCACTCTAGACACTCAAAACATAAAAACCAAATCCAAGGGTTGTACAACATAACAAGTACATTAGATCACAACAGAAAAGCATGCAAGGCATTACCCCTCTTGCCATAAATACATAATCAAAATCTCAACGATTCATGTACAACCCTTTCAAAGACATGAAACCAAAACACTTGCCACAACAAGGGCACATAAAAGGAGGAACATTAACCAATAGTAAAATAAACCTCTGGAAGATTCTCATAAAGTTACACTAGGGTTTCCCCATGAAAATCTGACAACAATAAAAGCAAAACCTTAAAGAACTATTTTCAATTCAATTATGATGAGAGAATACATCAAAATAAGATCAACAACTCCCTTAAACAACATCAACAACTTCGATACGAACTAAATCGGACATCCAAGGGAAACCTCTATTTTCTCCTCTCGGAATACCCATAACTCAAAGAACTTTTCAATTGACTCATTAACAACTCAAGCAGAACCATCAATCATGACAAAGATAACATTAACCAATTTGCCACTTAGGTAAAGAACAAAAGAACACATACTGGTTCCCAACGAATAGCAACATACATTAATTGAGAGAACATTCCCAACTCAAAATCAACTCACGAAAAGTCACATCGAAAGAATCCATAAAACCACACAAAGAAAGCTTCGTCAACCCCCAGCAAGATAAAAATGCAATCCACACATCAACAAAATCGCTCAACATCCAAAAGCCACCAACTAGATGTTCCACGGGAGACCTCAATTTTCTCTTCACAAGAACCCCTTATAGTGGCACAAAAATTACATTCATATAACTAACAACAGGATAATGATAACAACTATCTAATCACATTCTCAATTAAAAGAAACCAACCTACTCAAAACAATTACAATCTCAAGGTTCTAAATAAGTATCCAAATAAGACAACATTTATTAGAAACTCGGATCATCATAAAGTTATCCCCTAATCAACAATCCAAGAGAATTTAATTAGAAAAGAAGTCTCAATTCAAGAACAATTTATTTCAACGTTTATGCAAGTTTATAAAACTACCAGAATGAAGACAAATAAAGTTTACATCAATATTTAACCTTGACTAAAAATAACGATTAATTCTAGCATACAAAATTCCTCAATGAAAGAGTTATTACAACCACCAATTATAAGACTACCAAATACAACCATAAACCAAACTCCCAAAGGATCAATATACTATTTCCCTTCTACACATTACTCCCTTGATTAATCAATTTATCGTGACCATAAGATTAAATAACTAACAAAATGCAACTTATGTCCCAACCACAAATACATATATATATTTTTTTTCAAAACTACTATTCTAATATGACAACTACCAAGTGTAGACTCCTAATATACTACAAACATTCATGGATAAATTTAACCACTAATAGTAACAAAAGAAACATTCTATTTATCTTATCCAAAATAAGCACATTTAATTGAAAGGAGCCTAAAGCTATCCAAACGTATATTTGCCCTTAAAAATTTCTCCTTTAATGACCATTCAAGTATCTTTTTAAGGTACTCTCAAAACAAATCAACTTACATTATATTTATGCATTTATGATGTAGCTATATAAAATATTTTAAAGGAACATAACCTAACTTTTTATTTATATTTCACATCATTATAATTTTTCTATTCTTCTTATTATTACTACTATTTTCTTTTATTCCAATTTAGGATTTATAATCATTCCTATGACTATATACATTTATATAAATATAATGAGCCAATTAATACTCTAATTGTGTTTTAAAAAGATAACTAATCTCATGAACACTACACTACAAATATATTATTCCAAACATAGATTAAAACAAATACATTCCAATTGATTACATTCACAATTTATCTTATTCTTGCTTGAAAAGACATATCGTTGTTCTACTTGAAATAACATTGCCTATCATTTTAGTAATTTTTATGTCTTGAAACAATAGTAAGAATACAATAATTAACTATATAAATTGAAGTAATTACTCTAATCGACCAATGAAATATACATTAATTTTTCTCAAGCAAAACCTACTTAATGTCTTAGATCTCTAACTATTGATAGTAACCAACTTTTTTCCTTATTTTAGTTTCTTAACTCAACATTTATTAATTACATCTTTTATAAGAAATAGTTTCCATAAATCAAATTTTAAAGCACTAGACCCTTCTATATTTGATCTAATTTCTTTATGTTCTGACTTAACTTTCACACAGATGATCCATACCATCCAATATATTTCCAATTCATTATTACATGAAACAAATTAACCATCTATCACTTTACTCGCACCAAGACTTGACACACAATTAAAGCTAACATTCTTCCTCAGATAGAAGGAGCAAGGATAGAGTGTTGGATTGGTAATGACAATAATAACCTCAATAGAAATGGATATAAAATTGTAATAAGGCAGCGATCTTAGAAGGAATTAAGTTTAAGCCATTGGTACCAACATAATTTGGTAATTGATATACTATCTGCTACCAATCTATTTCCAATAACTATTTAGATATGATTATTGCTAATTTTCAAATGCGAAATAAACCTTAAATTAATATTATGGTAGGTGACATAAAAAAACAAGACTAAATTCTACCATGATCTTTTAATTTCATACCCTAGCTAGATCGTTTTACTTCCAGGTTTCAGCACCCACTCTGCCTCAAAATATATTTATACGAGTGATAATATTAGTATATGTTTATAAATACGTGCATAATTAAATTTCACATTATACTACAAGAGAGACTATTTAATTCACTACACCTTTGCAAGCCAAAACGTTGCAGCTGTGATGGTTTGCCAATGGTTTCAAGGAGACTATTTAATCCTGTATAACGCCTCAACTCCAAATGTTGAAACTGTGACAGGAGAAGACATGAGGGTGCGTGGCTGAGACAGGTTGACAATGGAATAAGAGAGACTATTTAATTTAGTACAACCTATAAGTCTAAAATCTGCAGCTGTGAAAGGAGGTCGATGGTTTCAGGGAGGCTATTTAATTCTGCACAGTGCCTCAACTCTATCTGCTGTAACTAAGACAGGTTGCCGAGTATATTAGAAAGTGACTATTGAAATTGGAAATATCGCCATCTACTTGCATTATAACAAATCTGACACACTATCCATGAAACCGAAGGGAAGGAGAAAGGTGAGGCGCAAATGCGCGACCTAAGAGAAAGAGAATTAATGTACAACTTTTCCTTTTTATAGAAATTTCTGTTGCTGGCGAGTTTCCAGAGACACGCTCAAGTTGGAATCTGGAAATTAACCTTCACCACAATTAACAATATTTATTTTCAAGTGCAGCAACTGCGATAGATTGACAAGAGAATCAAGCAGGTTATTTAAACCTTTAAACTTCCTATTATGCTCCAGTGCGCGGTGTGACAGGTTAACGCAGAAACCATAGGGATTATTTGAACGTTTAAACTTCCTATTATACTCAGGTGTGACGGCAGAAAGAACTACACGAGTCACTAAATCCCTTATATGCAATTGCAATACGTATTCAATTAAATAACATCAAATTCTTGATATGCTCAACACGCAGCGATGCAAACACAAAACATCAGGACTCAATACATGATAAACACAATTCAAAAACAGGGAACCTGGCACAGGGAAATAGGCACACAATACAGCCTTGAGACCAGAGGAAAACCCTAACCAAACAGACAAAGATTCCAAAATATAACATGCAGGGTTTGGTATTCGGGTTGAGCTAAATTAGACACCCAACAAAGGATGTTAGTCTCTTAATCTCTTACGCAACCAACCCAGAAACCGAACGCCATTCAAGCCATATCCAACAACCGACACCAAGAATATAGAGTTTATGTACAAGAGTCTCGGCCACAAGCTTATCTGGAGACTACTGCAGTGAAGGGGCAGCGACGAATGTTGGGTTAGTTGGCTTAGGTTGGAACGATAACGAATAACAAAAGAAGCCTAAATGTGAAACAAAACTCAAGCTTAAACACCAGTTCAATATTCCCATACGATGGATTTTCAATAAAGAGTATATATACATACTTTTATTGGCTACAACATGGATATCTAAAACCATCAAACACATAGGTGGAAAATTAAAAAAAAACGTATACTAATATGCATGGAAAGCCAAAACAATTGGCAAATGAAAAACCAGACTATGCCCCACAGACCCAATCATGGTGTTCAACTAATTTGAGTCTAAGCAGCAGTATTATGCAACTGGAGTAGTTTTGCATAGAAAGAAAATTAAATACAATTGATTTGATGACAAAAGATAATCATTTACATTCAAATACCCAGTGAAAGTTAGATCAATGGCTATTGATAGAGAATATAATTCGAATCATTGTATCTATGGTTGCAGACAAAGAGTTTTATTCAGGAATCTTTTTAATACTTATTTCAACCCAGCGTAACAAAGATAGAAAACAGAGGAACCTGATTAACACGATTAACTGGGCTAGAAATTGCTGCAGAGGTCGCTTCTCCAGTTTGTAGCCACAAATATCTTCTGAGTTTTCCCAACACTCCCCCCTTAATTTCTTTCTTGGTCCGTTACCAATCCCAAACGAAATCTCAACCGAATATCTTTTCACCTTCCCATAACCGAATCTTCCAATTCAAATAATATTTCTTTGTGTGCTTATTATTTATTTCACACAGAGGTAATAATAAATTCTCATTTTATTTTATTTCATTTATTTATTTACTTAATTACGATATTCGAGTTTGGTTTATTTAATTCATTTTAAACATTAATAATATTTTATTAGAATTTATTTCGTCACATTACTTACCAAAATAACATTATTAACTTATCAATTATACTTAGATACCAAACTTTTACTAGCCTTTCTCGTTTTTACCTTCATTCAAACTTAAGTAAAATTTTAATATTTAATCGTCTCTAATATTTTCTCACCTTTAAATTTATTAATTGAATTTAATCTTTAAATGATAGTTACTTTCCTCATCCAATCTGACTACTTTAAATAACAACTCCCAAAGATAATTAAATTATTTATTTAATTCCAGATAAGGCAAGTAACCCTATAATTAAATTAACTTTATTAACCAAATCTCAGCATATTATTAATGTTATTTCATAACTTTAAAATTAAATAAAATCACCACATCGACATGATATTACCCACAACTTACTTGACATCAACGATGACCGAAACGGGGTGGGCACTACAGTAACCTTATATGAACTGAAATTCAGGTTCGCCACACTTCAGTTTTTGCAGAGACAATGTAGATTGGCATTTGGATACATAGAGCAATACAAACTGCTGCAAGAAGATGAACTGTTAACATCATGCTACTACCATGGCATATTATTTGCTGGAAAAGTTTATCTTTAAGAATGATTTTGATGCTTCAAATTAGAAAGTTTATTTTGAAACAGAACAAGGACCAGTCACATTTTTTTTCTCTTTTCTTTTAATTAGTAAAAGATAACATTTATATAAGGATTTAAAAATACCAAATTTAATTGCAATGTCAGACCCTCAGGGGAGACAGAGGGGGAGGGGGAGAGGGAGTATCAGTATGGGAAGAAATAGCATCAAAGAGAGAGATTACCAAAGTAGAACAAAATCCTGGCCTGCAGGGAATACCACCAGAACCATCTATGATGTTATCAGATAATATTAGAACAACCTAGTAAGACGGTAAATAAAAAGGTTACATAGGAAAGCAATACAAATATCTAAACTGACCATCAATATGACCAACAATTTTAGGCCTCTGTTTGTGTAAAACAACTTGAGAAGATTGTCGTTGTCATCTTGCTTTTCGCTTTCATAGTCTAAGTTAGAGTTAGAGTCAAGGTTGGCACTTGGAGGATATGCTCAATATGTCATGCCCCCGCCATGAAGACATGACTCACCAAATCACAGCTTGGGTAAAGGAAAAAAGGGACAGTGATACATGTTAATGGGCAGTGATTCCTAAACAAGACTGGCAATGGTTATTAATTAGCAGTGATTCCTAATGGGCATGTGATTTGCATTAAACAAAACAGCGCTTGGACTAAGGAGGGGTGCATCCCTTGTAAGGGGTGTAATGATTATAACAGTTGTGACTATTCATCTCACCATGAAGGATATATAAGGGAGGTTGAATCATTTGTGAAGGGGATCAAGCGAAGGAGATTGGAAAAAGGAAAATAAGAAATTGAAACATAAGATATCTGTTGGAAATAAATATTGTTTTCAGCAAGAATATTATTGGGAAGTAAGTTTGAGGATATAAATTAGGAATATATATATTATTACCAATTTATATAGTAGATTCCTTTAGCAATCTATTTTGAATTTATAGAAGTGGTTTGCAAATAGGGAGGCTGATCCACCTTCTGAGTTCATGAGAGGTGAAGTACCAGCCTTTCCTTCATCAAGTATTCCACCCCGAGATGCAGGCTCGTGGGTTGGGAGGCGTATGAGTGCTCCTGGGCTTGTTGAGGAAGGTAGTCTTAATGCATCTTATCAAGCATGCCACCCCAAGATGGATGGATTGGAGATTCTGCCATGCTCATGGGTTGGGGAGATTCTGCCATGCTCATAGCCCACAAGTATTTAGGTCGTGGGAGTGGACTTGAGATCCTACTATGTTTGTGGGTCAGGAGGCGAATGAGTGCTCCTGGGCTTGATCAAGGAGGCTGGTGCACCTCCAAGGTGGACCGAGGGATGGAGTGGACCTGAGATCCTACTATGTTCATGGGTCAGGAGGCAAATGAGTGCTCTTGGGCTTGAAGGTCTCCTCAAGTATACCACCTTGAGGTGGACAGATGGGGATCCACCCATGCTCTCGCAATACAAGGACAACCATCCTTGAGATTGCGGTTTGCAAGTATTTCTAGTGAATTCCTAATATGATTGGCTATAGGAATATGCAATGTTAAGATGTTTTGAATTCAAATATTAATGATGCTATGAACTATAGCTCTAAATATTATGATGTTTTAGCTATGATGTGTTGCTCTCAATATTATAATGCTTTATGTATTAATTTGAATATAATTGTAAAGTTGATACTTGTTATTACTAACATTAGTTTTTAGTGATTATTATTGTTTTGCAGGCCGAAAATTAGGAATTTCCCAAAAGGGGACATTACACAATATCACACAACTTTCTAGAGTACTTCCGATTTGGCCTCTCATTTGAGAAGAATTCTTTCCTCAATGCAGAGCTTCCTGCCAGGGAGCTCGATTCCTAGATGTTGGATTTCTGTGAAGTTATTAAAAACTAATACCATAAAATATTGTTCTAAAACCTAATATTTTTCATAGTAAAGTTCTAAGTGAGCAAACAAGAACAACACAAATAAATCCTTAATAAAGGTAAACATAAAGCATTCGTTTATAAATTCCTTTTTCAAAGTCAAGTGTTCAAGGGATTTGAAGAATTTATAGTTTTACACTTTGATCACCAACTGTTTGAGAACAATCCCAACCAAAAACTAAGCTAAAAAATGTTTTTTTCTGGTCTGAAACAAATCAAAATGAAGGACAATGAGCCCCTAGAATCATCATAATAATGAATAGAACATGACTTATTCCAAATACTTATAGATGCTCTATGTTTCTGCATGATAATCCATTATCTCTCATGTTTGATATTGCATTCTGTTGGACACATTGCTGAGAGGACATGTATTGCGATATGTGATAGTGTCTTTGATCCTAGTGAAACATTGCACAAACTTTTGATTAAACAGGTTTACCCCAAAAATTATGGCATTGATATTATGCTTAACCAAATGAAGGCTGTTGTGTGACAAAAATATCCCACATTACAATTCTACAAGGAACATATTCAGCTAATCATTCATCATAGATGGGAGAAGCTTAGTACTCCCTTGCACATGGTTTCCTATGCATTGAACCCAAAGTGGTACATGCAAAGGCCTGATAAAATTACACCTATACGGTATGCTAAGTTAAAGGAAGGTGTAACAACCACAACCTTAACACAAGGAAATTACATGGTAATTTTCAACTACTTTGTAAATAGTTTTCATTCCTAAAATTAAGGAAAGCAAAATTTCTTTAACAACATAAGTTTCATTTGCATAAATGAGATATACATGAATATATATAATTGATATCATATCAACGATTCAATCATAAAAGTACATATCACAATTTCTTCTCCAATAAATTATTAAATTAACTTTTCAAGTTTCATAATGCATTAAGCAAAAAGAGTTTAGAGTCAGAGATCCTTATTTGGATACTTTCAATCTTTTTGTCTTCCAAGACTCGGCAAGTCAATTGCAGAGGGAGAGCATCACCCAAGTACTTTACCTCCAATCATAGACTTAAGCGGTCCCCCGCGTACCTTCCATACTGGAAGTGGCCTTGCCCTTCAATGAAGGGAGTGGTTAGGAACCCCCTAATAAAAGCCATCTGAGCTCTAGTGTTTGTGACCTACTTAACCAATACTGTCTATCAACTATGGATGACCTCCAATTATGACAGACAACTTTGATTGCGTTAAGTATTTGGTGCATGGTGAACCGACATGTGCATGCAGTGACTCATGCACCCACTTTGGCCAAAGTTGTTTTGTGTTCAATGAACATTCGCTACTTACTTGGAGCAAAGTCATACGTTCACGCACCTCACTCGACTTGGAGACTTATCTGACCTAATACTTATCCAATAGAAAACTAAAAGGTTCTATGGTTGTAAAGCTTTCATTATTCCACACCCATTTAGGTATTCACAACTGGATAACTCCCAAACTCAAAAGTAAATTTTGACACTTTTGTTGCAATACTAGCAACGTCAGAATTTAAGGTTTTTTCCTTTAAAAACTAGCCCATATTCTCATTCAAAGACAGTCATACGCTGCATCTAAAGTGGATAACTCTTAAGAGTGACTTCTGTGCCACCTTACTGACCTACTCTTGGTCATTCCTTAGCTTAACGTTTTAGTTTTTTGCTCTTATGGAATTAAAGCTATCAATACAATTAGGAAATACTTTCCTTACCATTTACTAGCACAACAATTTAAATATATTTAAGAAAAATAACATTCAACACATTATTAATTAAAGGGGCTCACTGGCAAACAGTTATGGCCAGTTTCGTGAGCATCCTTTTCGTTGTGCTTAAACCCCAAGGATTTGACATGCATGCAGTCTCTATTTATTAACACCAAAAATTCCTTCAACAAACGGTTTATTAGTCTTAAATGTAATACTGGGTCTTAGCCCTTTTAAGAGTCTTTGCTCTATATATTGTTCACAAATTTCAAATAGAGTAAAGAGACTTTGCTGCTCAAAAACATAGTTCCTACTTCACAGAAAAAACAGTTCACTATCTTCAAGTTTCAACACAAGAAAAACTCAGAAATCGAGAGTTAACAGATGGCATCCTCTTTGCAAGAAAAAGATTAAAAAATCAGATTCAGAAAATAAGACATGCCTATTAGCACGTACAAAAAATGCTCTACTTCTGTCCAGAATTCGCATAATAGCCTCAACACTAACTTCTCTAACTTATATGCTTATTTCTTCTATCTTCAAGCAAGCATGCAGAATTCTTTTTGACGCCTGAGCAACTATATTTCTGTTTTTAGAGAACTGAAACTATGAACAGTAATGGTGCCTTCTAACTTTTGCTTTTTGTAACCCCTAAACAATATTCACAAGCAGTTTATATAGAAAAGAGAAAAGATAACCACCTTCTAAGCCACTATCGACCTACTAATGAAGTTGGTTCAAACCAATAAATGCATGCGGTTGGTGCTACCCCAAAAGATCTCTCTCACGCCTAGTAGCAGTTACCAAAGAAAATATCTCAACACTTCCAGAACTTCTTTCTAGCATGTTGAAAACCAATTTGCCAATAGTCGACCCTTTTGGAGTTTATTTATATCAAATTCAAATCACATAAGTAGGCTATATCTAAGTGGATGATAGTCGCCTTCATGGCTCCAATTTAAGTTCATTTACTCAAACTTATCTGCCTATAATCTGTTAATGATTCCTTCAACAGATTTGACTTAGTCAACAGCAAAAAGTGGAGATTGGTGCCTTTAAAAGAGTTGTTACAGATCCCTATTAATAAGCATTCAGTTTTTGCCATTTACCAGCGCATGATGCTACTTGTTTGGAGTAAATTATGGTGGCTTTGTTACCATATATAACTAGCATATTACACCACTTTGAAGACCATTTAACCTCTCTAAAATTAGCATTAACAACTTGTATTTATTTCTTATTAGCTTTACTCAACAATTAATGTCTTACCTTATATTTATACATTTAAATATTTGTACATACTAGTAAACTCTAGCATATCCACATACATATACACTTATACAAGAAATATGATTTTCCGTATAGGTATATACATATGTACATATCACAGACTACCACATGTACACATATCCAAACATATAAACATAGATTTCTTCCCATTTGCTTATATAGAAAAACATGTTAATCATCCCAGTTGCTCATAAGCATACAACTCACATTATCATTTCTGTAAACAATAAAGTTATAAACTATATTATCAATGATTATGCAAATATATATATACTTGTTTTGTGATAAAAGAGTATACCAAAACCCTAAGGGCTCCTACAAGGAATTTCCCTATAGCTTGACTTAGGTTAAATAACCTCATAACATGAACAAGGTCCAACTTACACAAATTTGACACCTCAAACCTGTCCTAGGCTCACCCTGACAAGCTCAGATGGTTTTTATGATTGGGTTCTTTATCCCCTTCCTTCTCCTGGGTGATACTCCCCCTTATCCACTGGAGGTGCAATATCCAATCCTGTCATCCACTTGGCAATCAAAAACACGTAGTTAGCTATTTTCATCAAATTGTATACATTACATTATCAACATATCATTTCATAAAATTCCATTGCATTTTCCATAATTCCATCACATTCACTTTACGAATCTTCATAGTTCAAATTCACATTGCATATCAAATTGAAGTGAAAAAGGTAAATAGGAAATGGTAATTTAGGGTTGGGATGTAACAGAAGGGTTCATGAAGGCTATTCAAAAGATGTATGATTTTACAGATGCCAACATCATTTGTATTGAGTGGACAAAATTTGTCACTCATAGGGGATTTTCAGAGGAGGTCAAGATACATAGGGAGACTATGGCACAAGAGGACCCAATTTTGTGGACTATACTTCTTTGACTATGTCTCTAGCCATTTTTTTGTTCCATGTTTGTAGTTCTACTATTGAGATGAATCGGTCTACTTATTGCTTCATCCTCTCCATTAAGAGGAATAGACTTACCTCTATGAGGGCAGAGAAGCTTGTGATTGTACATAGTACCTTGCATCTCATTGACCACAACACACTTATGCACAAGGAGAGTAGCATATTGATGGTTTGTAGAGCCATAGGAGCTAGCATAGGTTGATGTTGATGCTACACGAACATGGCTAGTTGGTATTGGTTTGGAGGAGCTTGAGCTTGTGGAGTTTAGTAGTTCTAGTGATGAGAAGTTTGGTGGGGATGATTAGAGGCATTAGGCCATTTCGTCATTTTCAACATTGTAATTATCATAATGAAATTTCAAATATAATATAAATTTTGAATTCAACATTTTCATTGTTAATGTTTAAATGTTTGATGCAATCATTTCAATGTGTTTATTGTTTAGTGGGTTGCTTAGTATGAAATATCCCACACAATATTTTCGCAAAAATTTTGATTTTTGTAATACAAAACTTATGCCCTAATTTCTGATTTTCAATTTCTGCTTAAACCCTGGTGTGCTGATGTAATTTTCTAAGTTTATAATGCATGAACAATAGTACATAATGCAACCAAAAGATGGAAAAACTTGTATCAGATAACAGAGCGTGATTAGATCCTTCCATATGAGTCAACAAATGTCTGATATAAACCCTCAGTCTGCTGATACAAAATATGAATGCAAATTACAAAGTAAAGTGGGCTTCAAACATGCGCAACAACATGAAGAAACCCCAATAATGCAGATGCAACTAACCCTAGCTGGCTGAAGTTGCTCCAGCTACAAAAATGCAACTAAATGATGAACAACTAAAATAACCCTACCAAGGGTGCGGTGGCCTGCAGGACTGATGTTAGGACTTTGCCACCCTAGAAATCTGAATTAGAACCTCCAACTTGCAGAACTCACCCTTCAAATTAGAAATCTAAATGCTAATGCAAAATTGACATGAACTAGCAATTATCTCCATTGAAGCACATAGGAACCTCTGTCATGAAGATCGCCCTTGAAGAAGCTAGAGTTTCGGCCAACTTCTCCTTAATGCAATAGGGTTTTCATCCTACAGCATATGCTGCTCAAAAGTGCAGACCAAAGTGTTAGAACAACAATTTTGAATATGATGATGAAATGCTCCACAAGATCTTGTATTTATACATGTTTCCCTCCTTTATGCTGGCCGATCTAGGCAGAATTGCTATTAATTTCTTGTTCTTTTTCCTTCTCAAGGCTGACCCCTTAAGTCTCATAGGTGCTCCACTAATTCTAGCTGACCAAGACTTAAATTTTATTGCCTTCAAGACGGTCGACTCACCACTTGCTTCTTCTTTGGCCAACCTAGGAAAGGGGATTAAAAGAGGGGACATTACAATCCTCCCTTCCCAAAATTGCTTGTCTTTAAGCAATGATAGCATGCCACCACCCAAATCCCATAACATCACCCTACCATATGTATCAAAATTGAAAAGATGGATGTATCTCATAGAGCCATCAACACCCACCAACTCTCCAACTTTGATAAATGCTTCATGGGTGTGTAGGATGCCTCTCATAGGAGCATAGAAGAACACAACAGCCCCTCCTATGTCACTGGTAGCAGTCAAAGCAGCAACTTCCCAACTATTTGTAGCGTCTTGAAAGGACTCAATCAATTCTTCATCCTTTGTTAGTTGTCCATTGCCAAGAGCTGGTCCCACGTGAGTTTCTCCATGAAAATCACAAGCCTTAAGGTTGATCCTCTTGGCTGTCATAACATGATAATATGTAGATAAAGGACAAGTGTTGTTCATCAGAAAATCAATCTTTGCCTCATGCTCAAGTGCAATGTCTTCCGCAATCTCCATCAGCTCTCCTAGACCTATCATGTGCACATCAGAAAGTTCCTTCTCTGGATTACAAATTAACCAATCAACGAACTCATTAATCTTGGAGCAAAGGAACTCAAATGTTTCTTGATCAACCTCTATGGAGTTTTCTTCTCTTATTTCAGTTACAACCTTTATCATCCCAATGCCATTAGTGCTTTCATGATACACATGCAATTTCTCCTCATGAGTGTTAATGTTTTGGTAGCGGCAGGAGGTATCTTCTAGCAGTAGAAGTATCTTCCTTAAATAAATTGTTGTGTTAGCTGGGCGACCTCATAAATTGTCTTATTCAGAATGGTCAACATGCAAGAGAATCTGTGTAACTGACATGCAAGAGAATCTGCGTACTGACATGCAAGAGAATCTCTGTCTCCTTAAATAGACGCATGAACTATATTTGTAACTCCTCCTTAAATAAGCAAATGAAACGCCACCTAGTGTGTGCATGTGTAGCTGTCATTTGCCTATATTTAGGAGGAGATGTTGGCTTGTTTGGTGACTTATTTTTGTCTATAAAAACAAGTCACATCTTCAAGAAGATGTTCGATTATTTGCAGCAGGTTATTATCCTTTGAAGAGCAGATTGATATCAAGGAAAAATCAGAGGTTTTCTGTATATTGGCATCTAGGAGAGGTGCTGAGAATTGTAAGCTGATTCATTGGAATCTAGGAGAGGTGCTGAGACTTGTAAGCTGATTTCTTTCAATATACAAGAGACATATTTGTGGCTGGGTTTTTCTCCCTTAGAAGGAGGGTTTTCCCAGGATATATGCTGTGCTATATTGTTCATGTCTTCATGTGTTTGTGTTGCCATTTTTTTGTTTTCTGTTAGCTCTCATTTCTAGTTCAAAATTTAACAATGAGGGTCAATCTTAAACGCATCATTCTTCCCAATAGTCTAACCAATAACATCATCACATGATTCAATTACTTCCATACTTGAAGCTTGGCTGGCTGCTACTTGGATATCACTCAGAATTAACAACACCTCTTCCTTTATTTCGAGCTCTTCATACCCAATAGGAGTCTTCCCTACCTCCACTTCATCAATTTTTTGTTGGTACACACAATCATTAGGAACCAACAAGCAATCTTCATCTTCAACTTGCTTATAGGGTTCCTCTTGTTCTTGTTTCGTGATGTCTTGCGGCTTCGATTTTTCTTTCTGCTCTACGACTTCCTCTTCTTTAGCTGTTTTTGAATCTTCCTCTTCCTTTATTTTCCTCACGTAGTAACCATCAAAAGATTTAATATCCCTGATTGTCTCAGGTTCACCTAAGTACGCATCAAAGATTTTGATAATCTCCTCACTCACGGGTATAGCTAGTCCTGCCAATCTTACATATTCTTGGTATGTTAGCAGATCCTTACACTTTTGATACCTTTCATAACATCTAGCAATTTTGGAGATGGCAATTTCATCCTCCTCCTCACTCATTTGCACAATCAAACCCATTGGCTGGCAGGATTGTGGCTTTGATACCACTGAAATATCCCAAACAATATTTTTGCAAAATTTCTGATTTTTGTAATACAAACCAGATGCCCTAATTTCTGATTTTCAATTTTTGCTTAAACCCTAGTGTGCTGATGTAATTTTCTAAGTTTTATAATGCATGTACATAATGCAACCAAAAGATGGAAACACTTGTAGTAGATAACAGTAGCATTAAATCACCAACATAGCATGATTAGATCCTTCCATATGAGTCAACAAATGTCTGATATAGACCCTCAATCTGCTGCTACAAAATATGAATGCAAATTACGAAGTAAAGTGGGCTTCAAACATGCCCCACAACATGAAGAAACCCCAATAATGTAGATGCAACTAACCCTAGTAGGGCGAAACTGCTCCAACTACAAAAATGCAACTAAATGATGAAAAAACAACTGAAATAACCCTACCAAGGGTGCGCTGGCCTGCTGGACTAATGTTAGGGCTTTGCCACCCTAGAAATTTGAATTAGAACCTCCAACTTGCACAACTCGCTCTTCAAATCAGAAATCTAAATGCTGATGCAAAACTGACATGAACTAGCAATTATCTCCTTTGAAGCACATAGGAACCTTCGTCATGAAGTTCGCCCGTGAAGAAGCTAGGGTTTTGTCTAACTTCTACTTAATGCAATAGGGTTTTCATCCTAGAGCATATGCTGCTCAAAAGTGCAGACCAAAGTAATAGAACAATTTCGAATATGATGATGAAATGCTCCACAAGATCTTGTATTTATACACGTTTCCTTCCTTCTCTATGTTGGTCGACCTAGGCAGAATTGCTATTAATTTCTTATTTTCTTTCCTTCTCAAGGCTGACCCCTTAAGTCTCATAGGCGCCCCACTAATTCTAGCCGACCAAGACTTAAATTTTATGGCCTTCAAGAGAGTCGACTCACCACTTGCTTCCTCTTTGGCCGACCTAGGAAAGGGGATTAAAAGAGGGGACATTACAATCCTCCCCAAAATTGCTTGTCCTCAAGCAATGACAGCATGCCACCACCTAGATCCCATAACATCACCCTATCATATGTATCAAAATTGAAAAGATGGATGTACCCCATAGAGCCATCAACACCCACCAACTCTCCAACTTCGATGAATGCTTCATGGATGTGTAGGATGCCTCTCATAGGAGCATAGAAGAACACATCAGCCCCTCCTATGTTGTTGGTACCAGTCAAAGCAACAACTTCCCAACTATTTGTAGCGTCTTCAAGGGACTCAATCAATTCTTCATCCTTTGTTAGTTGTCCATTGCCAAGAGCTGGTCCCACGTGAGTTTCTCCATGAAAATCACAAGCCTTAAGGCCGATCCTCTTGGCTATCATAACATGATAATATGCAGATAAAGGACAAGTGTTGTACATCAGAAAATCAATCTTCGCCTCGTGCTCAAGTGCAATGTCTTCCTCAAACTCCATCAACTGTCCTAGACCTATCATGTGCACATGAGAAATTTCCTTCTCCGGATTACAAATTAACCAATCAACGAACTCGTTAATCTTGGAGCAAAGTAACTGAAATGTTTCTTGATCAACGTCTATGGAGTTTTATTTTCTTATTTCAGTTACAACCTTTATCATCCCAATGCCATTAGTGCTTTCATGATACACATGCAATTTCTCCTCATGAGGGTCAATCTAAACCCATCATTCTTCCCAATAGTGTAACCAATAACATCATCACATGGTTCAATTACTTCCATACTTGAAGCTTGGTTGGCTGCTACTTGGATATCACTTGGAATTAGCGACACCTCTTCTTTTATTTCGAGCTCTTCATACCCAATAGAAGGAGTCTTCCCTACCTCCACTTCATCAATTTTTTGTTGGTACACACAATCATTAGGAGCCAACAAGCAATCTTCATCTTCAACTTGCTTATAGGGTTCCTCTTGTTCTTGTTTCGTAATGTCTTGCGGCTTCGATTTTTCTTTCTGCTCTATGACTTCCTCTTCTTTAGCTGTTTTTGAATCTTCCTCTTCCTTTCTTTTCCTCACGTAGTAACCATTAAAAAGATTTTATATCGTTGATAAGTCTTAGGTTCACCTAAGTACACTCCAAAGATTTTGATAATCTCCTCACTCATGGGTATAGCCGGTCCCGCCAATCTACATATTCTTGGTATGTTAGCAGATCCTTACACTTTTGATACCTTTCATAACATCTAGCAATTTTGGAGACGGCAATTTCATCCTCCTCACTCATTTGCACAATTGAACCCATAGGCTGGCAGGATTGTGGCTTCGATACCACTAATATATCCTAAACAATACTTTTGCAAAATTTCTGATTTTTGTAATACAAAACTGATGCCCTAATTTCTGATTTTCAATTTCTACTTAAACCCTAGTGTGCTGATGTTATTTTCTAAGTTTTATAATGCATGAACAATAGTACATAATGCAACCAAAAGATGGAAAAACTTGTAGAAGATAATAGTAGTATTAAATCACCAACATAGCATGATTAGATCCTTCCATACGAGTCAACAAATGTCTGATATAAACCCTTAGTCTGCTGCTACAAAATATGAATGCAAATTACAAAGTAAAGTGGGCTTCAATCATGCGCAACAACATGAAGAAACCCCAATAATGTAGATGCAACTAACCCTAGCTGGGCGAAGCTGCTCCAACTACAAAAATGCAACTAAATGATGAAGAAACAACTAAAATAACCCCACCAAGGGTGCGCTGGCTTGCTGGACTGATGTTAGGGCTATGCCACCCTAGAAATTTGAATTAGAACCTCCAACTTGCACAACTCGCCCTTCAAATCAGAAATCTAAATGCTGATGCAAAACTGACATGAACTAGCAATTATCTCCATTGAAGCACATAGGAACCTTCGTCATGAAGTTTGCCCTTGAAAAAGCTATTGTTTCGTCCAACTTCTACTTAATGCAATAGGGTTTTTGTCTTACAGCATATGTTGCTCAAAAGTGCAGACCAAAGTAGTAGAACAATTTTGAATATGATGATGAAATGCTCCACAAGATCTTGTATTTATACATGTTTCCCTCCTCTGTGCTGGCCGACCTAGGTAGAATTGCTATTAATTTCTTATTTTCTTTCCCTCTCAAGGCCGACCCCTTAAGTCTCATAGGTGCCCCACTAATTCTAGCCGACCAAGACTTAAATTTTATTGCCTTCAAGAGGGTTGACTCACCACTTGCTTCCTCTTTGGCCGACCTAGGAAAGGGGATTAAAAGAGGGGACATTACAATCCTCCCTGAAATTGCTTGTCCTCAAGCAATGACAGCATGCCACCACCTAGATCCCATAACATCACCCTACCATATGTATCAAAATCGAAAAGATGGATGTACCCCATAGAGCCATCAATACCCACCAACTCTCCAACTTCGATAAATGCTTCATGGATGTGTAGGATGCCTCTCATAGGAGCATAGGAGAACACATCAGCCCCTCCTATGTCGCTAGTAGCAATTAGAGCAGCATCTTCCCAACTATTTGTAGCGTCTTCAAGGGACTCAATCAATTCTTGATCCTTTGTTAGCTGTCCATTGCCAAGAGCTGGTCCCACGTGAGCTTCTCCATGAAAATCACAAGCCTTAAGGCTGATCCTCTTGGCTATCATAACATGATAATATGCAGATAAAGGACAAGTGTTGTACATCAGAAAAATCAATCTTCGCCTCATGCTCAAGTGCAGTGTCCTCAAACTCCATCAGCTCTCCTAGACCTATCATGTGCACATCAAAAATTTCCTTCTCTGGATTACAAATTCACCAATCAACAAACTCATTAATCTTGGAGCAAAGGAACTCAAATGTTTCTTGATCAACGTCTATGGAGTTTTATTTTCTTATTTCAGTTACAACCTTTATCATCCCAATGCCATTAGTGCTTTCATGATACACATGCAATTTCTCCTCTTGAGGGTCAATCTAAACCCATCATTCTTCCCAATAGCGTAACCAATAACATCATCACATGGTTCAAGTACTTCCATACTTGAAGCTTGGTTGGCTGCTACTTGGATATCACTCGGAATTAGCAACACCTCTTCTTTTATTTCGAGCTCTTCATACCCAATAGAAGGAGTCTTCCCTACCTCCACTTCATCAATTTTTTGTTGGTACACACAATCATTAGGAGCCAACAAGCAATCTTCATCTTCAACTTGCTTATAGGGTTCCTCTTGTTCTTGTTTCATGATGTCTTGCGGCTTCGATTTTTCTTTCTGCTCTATGACTTCCTCTTCTTTAGCTGTTTTTGAATCTTCCTCTTCCTTTCTTTTCCTCACGTAGTAACCATCAAAAGATTTTATATCATTGATAAGTCTTAGGTTCACCTAAGTACACTCCAAAGATTTTGATAATCTCCTCACTCATGGGTATAGCTGGTCCCGCCAATCTACATATTCTTGGTATGTTAGCAGATCCTTTCATTTTTGATACCTTTCATAACATCTAGCAATTTTGGAGACGGCAATTTCATCCTCCTCCTCACTCATTTGCACAATTGAACCCATAGGCTGGCAGGATTGTGGCTTCGATACCACTAATATATCCTAAACAATACTTTTGCAAAATTTCTGATTTTTGTAATACAAAACTGATGCCCTAATTTCTGATTTTCAATTTCTACTTAAACCCTAGTGTGCTGATGTTATTTTCAAAGTTTTATAATGCATGAACAATAGTACATAATGCAACCAAAAGATGGAAAAACTTGTAGAAGATAATAGTAGTATTAAATCACCAACATAGCATGATTAGATCCTTCCATACGAGTCAACAAATGTCTGATATAAACCCTTAGTCTGCTGCTACAAAATATGAATGCAAATTACAAAGTAAAGTGGGCTTCAATCATGCGCAACAACATGAAGAAACCCCAATAATGTAGATGCAACTAACCCTAGCTGGGCGAAGCTGCTCCAACTACAAAAATGCAACTAAATGATGAAGAAACAACTAAAATAACCCCACCAAGGGTGCGCTGGCTTGCTGGACTGATGTTAGGGCTATGCCACCCTAGAAATTTGAATTAGAACCTCCAACTTGCACAACTCGCCCTTCAAATCAGAAATCTAAATGCTGATGCAAAACTGACATGAACTAGCAATTATCTCCATTGAAGCACATAGGAACCTTCGTCATGAAGTTTGCCCTTGAAAAAGCTATTGTTTCGTCCAACTTCTACTTAATGCAATAGGGTTTTTGTCTAAGTTACCGGTTCGGGTTCGGGGACGGGTTCGGGGACGAGAACCCGGTACGTGGGTACGGGCAAAATTTTTTTAGGGGTTTGGGTACGTATGGGTACGTGTGTATATATATATATATATATATATATATATATATTAATAATTTAATATATTATAAATCTATATATGTATTATATATACAAAAAAAAAGAGAAATATAGAGAATTGTAAAACTAAATCATTTCACAGTATGATACTTGATCATTGATCAATGCCAAATGCCAAAGATAAATATTAAATGCCAATTCTAACAGATCTTGCCAACAAGTTTTCCAGGTCTCAAGTCTCTTAACCAAAGGTATTTTTAGAAAAAAGATATTACATTTTGAATATTTGATTCTCAGCATTCTTTGTTTTTCATGGTTCTCCAAATTTCTATATTTATTTGAACTTCCTGAAAATTTTGTCAAATTATCATTTTTGGAATTGGTATTTAAGGGTCATTTAACCTAGTTCTTCTCTATTGCACTACTTATTCTGTCAAAATTCAAGGTTACTTATAGGCATTAACATGATCTGTCTCACTCTTTATTTCTGATTTTTTTAACTAATCAGATATATGCTGTTTCATCTATCCCTGTCAATATGCCACTAGATTCACCTCTAATGAGCCTAGAGATTCTCTTGTTATTCAGAATTTTTAGGTGAGCTTCTGCTTTGGATTTGAATGCAGAACTTTTGCACTTGACCAGATTAGAACAACATCCACAGAAATCTTCAAACCAGGGCTGCTTCAGCTTGAATGCTCCTCCTCTTCTGTTTATGCTAAAAACAGAGCTTCTGTGCAGCTCTTAGCAAATTAGAATTCCTGTATTCATTCACCCTCTGTGTTATACATCACAAAAGACTACTTCTGTGCAAAGCCACTAGCCATTTTAGGGTTAGGGGGAAATTTTTTTTAAAAAAAATGTTTTTTAATCATGTTTGGGCCCATTTTTTTTTGACTTGGCCCATGGGTTCGCCTGGTTCGCCTGGTTCGTTCCAGCCTGTCAGCTTGGCGCACCCACTAACCCGGCGCATTACCGGGCACGCCTCGCGGCATTCAAACGAACCCTCATCAACCCGAACCGGTGCGACAACCGGGTTCGAAAATGGGGTGAATCCGTAACATAGGTTTTGTCTTACAGCATATGTTGCTCAAAAGTGCAGACCAAAGTAGTAGAACAATTTTGAATATGATGATGAAATGCTCCACAAGATCTTGTATTTATACATGTTTCCCTCCTCTGTGCTGGCCGACCTAGGTAGAATTGCTATTAATTTCTTATTTTCTTTCCCTTCTCAAGGCCGACCCCTTAAGTCTCATAGGTGCCCCACTAATTCTAGCCGACCAAGACTTAAATTTTATTGCCTTCAAGAGGGTTGACTCACCACTTGCTTCCTCTTTGGCCGACCTAGGAAAGGGGATTAAAAGAGGGGACATTACAATCCTCCCTGAAATTGCTTGTCCTCAAGCAATGACAGCATGCCACCACCTAGATCCCATAACATCACCCTACCATATGTATCAAAATCGAAAAGATGGATGTACCCCATAGAGCCATCAATACCCACCAACTCTCCAACTTCGATAAATGCTTCATGGATGTGTAGGATGCCTCTCATAGGAGCATAGGAGAACACATCAGCCCCTCCTATGTCGCTAGTAGCAATTAGAGCAGCATCTTCCCAACTATTTGTAGCGTCTTCAAGGGACTCAATCAATTCTTGATCCTTTGTTAGCTGTCCATTGCCAAGAGCTGGTCCCACGTGAGCTTCTCCATGAAAATCACAAGCCTTAAGGCTGATCCTCTTGGCTATCATAACATGATAATATGCAGATAAAGGACAAGTGTTGTACATCAGAAAAATCAATCTTCGCCTCATGCTCAAGTGCAGTGTCCTCCTCAAACTCCATCAGCTCTCCTAGACCTATCATGTGCACATCAAAAATTTCCTTCTCTGGATTACAAATTCACCAATCAACAAACTCATTAATCTTGGAGCAAAGGAACTCAAATGTTTCTTGATCAACGTCTATGGAGTTTTATTTTCTTATTTCAGTTACAACCTTTATCATCCCAATGCCATTAGTGCTTTCATGATACACATGCAATTTTTCCTCATGTTGGTCAATCTAAACCCATCATTCTTCCCAATAGCGTAACCAATAACATCATCACATGGTTCAAGTACTTCCATACTTGAAGCTTGGTTGGCTGCTACTTGGATATCACTCGGAATTAGCGACACCTCTTCTTTTATTTCAAGCTCTTCATACCCAATAGAAGGAGTCTTCCCTATCTCCACTTCATCAATTTTTTGTTGGTACACACAATCATTAGGAGCCAACAAGCAATCTTCATCTTCAACTTGCTTATAGGGTTCCTCTTGTTCTTGTTTCGTGATGTCTTGCGGCTTCGATTTTTCTTTCTGCTTTATGACTTCCTCTTCTTTAGCTGTTTTTGAATCTTCCTCTTCCTTTCTTTTCCTCACATAGTAACCATCAAAAGATTTTATACCATTGATAAGTCTTAGGTTCACCCAAGTACACTCCAAAGATTTTGATAATCTCCTCACTCATGGGTATAGCCGGTCCCGCCAATCTACATATTCTTGGTATGTTAGCAGATCCTTACACTTTTGATACCTTTCATAACATCTAGCAATTTTGGAGACGGCAATTTCATCCTCCTCCTCACTCATTTGCACAATCAAACCCATAGGCTGGCAGGATTGTGGCTCTGATACCACTGAAATATCCCAAACAATATTTTTACAAAATTTCTGATTTCTGTAATACAATACTGATGCCCTAATTTCTGATTTTCAATTTCTGCTTAAACCCTAGTGTGCTGATGTAATTTTCTAAGTTTTATAATGCACGAACAGTAGTACATAATGCAACCAAAAGATGGAAACACTTGTAGCAGATAACAGTAGCATTAAATCACCAACATAGCATGATTAGATCCTTCCATACGAGTCAACAAATGTCTGATATAAACCCTCAGCCTCCTGCTACAAATATGAATGCAAATTACAAAGTAAAGTGGGCTTCAAACATGCACCACAACATGAAGAAACCCCAATAATGTAGATGCAACTAACCTTAGCTGGGCGAAACTGCTCCAACTACAAAAATGCAACTAAATGATGAAGAAACAACTGAAATAACCCTACCAAGGGTGCGCTGGCTTGCTGGACTGATGTTAGGGCTTTGCCACCCTAGAAATCTAAATTAGAACCTCCAACTTGCACAACTTGCCCTTCAAATCAGAAATCTAAATGCTGATGCAAAATTTACATGAACTAGCAATTGTCTCCATTGAAGTACATAGGAACCTCCGTCATGAAGTTCGCCCTTGAAGAATCTATTGTTTTGACCAACTTCTCCTTAATGCAATAGGGTTTTCGTCCTAGAGCATATGCTGCTCAAAAGTGCAGACCAAAGTAGTAGAAGAACAATTTCGAATATGATGATGAAATGCTCCACAAGATCTTGTATTTATACATATTTCCCTCCTTCTCTATGCTGGCTGACCTAGGCAAAATTGCTATTAAATTCTTATTTCTTTTCCTTCTCAAGGGCAACCCCTTAAGTCTCATAGGTGCCCCCACTAATTCTCACCGACTAAGACTTAAATTTTATTGCCTTCAAGAGGGTCGACTCACCACTTGCTTCCTCTTTTGCGAACCTTGGAAAGGGGATTAAAAGATGGGACATTACATTGTATGCCAAAGTTTCATTTCTAATTCCTTTACTTATTCCTTATACATATTTTTTATAATTAATTTTTGAAGTACTATATGAATTTGTGTCACCCAGCAGCCACCCCTTTGCCATTCCCCTCACTACTCCCAAACTTAGGCCCTTGGTCCCGTCGTCCTTGAAATCTGTCTCTCCATCCCCTTGTTGTTCTCAAACTTAGGGCCTTGGTCCTCTTGTTCCCTTGTTAGGAAACTCTGTTGGTATTAAGTAGGGTGGAAAAATGAGGTTCTATTTTAGGCTTGATAAATTCTATTTTAATAAAGTATTTTTCAGTGCTTACACTTAGGTTGATAATAATGTTGTTTCTTTAATTCCTTTTACCTTGTTTGATCATCATATTTTTGTTGAGACTGATGTTGACATTAAGGGGGTTGACTAAGGGAAAAAATACAAAGTAGAGGGGCTTTCCAAGATGAATTCTAGTTCACTTATGATGAGGATTGTTTTAATGGGGTTAAGACTATTATGAACTTTATCAAGATCTATGAACCAAATTCATGTCACATTTCTCAAATGGAAGTTCTATATTGAAGCTTGGGGAAAATTATTTAGGACTGTTGGAAAAACTAAGTTCTAATCTAGTAAAAACTGGGCTAGAGATTTTGAAGAAAATCTAATTAGACTCGAGGAAAAATCGCAAGCTGATCTACATAATTTGAATATGCAAGAATACGTTATGTTGCCAAACATAGATGGAGGTGCTATTAGAAGTTAGAACACTGTTGCCAAATATTTTGTAAGGTTTGAAATCCTAAACAATCACACGAAAATAAAACAGTAACTCAATATCTTTAAACATGGAATTGAAATGAAACAACTTCATTAGATAAATAAATGTCTTATCACATCCTTATACGTGTAGTGTATAATCCAGGTAAAAGCACATAATATATGATATACAAAAGTACAACTCAAGCTTTCATGCCATGTAGTCAGCTAATTATACAATCTAGAAGTACAAATACAAATAATGATATAAGAATGATATGATAACATAATCAATATAGCCTTCAACCGCCATCGACCCTCACAGTCATTCGCAAGTCTGAGAGACGAGAACATGACTTAGGCGCTTTTTTTGCCCAACCACGAAGCTTACGCTTCCCCATAATTCTTCCTACTCGAAGAATACCCAACTTTGCATGATACCTAGCAACTTGGAAACTGTGTTACCATGTTCGCCTCTGCAGGGGCTAGATTCGGGTCCGATTTGCACTAGGTTTGGATCCTGGTCCGGTCCCTTTGTGGGTATTGGCAGGGTTCCCCTTGAGGGGGCCCGGTTCACTTGGAGTGAACCCGGGAGAACCTGCATGCCCAATGGCGAAATTTTGCATTTTTTTAATTGTTTTTTGAGTATGCCTTTGACCATCGCCCTACAGAGCCCTAAAAGAGACTTCTAAATGACATAAAACACCAAAACTACTTTTTGGTTGATTTGTTTTGCAAACAACTTTTTTCAGTCCAAGAGGCTGAGCATTCATTTTTGCTTGTTGGATCAACAAAGGGAGTTGAAGATTGACCATTGAAGCTTCTACAAACAATTGTTTTTTCATTCCTACACAATTGCAAGAGTTCATTGGCCGCCAAAAAGATTGTAGAAGGATATTTTTGCAAAGAGGTAAGTTTTTTTCATTTTTTTCCTCTATTTTTTGTTTTACAAACATGAAACAAATTCTTTGCTTTGTTTATCTATGTATTTTCCATTCTTCTATGAATATATGAAAGATTCAAAAGACCTAGGTTTTATATATCAATTTTTGTATTCAATTTTTTTGTTTTTGTTTTGAATTTGTTAAAAAAATTTGCCATAGGAATCACAATGCCAACTAGTTCTAGCTCCGCAGCTCAACCTAAATTCAAAACAGATCCAAATTCTCCTCTATGGAAATATGTTCAAATGATACAACAGGTTCCAGGTGGTGGTGGTTACATTTGGAAATGCAATGGATGTGATGTTCAATATTCTAGTTCATATTTTCCGGTGAAAGCACATTTGTGTGGAATACTTGGAAAATGCATCAAAGCTTGCCCTGGAAAGAAAAATGTACTTGTGCCATTAGAGACAGTCATATGATATATTATGGAGCAAGAACAAGTAGATGAATGGGAATCCCGTAGATCAAATCACCCCTTATTTAAAAAAAATTCAAAGGGAATGCTGCCCCCATCTAATTCCAATATTGTGGTAGAAAACCACCCATTTTTGGCCACTCCTCATCCTCAAAATCAAAGTTAACAACCCATTATAAACAAAAGATCAAAGGGACCTTTGGAAGTTGCATTTCAAAATGAGAGTTGAGACATCACCAACCAACATGTAGCAAGATGTATTTATGCAAATGGATTGTCTTTTAATGTTGTTTGCTCTCCATATTGGAAAGAGATGTTGAAAACAGTTAATGAAGCTCCAAAAGGGTACAAGGGCCAAGGTTATGAGAAGGGGTGTGGCACCTTATTGGAAAAACTAAAAGAGGTCAAGATGGTTGAAGATTCATTGAAGCCCATAAGGGATTCATGGATTGAGACTGGTGTGTCCATTGTTTTAGATGGTTGGAAAGATTCAAAAAATCAGCCCATGATCAATGTCATAGTGGTGTCCCCTAAAGGGGCAATGTTTTTGAAAGCTGTGGATTGTGAGGGGTGGATAAAAGATGGACAATTTATTGCTGATATTCTCATTGCAGCCATTGAGGAAGTGGGACCTTGCATCGTTGTTCAAGTTGTAACGGACAACACCAAGAATTGTAGAGCTGTTGGGTTGTTGGTTGAGGAACGATATTCACATATCGTTTGAACACCTTGTCCGTTCCACTCACTCATTAATAGGCATAATTATGGCAACTGTATTGGAATGCATGTAGGTATGGATAGGATAGGTCAAATATGGGAATGAGTGTAAATAGAGAGGGGTGATCAATCAAACAATGAGCACAACTGCCATTTGTCAATATGTAATTGTAGTAAGCCATTCCAGCAAAATGTGTCCAAAACTATATGGGAATTGGCATGGACACACACACACATTTTATTTGTACAAAATGTGCAAAATCAAATTCAAAATATAGTTGATGATTGATAATTCAATGTCAATTGACAAACATTCAAGGTAAATCAAAATGGTTTATGTTAGTGCATCTGCACATGCAAAATCTGTAAACATATTGCTCTTCATTGAGAACATTAACATCATCATTTAGTTTGTTAGAAGGACAAGCAGTGTCGGCGACACTGCTACTAGTTGCACCATACAAATAATGTGTAGCAGCATAGTGCCCCTGATCCTTTATAAAGACCAAGGAAAGCTATTAGTTAGGGTAAAGGTTTTTTTCTCCCATCACAAATTTAATTTTTTTGGGGTCCCAAATGGATTCTCTTTGGGATTACCTCCAGTTTGCTTAGGGTCTTGCTTCTGGTTTGCTTAGGTTCTTGTCCCAGGCCTTGATTTGGCGTGTGCTTGTTATGAATGTATCCGGGCTGGATCTAGAGGTGCGTGGCAGGACCCTGGGCAAACCCAGGCCAGACCAGACCAAGATTAAAATCTGTTCTGGACTAGTTTGGGTTGGCCAGGGTTCTTGCAAAACTTTGTCACATAGATTTTGCCTGATAGTGGGTTTTATCTAGTGGTTTTATTCCCTTACTATTTGGCACCTAATCTAATTAGATGGTTCACATTTGAGACAGGTGCTAATGGATCTCTCTTTATAACCAAGTTTTCAGAACTTAAGCCCCATGTTAGAACTGAGAACTTTAAGATTCATGCCCCATCTGAGAGGGTGCAACAAGATAAACCTGCATGAACTTTGTTTTAAGGTGAAATTGAAATTTCAGGAATTATATGTATGAGTAGCTTTCGATGAAGTAGAACTATAATAAACTTAAAATTTCTGTTTTGCTTGTTTGTGTGAGTGTACAAGTTCCATTTAAGGTCTTAATGTGATATTTTCTTTGGTCTGTGCCTGTTAACCATACCATTTTTAATCTTAAATTAGTTATTTTAGCTATAGCCATCAAATTTGTCCGCCCTTATATCATTTTCCAATACTTCCCAGTAATTTCACTTTTCATTTTTCATTTTTATAATTATCTGTCTTTGGTTTTTTTATTGTCACGTATCAATTTGTATTTATAGTGTTGTCCAATAACTATACTATTTCCAAACAATTGCAAAAATGACAAGAAAAGACTTGTTCAGGTACTCTCCACAACAATTATTTGCTGTTGTAGCAGCTGTTGATTTGTATGAGGATTTTGTTCCTTGGTGCCAAAGATCAACAATATTATATCATAAGAATGATGAAGCATTCGATGCAGAACTTCAGATAGGCTTTAAATTTCTTGTTGAGTGATATATCTCCCATGTGGAACTGAAGAAATCCAACTATGTCAAGGTATTGTTTCTTGTTTATTTCATCGTTGCTTGGCAAGGATTCTTTAAGCAATTGTCTCACAACTGGCAATCTGAATGACTGGAATGTTTTATCATTTTTTTGGTTCTAGTCTCTGGATTTTGTTCATATGTTTCTCAAATGGTACAAGAATAATTGGTCAGAGTAAGGCATAGGTTAACCTTGTTTCTTGGGAATCATGATTGTTCTTGTGTTGTCCTAGGTTATATCCAAATCTCCCATTGTTTTTCCCTTAAGTGTTTGACATAATGTGCTCAAGTTGCACAAAATTGAGAATTATAGCATACGATACCTTTTTAGAATTCCTGCTGTTCTTCTTAGAAATTGCATTGGGACTTATTTCCATTTGGAAAGTGCTGAATTTCTTCCAATCCCTTCAATTTTTTTTTCTTAGAATTTTAGTCTTTAAAGTTTAAAGTTAGGTTCTTATCCAGATATTGTATCTTTTTTGTTTTGTCCTTTTTTCTAAATGTTGTTTTTAAATGGCATGCATGGCATCAAGGAGCCAGTGTGAAAGAAAGAGCCATGCCTTGTTTTATATTATTAAATATTTGAAGGAGTTTTTATTTGTAACTGTCGTAGTAGTTGCATGACCTGCTTTCATAATAAGATATCATACATTTTTTTTTTGATGGGTTAATTGAGGGTTCTATAGGGGCCTTCACTTAAAGGAAATATAAAGTATAAACAAGTACAAGAAGTGCTGGATAAACTGGAAAAAGGCTATAAAGGCAATGACACATCTTAAATACTAAAACAGAGGCTATAAAGGCGACTACACACCTTAAATATTAAAGCTGCTAGGACCACCTTGGCAATAGATACATCCACTAGCAAAAACAGATTAAAAGTCCACAATTACAAAAAGCATGTAAAGTCCCTTAAATATTTTAATGACAAACTCTGATTTTTATTTCTGAATTTTCAAATGAAAATGGAATCTGCCAACCAATTTTTAACTCTAAAAATGTAAATTTCTGGTTCTTTTCTAATTTTTCAATAAACTGGAATGTAAAAGCCAGTATTTAATTAAAAAAAGTAATTTTCTGATTTCAGAATTAAATCCTAATTGCTGCAAAATTCAGAGTAAATCCTAGATAGGCAGATATTTGCTTGAAACCTCTCAAAATGACTTATTTTGCTTCTAAAAATAAATTTTTGATTTTTGGAGCAAACCCTCAGGAAATCCTTTTAAAATTATTTATTCTATTCCAGAAAAATAAGAATAGCTGTTTACAATGCCAAAATGCAATTCTCTGAATTTTACAAAACTACCACTCACTATAGCAGCTGTATGATCATACGGCTAGGGTTTTTTTCTATTTTACAGACAACTGTGAATGCTCTTGCTGCTGTACAGTTGCTGGGAAAATTATTAATAATTTTTCTGCTGCTGTTTAAACCCTAGAAAATGTAGTTCTTAGATTTTGTCCTTGTCTAAACTGTGTGGTGCTGGTCAACTATACTGCACAACCATTTGGGAAAATATCAACAGGTTGGAAATGCTTAGATCTGACTATGTGATGACCTCCTTGCTAGCTAGTATGAGTTTTGCAATGTTGGAATATCTTGACAACTGTAATGTCCCCTTTTTATGACACCCTCTTTCAGTTAGGGTTGTTCTAGGAACACTTACTATTTTTAGTAAGTGCTATTTTTAGCAGGGGGTCTGGGACAGTGCTTCAGTCTTTGGTGAGCCATCTTGTCCATCTCAGTATCTCTCCGGCTCAGGTTTCAAGGTGCATTACTACTATTTTTAGTACTTACTAAAAATAGTAAGTCAATTAGGGTTGACTGGTCTTGGCAGGCTGGCCCTGGTCAGGCTAGTCAGTGTTGCATATTCAGAGGATTAAGTCACTTCGAGGGATTTATTTTAATATTTGAGAGTACTTTGGGAAATGTGCTTTTAAAAAAGTGACTTTTGTTGGAAATGTTGTCATTGATGTCAATGTGATGGCAAGAAGGATTTTGTTATTTGGGATTATTGCAAATATTGTCATTGATGTCAAGTTGAGAAGGTAGAGGATCTATGCCGTCATTGATGTCAAAATGCCTTGGAACATGATTCATTGAAGGTTGATGAGAAGTTTTTGAGAAGTCATTGCCATTGAAGGTTGATGAGAAGCTTTTGAGAAAGATCCATTATTGCTGAAGCTCAATTTAATAGAAGTATATTGCATGTGCAAAGCAGTCCGAGCAAATTCATGTCACCCTTGAGAAGATCAAGCATTTACAATTAAAAACAGATTGCTGGATTGTTTGAACAAAATCTTGATAGCCTTGAAATCAAACTAATCTAAAGACCACATCAAAACCAAACTATATTGGGCTGATCACCTCTCATAAGGATTAAGATATTAAATCAGAAAAGATGTTCAGATCAATCAAATATGAGAACAGGTATAACGCTGTGTTATGAACAGATCAATAACATATTGATAACACATTGATCTGAGGAGGGAACAATGTATGAAGATCTGACAACAACATGAGTCAAGACTATGAGTCAGGATGTTGAGGACGATCATCTGGAGGAAACAGCTGTAGGTCAATCTATCAAGGATTAAGCTAATCGATTTATTTCTAATCGATTTTTGCTATATTATGTGACTATTAGAAAAGCAATTTGCATTAACTAGAGGACGCGGTTAAAGCATATATCGGGTTATTGATCTATTATGTCTATCGCATCTATCAGCCACGCGAAGAATATAAGAATTGCAAAGAAATCTTAGTGGACGAAGCCTCTTGTCTGGAAACAATACTGGAAGCTACGCCAATTCAAAGTCACGAGAATCACCAAATAGAATCGATCAAGGCATATGTGTTAAATAAACAAACAAAGGAATCACGGTATTGTGAGCTAAGGTGCTGCGATTAATCTATTATGAAGACAATAGTTAACAATGAAGACAGTGATTTAAATGAAAAGTCATGATTAGAGAAGATTAACAAAGCAATGGACATGTTTTAATTAATGCAAAAGACGTGTTTGTTTGTCTTTTCTTAAATCTGGAGGGACGCGTTACTTCATGTATCGATTCATCTAAAAGTTGCAATGGTTGACTGAGATACTTAAAACAGTATTCCAATCAAGATTTAAAGCGTGCAGTTGTGTAAAATGAATATCATTTAAAGTACAGGTGAAGAAGAGTGTGTATGTACGTGTGAAAAAATGCATATCATTTGAAGAATGTACAGAGTTGGAGTTTGGGATAAACGACTCAATGAATATTTTGAGTTTTAGAACAGATTGAGAAAAATGCATATCATCTGAAGAATGTTGAGTATGTGTGCTGTGTGTGAGTAAAAAGCTACATCATAAAATACAAGTGCGTGTGAAGTAAAAAACAAAGGAGTATATAATAAATACACAACAGATTAGAGGATTTAAAACAAGCAGATATATAAGGCATATGAGTTATGTGTGAAGAGTCCATGCAGAGATAAAAAGAATATTACGCAGATAAAGAAGAAAGTTTCATGACAGGAATTTGTAGCATTGTGAAGAAAAATAAGTTGATATTCAAAGAAGTTTATGTGCAACTTGAAGGAGATCTAAGAACAGATTTGTGAAAGTAATACAATCAGAATAGTGAGAAGGAAACCATGTTCACCATCCATTAAAGGGAAGATCATCAAAGAAAGATTGAAGGTAGATTTGTAAGAAGAGTTCATAAGAAGCAAATTTATATGAGGAGAATATAAGGCAGATTATAAAGAGGAATAAGTACAGGTTAAAGAGCATCTTGAAGATTAAATTTAAGAGAAGATCATGAATGATTGTGATCAGTTTTGTAAAAGGAGATTGAGCACCATTTGGATCAGATTTTGTGAAGGAGTTTATGCAGATTGGGTGCAAGTTGAAGAAGACATAGTTTGTGAAAAGGAATATATGATAGATCCATAGAAGGGTATAGCAGAAGGTTGTTTGAGCAGAATTGTCCATCATCAGTTGAGGAAGCAACATTGAAGGTGGAGTATTATTCTTGATATTCTTATCTTTGCTAAGTTGGTGCTTGGCAAGTGGGGGTTGGAGCCTCCAATAGGTTGGTGCCTATGAACATTAGGGGTTGGTGCTCCTTGTAGGTTGGTGCCTACTAAAATACATATTGGTGATTCAAGTAGGTTGGTGCCTACATTCATTGTAAAAGCATATATAATTCATAGAGTACATTATTTGTACCGTGGTTTTATCCGTAAGGGTTTCCATGTAAAATGTTGGTGTCAACTTGTTCGTATTGAGATATTCTTGCATAGTTGATTTGTGTTAGAGTTTGAAGTTGATAAAGGTTGTAAAGGGTAAAAGTTTGTTTATATACTGATTCACCCCCTCCCCTCCTCTCAGTATATCTTTGTGCTCTTCAACTTTATAATGTTAATTAAAAAGGGGACATAAGGGGGACTTATTTTAATAAAGTGACCTTGGGGTGCCTAGTCTTATGACTTAAGGTTGTTTTAAAGTGCTAAATAATATTATTCTTCCTTGGGTGCCCAAAATTTGGAGGGAATATTAAAATTAAAACTTTAAATCAATTGCTGGAGTTTTGGCTTGGATTTCTTAGGGTTGCTGCAGAGACTTATTAAAGTTCATGTGGAGACTTATTGGGACTATGGATGTTTGAATATTTTGGAGGACTGGCTGGGAGCTTGGCTTTGGCTTGGATTTCGACTTGTTGAGACGAAAACCTCTTCAAGATCGCCTTTCTTTGTGTGTGAAAGACCACATCAGGAGAGGATTAGGGGAGCTTCATTGGTGCTTTCAAGTTGCAGATTTAGGGTTAATGATGAGAATTTTTGATATATTTTGAGGTGGAATTTGATGGTTTTGGCTTGTTATTTCCAGAGAACGAATTTGGTGAGAGTTCTAATCAATTTGGTGAGCTTTTTGACTTTTTCTTGAAGTCTCATGTGGCGCCTGGGAACCCATATTTTTGCTCATAAAACAAAAATGGAGGGAGATTTCAAAATGTGTGCGTGACTAATCTATTCATCTACCAAGGGGATCATTTTAAGCATTGGTTCGGAATTTTTGATGAAGATTGGGATTTTGGAGAGCAAATCGCCCTAGCTAGGAAGGTACGACCTTCTTGGGAATTGTGCACAGGGTTTGTGGGATTAAAAGGAGGTTTAAACATCATTTTCTAGTACCCTTTTGCCTGCAAAAAAAGTCTATACAGTTGGGTATCATCATCTTGCAACTTGGGTCAAAGCGTACTTGCAAAGGAAGCTTCTAGTTTGCTGTTAGAACTCAATTTCCAGGTCTGATTTAAAGTTTAAATTCTGATTTTAAAGCCATTTGTATGACTGAAATGTTTATTGAAGAAATCAGAAAAATACTAGCTTTTGAAAGTATTATTTTCAGTTCCTTTATGCTCTCTTTATTTTACTGTTTATGCACAATGTTCAAAAACAAACATGCAATGTAAACCCATTCAAAAACTTCAAGAAACAATCACAAACAACATACAGCCAAGGGAAAAAACAGAAATTTTTTTTGGGGTAGTTTATTACAACAACCCAAAAAAAAGGAATTTAGTTTTCAACTCATGCTAGGTCATTGCTGGAATATGCTTGAAACCTGGAAATCTACTATGACCTGGATTGAAAATAAGGGTTTTCGTCCTTGCTCCAATAAGATGAATTCCAAGAGGGTTTTTGTCCTCTAGATTTCAAACATGCCAAGGGTTTTTATCCTTGGATGCCCTAGATTGAAATATTGTTCAAATCAGAAAGTAGTATGCAAATGATAGCTTGAATGATCCTCAAAGGAAGATAGGTGCCTTGTTGATGTACCTTTTCCAATTTGGCCCTTGGGTTCCAAATTTCCCTCCAAATATTTAAAAATACTTCTAATTTTTTATTTTATGTATTTATTTATTCAATTTGATTTTAAGTATTTAAAAATATTTTTATTTTAATACTCGTGTTTAAAAACACCTTTTTATTTTAATTATAATAATATTATTGTTGCCCTTAAAAATAGAGATTATTAGGCCCAACTTAAAAAATATTATTTATCTTAATTTGAAAAAAAGGGACATGATAAAGCAGCCCGAAACAAAGGGAGGATGTCAACTTCTGGGGCTCAACATCATTGATTCCTCCTTAGACTCCACCTTAACACTAGGCTTCAAGAAAGAGTGGCAGGTTGCACAAGATACTCCACTATTCAAAATAGTTGTTAAGGTGTAAAAGCTTGGAGTTTTAAAACTCGCCATTGAGAATGACAAATTATTCATGTACAGGGCCAAGCCCATGCAATATAAAGCCTGTTAGTTTTAGGATCAGATTTGCAATAAGCAGAAATAACAACACATGAACAATAAACACAACACTTTTACCTTGGGAAAACCCTCCTACTCGAGGGAGAAAAACCCAACAAAATATATATCTCTTATATATAGATATTAGATGAACAAGAGTAGAAATCTGCTTTACAAGTCTGGCCTTACTCAAGGCTGAATTATTACAATGAATAATAGCATCACTCCTTGATGCTAAGTACAAATAGAATATGATCCTCCTTGATTAGTTCAATCTGCTGCTAAGGTGCGAACTTGAAGTTATTGAATTGATAATTTGAATGAATGAACACCACCTTGTATATATACCAAACTAGGCAACCTTTCATCTAGGTCGGCCTCTTTGATTAAATAATAAATATAAAATATCATTTGTTAAGAAGGCTGACCTATCTTGATAATTATCTTAATTTTTACTTAGGAGAAAAATATCTCCATAAGCTACAAACAATAACACTCCCTCTTAGCTAAGGAGGTATTTTCCATATATCTACGTCATGGAGTCTCTCAACATGATGCCCACAATGGCTACACCCATTTGTGGAAAGGACAAAGGTTCATCATGGAGTCTCTCAACGTGATGTCGTCATGGAGTCTCTCAACATGACGTCCACCATGGCTACTCCCATGTGTGGAAAAACACAAGTACAAAGGGTTCATCACGGAGTCTCTCAACGTGATGTCGTCATGGAGTCTCTCAACATGATGTCTCATCTCAGTCTCAGAGATGAACAAGGGCTCGCACCTCATATTTCTCCGTCTCAGAGAAATATACAATACAAGGGCTTTCACCTCATACTTCTCTGTCATAGAGAAATATACACTACAAGGGCTTTCACCTCATACTTCTCTGTCTTAGAGAAATATACATTACAGCAAATCTTCATGATGATGTGACTCCCTCTGAAGCTCCAAGTACTTGCATCAACCTCCTGACCTCCTCGTCCAAGGTTGCCTCTGTTGGTTTGTCAGACTCCCTCTAAATGTTATTTCCTCCTCTTCGAAGAAATTGATTGCAATCTGTATAGGTTCTTCCTCTTCGAGAGATGTCTCCAGTTATGTGCCACCAACTTAGTCCCAAGGCAACAAGCTGTGTCTCCATTCTTCAGCCTGTGTGACTTCCTCATAGGATGCATCAAGCTCTTCCTCCCTTGAATGCAATCTCTCATCATCCTTTTGCTCCTCGATCCATCCTGGAAGCACTTTTTGGAGAGATTACTAATAGTTCATAGAATCAAACCTATGTAGCCGGTTCGCAGGGTTCTGGCCCGGGTCTTGGTCTGGGTTCGCACTGGGTCCGGGTCCTGGTCCGGTCCCTCTGCTGGTTCGGCCAGGGTCCTTGCATTTGGGCCTTGGTTTGCCGGTGAAGAACCCGGGAGAACCCGAGCAGAACCCGAGGCGAACCCACGCGTCTGGGCGGCAAAAGGCGTTTTTTTGGTTTTTTTTATTGTTTCCTTCACTTTGACTTTGACCCACGCCCATGGGAACCCTAAAAGTGACCTCTAAAACATATTAAACACCTAAACTAGCTCATTTTCATTCATTTGTTTTGCAAACAAGCATTTTTATTCCAAGAGGCTGAGTTCTTATTTTAACTTGTTGGATTGACAAAAGGAGTTGAATATTGATTGTTGAAACTTCTACAACGATTGCATTGCCATTCCTACAGATTTGCAAGTGTTCATTGGCTGCTACAAAGATTGTTGAAGATTATTTTTGCAAAAAGGTATGTTTTTCTCATTTTTTCATTCTTTTTTTTTTGTTTTACAAACAGAAACTTTGTTTTGCATCTTTTTTTTTCTGTTCTTCTATGAATGTATACATTGTGCAAGATTCAAAAGAGCTAGGTTTTAATTTTTAAAAAATTATTATATTTTGTTTTCATTCAAATTTTGAATGTGTTGTTTGCAAAACAAATTGCCATAGGAATCACAATGTCAATGGGTTCTACCTCCGGCTCCATAGCTAAACCAAACCCAAAGTTCAAAACAAGTGCAAATTCTCCTCTATGGCAGTATGTTGAAATGATAAGACAGCTTCCAGGTGGTGGTGGTTATGTTTGGAAATGCAATGGGTGTGATGTTCAATATTCTAGTTCATACCATAGGGTGAAAGCACATTTGTGTGGCATAAGTGGAAAAGGCATCTCACCTTGCCCTGGAAAGAAAGATGCCCCTATTCAACCTGAGACAATTGCAAAATACATTATGGAGCAAGAACTAGCAGATCAACGGGAAGCCCAAAAAGGAAATCACCCTTTGTTAAATAAAAAATCAAAGGGAATGCAGCCCCCATCTAATCCCAATCCCAATATTGTGGTAGAAGACCACCCATTTATGGCCATTCCAAATCTTCAAGCTCAAAGTGCACAACCTTTTGCAAACAAGAGAGCAAAGGGACCTTTGGAAGTTGCATTTCAAAATGAGAGTAGAGCCCTTGCCGACCAATGTGTAGCAAGATGCATATATGCCAATGGACTATCTTTTAATGTTGTTCGTTCTCCATATTGGAAAGAGATGTTGAGAATGGTTAATGAAGCTCCAAAAGGGTACAAGGGCCCGGGTTATGAGAAGGTGCGTAGCACTTTATTGGAAAAGGAGGTTGAGTTGGTTGAAGATGCATTGAAGCCTATAAGAGATTCATGGGTTGAGACAGGTGTGTCCATTGTTTCAGATGGTTGGAAGGACTCAAAAAATCGGCCTTTGATCAATGTCATAGCGGTGTCCCCTAAAGGGGCAATGTTTTTGAAAGCCGTGGATTGTGAGGGGCAAGTAAAAGATGGGCAATTTATTGCTAATATTCTTATTGCAGCCATTGAGCAAGTGGGAGCCCGCAACGTTGTTCAAGTTGTAACGGACAACGCAAAGAATTGTAGAGCTGCAGGGTTGTTGGTTGAGGAAAGATATTCACATATCTTTTGGACACCTTGTGCGGTCCATTCACTCAATCTTATGCTGCAAAAGATTGGGAATAAAATTGAATGGATCAAACAATTGTATACTGAGGCTGAGGACATTCAGATGTTCGTCACCAACCACCACTTGTCTCAAGGGATCTTTAGAACATTTTCAAAATTGGAGCTATTGAAGGTAAGAGAAGTAATATTTACATTTGTCATTTTCTGATTTTCATAATTTGATTGTTCAATCTAATTTAAATTCTTCTTTAAAGTTTATTTTTAAATATTAATTATTTTTTTAATTTGCAATAGGTTGCAGAAACCCGCTTTGCCTCTAATACAATCGTCTTGAGACGACTTGTGAAAGTTAGGCAAGCACTTTCTAGCATGGTAATTAGCACCAATTGGTCTATATGGAGGCAAAGCAGCACTGAAAGAGCAACAAGAATTAAGAGCATGATATTAGATGACTCATGGTGGGATCGTGTGGAGTATCTCCTTAGCTTCACCGAGCCCATTTTGAGTATGATTCGCTATACTGACATGGACAAGCCATGCATTGGACAAATATATGATGGTATAGACTCAATGATTGAGAAGATCAAGTGCACCATAAATGCAAGAGAGCAAGACCCTGAAGAGACTTTCTTCAAACAAGTGCATACAATTGTTGAAGAAAGATGGAACAAAATGACAACTCCATTACACCTTCTTGCCTTTGCATTGACTCCAAAATACTACAGCTCTCAGGTTCTTTCACAACCAGGAAGGCTTCCTCCATATAGAGATTTAGAAGTGGCTGAAGGGTACAAGGCAGCATTTGTGAGACTCTTCCCTGATCGAGATTTGCGGAGTGTAGTCACGGATGAGTTCACTGATTTTGTGCACTCAAATCATCTAGATGTTGATGCCTCCCGTGATAGGTTCTTAAAGGATGCTCATTCTTGGTGGTACTTCCATGGACAATACTTCCAAAATTTGCAGCCCCTTGCAATCAAAATTTTATCACAAGTAAGTTTAATAAATTTTCATATTTTAGTTTTAAAAGTTTCATAATTCCATTTATAAATTTTTAATTGTTTACTTTGTCTTCATAGGTTGCTAGTTCATCCGCATCTGAGAGGAATTGGAGCACATATTCTTTCATCCACTCAGTAAAGCGCAATAAATTGCTGTCAAAAAAAGCGGAGAACTTAGTATATGTGCATTCCAACTTGCGTCTCCTTTCACACAAACAACCTAACTACAAGGACGGGGAGACGAAGTTGTGGGATATAGTGCCAGAGGATACTGACTTGGATGCTTGCAGTTCCCAACATATTGCATATGAGGATGAGGATATCCAACAGGGGCATGGGCACATTAGTAGTGCTAGTGATGGTGCCATTGGCACTACTTGTGATTCATCTAGTCTTCCTACTTCATCTAATGTCAATGTTGACATTGATATGGATGATCTAGAGAATCCATATGATGATTAAAACTTTGAAAGTGTTGTAATATTGAACTTGAAGTTTGAACAATGAATATTTATCATGCATGTTTTAAATGACATTCAAGTTTATGGTGGTTTTGTTGTTTATATGATGTTATCAGTTATGTGATATTCTAATCCTAATTCTGAATTCATGCTTCTAGGCTGCATATATATATATATATATATTACATATTTTGTAATTTGTACTAACGAACCCAAGACGAACCGAACCCACCCCCCAAAAAATTTTGCCGAACCGGCGAACCCGAACCCGAACCCGAACCCGAACCCGAACCGGCTACTTAGAATCAAACTATCCCGAAGAGAAATACCAATGCTAGAAGCATACGTGATTCACTATTCCAATGCATGAATTAATAACTACATAAAAGATTCATGAACATTATTCAAAGGTATGAACAGCTTATCTCTTTATTGATTCTGTTGCAGCCATTTTACTCTTCCTGACAATCATCATCTTTGCCCGACGATGTACTGCTGAAGATAAAATACTTATATTGTAAACTGTTATCAGACCACTTCAAATCTGAATAGCCATAATCAGAAAAAACACACCCACTTCCTTAAGCAACATCAACACCCACAAAGAAAGACATGTCTCCATACTCTTTCATTCAAACACTTTTCTTTACTCAACACACAGGCACAAAATATCTCACAACTAATACATTAAAAAAACCCATTCTCAGAGTATGTAGACAATGTAACATCTACACTGCTTACAGTACAATCCATCAATACACATTTCTCTGTCCAGACATTTGAACAATCATACAATCGATATGAGCACCCACTCAAGACGCATACATGGCCTGTCTTTGTCAAAAACCTCTCTTACACTGAGCCATACACATTGAATGCAGACTATTCATGCTATACAATTTCTAAGCGCATCCACCAAATTCATGATTTGCTATATCCTTCAAAATAATGACAACATCACAATATATTTCTATCACATTTGAATTGCATAATCCGCCAAACAAAGAATCACACTTCACCCAAAGAACAACCTGAAATAAAATGCTCAAGCATTTTTGTTACCAACGACAAAGAGATACATGCGATCACATCTTTCTTATAGAGCACATTTTTTAAAAGCAACAAAGGCCTAAAAAAATCTCACGGCATCATACAGCCGACACCCAGGATAAAAAGATAGTGATAACAATAACATACACACCGTCTCCCTTATGTTTGCATGCAACAAGAATAATCACATCCTTACAAGTCTTCAGTGCGCTACATAAAGAATTGCATTGCACCCATACACAATATCCTTCCACATTGCCTTAGCCAGAGATAAATGAAAGCAAGCAATTGAATGCTCATGACTTCCACCATATGAAACCCACGCCAAGAATTAAAGCTACATGACTTTGAAAAGTTCCGAAGGAGCCATAAGTCAACATAAGTAAGTGTAGATGTTACCAAATAGAATACAACCGAAACCTTTAGATGGCATATCATCCACGTATCCTGCATCACCGACATTAATATTTCAATTTCCAGAATGATGCTCGAAGAGTTGTCTTGACTGCTCACCCAAATCTGATCAGATTCTTTCTTAAACCCGCTCTGATACCATGTTACTTTTAGGATCAGGTTTGCAATAAGCAGAAATAACAACACATGAACAATAAACATAACATTTTTACCTTGGGAAAACCCTCCTACTCGAGGGAGAAAAACCCAGAAAAATATATATCTCTTATATATAGATATCAGATGAACAAGAGCAAAAATTTGCTTTACAAGTCTGGCCTTACTAAAGGCTGAATTATTACAATGAATAATAGCATCACTCCTTGATGCTAAGTACAAATAGAATATGATCCTCCTTGATTAGTTTGATCTGCTGCTAAGGTGCGAACTTAAAGTTATTGAATTGATAATTTGAATGAATGAACACCACCTTGTATATATACCAAACTAGGCAACCTTTCATCTAAGTCGGCCTCTTTGATTAAATAATAAATATAAAATATCATTTGTTAACAAGGCCGACCTGCCTTGATAATTATCTTAATTTTTACTTAGGAGAAAAATATCTCCCTAAGCTACAAACACTAACAAAGCCAAATTCACATTTTGTTTGGAAAAGATTGAGGAAACAATTTAAATTTGCTAATTCCTTCTCCTATGGCAATAGCATAGGTGTATCCTCCATCTCCGACTTGCTAAAGTCTAAGTAGTCTTCAAGGAAGATAACATTGTCTTTAGGAATATTGTGGCTAAATTTCCATTCCTTGGTAGCTCCATTTGGAGTGTAGGCACTAATTTTGACAATGAGATCTTCAATAATGGATTTTGTGGTTCGTAGAGCTCTATGTTGCTCAAACTCTCATCCCCCAAAATCCCCACAACGAAGTTTAGGGGGTTGTTGCATAAATTGGAATGCAGAAGGTTTTTCAAAAATACTCCACTATTAGTAGAATCTCTAGAATATAACCCTTTTTTCATGGAGTTGTACATAGATGCCAACAACTTGCAAACATATAAAATTAAGAAACAAGAACAAGGTGGCTATTGTTGAAAACGGAAGATCAGATTTAATGCACAGAGAATTAATTCAAATCAGACAATAACACAGTAGGTACCCTGGGAAAACCCTCCACTTGAGGGAGAAAAACCCAGCAACAAAGATCCTCTTGTATATATAATAATGGCAACAATTCACTTTACAATGAGGTCAATCACAAGGCCAATATCCAGCATCAACTCTAGATGCAATAACAGATGATAATCTGCTCTTCCTTGTGATCTAAATCTGCACTTAGAGAGATTCGCAATCTGCTCTTGAAGGAATTCGCACTTGAATGAAGGAATAATTCGAGCTTGCTTGATGATGAACAAGGAGAGAGGTGGTCTCTTATAAATGCATGACTATAAGAGACCTCACAAGGTCGGCCTCAACCATAAATTATAATTTGAACAAGTCGGCCAAGATACAATGATAAATAATAAATACAAGTCATAAAGAAAGTCGGCCAGAATAAGAATAATATTATTTACACAGAGATGCGCCCATACTCATTTATTCTCACATATAAATAAATAGCCAATAGGCTACATTTATTTATGACTTTACTCGAGGCTGGAAGGATGAACCCGAAGCTGCTCAATATCATTAACACTCCCTCTCAGCTAGGGAGAGAACTTCCAGCTGCACAATATGAACCATCTCAATATGAGGTCCATCTGCCATCATTGCCTGCAATCAGATACAAAGAGAGGAATATCACCTCAATGTGATATTAGATATCATCTCAATAGCAACCATCAAATGGTGAGTACTAGTGTTCATCACTTGCGTGATGTTGTCACCTCAATGTGACTTTCACCATGGCTCTACAAGTACAAGAAGATCATCACGGACTCTCTCACGTGATGTTGTCATGGAGTCACACACATGACATCCACCATGACTCAGCTCAGAGGGTGGAAATAAGGGCTTTCACCTCAAATTCTTCCGTCACAGAAGAAAGTGCAATAGTAAGTACAAGTGTTCATCACTTGCGTGATGGTGTCACCTCAACGTGACTTTCACCATGGCTCTTCCAGAGGGTGAAACACAAGTACAACATATGTCATGGAGTCGCACACATGACATCCACCATGACTCAGCTCAGAGGGTGGAAACAAGGGCTTTCACCTCAAATTCTTCCGTCTCAGAAGAAAATGCATTAGCAAGGGATTTCACCTCAAACTTCTCTCACAGAGAAGAACTCAATAAACAAGGCTCACTGATACTGAGACTCTTTCTCAGTCAAGGCTGGATTCTCCATCATACCAAGCTTATCTCGAAGGTACACAGCTTTATCCTGGCGAGAGGCTTGGTAAGAATACCTGCCATCTGCTCATCAGTATTGATGTACCTCAAGTGTACATCCTTTCGCAGTACCATATCTCTGATATAGTGGTGCTTGATCTCAACATGCTTGGATCTGTCATGAAACACAGGATTGACAGAAGGCTTCACACAACTTTGAAATAGGCTCTATTGATTGTTTGAACAATCCTGCAAGGAGCTTACAAGGTCAAGCTGCTTCTCGAGTTGCCATACAAGCTGCAAAGTACTCAGCCTCTACTGTACTTCAATGCTACAGAAGACTGCTTCCTGCTGCACCAGGAAATCATAGCAGACCCCAAACTGAAGCAACAACCAGAGGTGCTCTTCTGATCTATGACACAACCTGCCCAATCAGAATCAGTGAAACCAAGTGACTCCAAGTCTGCATCTGAAGTATACTTCAACCCATATCCAACTGTGCCACGCAAGTATCTCAGGATATGTTTAGCTGTATCTTCTTCAGGTTTAGCAGACTCCCTCTGAATCTTTAAGTACATGCATCAGTCTTCCGACCTCTTCATCCAAGATTGCCTGCACACTTTGACTTAGATAAAAGCTTTCCAACGCACACCTCTTGGTATTGTAGAGAGTTCAGGATAGTCCTCCTCGACCTCTTCCCAGATTACTCTATTCTGAATAGGTTTGCGGAGCTACTAATGACAAATCCAGATGACAGTCTTTGAGCAATTCTGATCTCAGCAGCTGAAGGGATCCTCTAAGGGTTTAGCACCTAGCCTTTCAATACACCAATCTTCACTTCTTCTCAAGACTCCCTCTTGATCCTTGCTTCAGAGATTGCAAAGAAGACTTCTGGAAGTGAACTCCCTCTGGCCACCAACTCAGTCTCATGGCTGCTTGATCATTCCTTTGGTTGGCATGACTTTCTCACAAGATGCCTCAAGCTTTTCATCGCTAAGCAATCTCTCATCACCTTCTTGCTCTTAGAACATTGAACTGCAAGCATTTTAGAGAGAGATTACTAACAGTTTACTCAAAGAAATAACAAGGCTGGAAACATACAAAGTTTACTATCTCAGGTTATAGCATGAACACATAAGAATTTATGAATAAAATTAAAACATGGATTAATCAACCTATAAGAGAAATACATCAATGAATCAGAATGAAGGGATAAGGAAACTTATCTTTATTGAATTCTGATATATCATTCTTCCATCTTTTGCTCCTCTTGAGAGTGCTAAACTCAGCATCAACAAAATACAGTTTGCACAACTATAGAATTCTTACATGCAGCCAGCATGTTCCATATAGGACTAGCCTTCTCAAGGCACCATCGCAGTCAATGAACATAGAGAAAGATATCTATGTGATCATCACAATGAAATTGCATTTCACTTTTCATCTCAGAGTCACACTCAGAGATCTGTACTACGAAATGCAATAAGTGATGACATCTGCCAAAGATCTTATGCCAGTGATTACTATCATGAACTTTACCAAGCATTCATGATTCAAGTAAACAATGTCAAACCTACTCAACTTAGTAGACTGAAAACATAAATAAAAGAATACTTATCTCTTTAAATGTTCTGATGGATGCAAGTACTTGACACAGTATGGAACACTGCTCCTGCGCTCAGATCAGTCCACCATCTTCACGGTTTGAACACAGGCCCTTTGCAAGGTAAAATTTGAACAAGGCCTATGACTGCTCAAATTTACGATGCACTTTGATTTTCTATGAATGAAGCTCATCCGACTTGACCTCCTCAGGCACGGCCTCCATCTCCAGCTCGGACTCTTTCAGAGGTTCGGTGGATTACAGGTTAGCAAGGTTGCAGACTTTCTCTTTATCAGTGTACCTTAGATTCCCCATAATGGAAACGCTGATGCCGAGGCACTTGACCTCCAAGCAGAGGTTCTCCTTCAAGTCGTGCTCCTTAACGATATGGAGTCTATCTTTACTTAGATAATCTAGCATTCCAGATGTAAAGTGTTCAGACAGAACGAAGTGAACATATTTTAATGAAGCTTGCTAGTATGCTCTTGCTGTATGAGCCTGTAGAACCCGACCGCGCCAGTCTCCATAGACCACTTGCCTTGCCCCGTGATCGGCTCAAATACAGAGCTTGCTTATCATAGTTTTATATTGTATTCACAAAATAACACACAAAGCATACTACAAGATCATAAAATATATATACATACATAATTGCAGATCCTAGTTTAGTTAGAGCATACCACCGCAATAACAAATATAAACATTAGACATACAACAGCATACAATAATTATATTGAACTCACCACAGTTTGCTGCACCCTTCTTGTGATCAGATCTTGTCAGATATAAACTCTAATTATTTCTTATTTTAAATGAAAGATACTTACCTTTGATCTGCTGTAACCTTCTTAGCCACGATGCTTTGATTTTAGAGAATATATTTCTATAAATGATTTACTGTTAGAATATATTCTTCATTCCTTCTCCATAGATCATCAGCGAAATTCCAATTGCTGTCCTCCACCGAGAGGTCAATGGAACCCTAGACGGCCCCGTACAGGAAGCTCGAGAGGCGAACGTGAACCAGAATCACGTTGTTTCTGGGCCACAGTTAATTCGCCACTGCCCATTTCAATGTGACTCATAGATCCAGCGCTATGCAAAACTTCCTATGCCGCTGCTATTGACGACGATGACAAGATTATAGAGACGGAAATGTGAATCATGGTTTCCATCGAAATGGGCATGCGCCTAAATCAAACCACTGATGTCTTCCTCGAGACTGCACCATCATGCGATCCAAGATGACGCATATTCTTTATACCAAAGTTGTTGGTGAAGTGGACTCTCCATCAGGGTGCTCGAGTTAATTCTCCAAATTGACACGAATTCTTCTTCGCCGTCACTCTGTATGTATGGCAATCCCTGAGATTAGAATCCGCGCAATTTGTCACGCATTGACGGCAGGCTACGATTCTCAAAGGTGAATTGACTGCCAAGGATGAAGTTCAGGAGTGCTTTTCAGTTCCTTTTAAACAACTGATTTTCTTCAAATGCTGTTTGAATTTTCATCTGATCAGATCTTGCATCAACCCGCTCTGATACCATGTTGAAAACGGAAGATCAGATTTAATGCACAGAGAATTAATTCAAATCAGACAATAACACAGTAGGTACCCTGGGAAAACCCTCCACTTGAGGGAGAAAAACCCAGCAACAAAGATCCTCTTGTATATATAATAATGGCAACAATTCACTTTACAATGAGGCCAATCACAAGGCCAATATCCAGCATCAACTCTAGATGCAATAACAGATGATAATCTGCTCTTCCTTGTGATCTAAATCTGCACTTAGAGAGATTCGCAATCTGCTCTTGAAGGAATTCGCACTTGAATGAAGGAATAATTCGAGCTTGCTTGATGATGAACAAGGAGAGAGGTGGTCTCTTATAAATGCATGACTATAAGAGACCTCACAAGGTCGGCCTCAACCATAAATTATAATTTGAACAAGTCGGCCAAGATACAATGATAAATAATAAATACAAGTCATAAAGAAAGTCGGCCAGAATAAGAATAATATTATTTACACAGAGATGCGCCCATACTCATTTATTCTCACATATAAATAAATAGCCAATAGGCTACATTTATTTATGACTTTACTCGAGGCTGGAAGGATGAACCCGAAGCTGCTCAATATCATTAACAGCTATAAAACTATGTTCCATGGTGTTTCGGGCATGGGCATGATGGGAGGTGTTTTAAGGATGGCAGTCCAATGGACCCATTATTTTGGGATGATGGCATATATGAAACTCAATTTTTTACAAGTTTAACTTTATGTGATGCCAAAATTTAAGTTTAGCCATTCAAATAATGTATCAAATTCAATACTAAAAAAATTAAAGTGACTATAAGCATAGTTAGTCAATATTTTTTTGGATTTGATCGTGGATGATTTTTAACACCTATGTTTTTGATCAAACTCCATGATGATAGCTCAAGAGGAGAAATGAGAGGATGTTAGCAAACCCAAATGTAGAAACCCTAAGTTTCCCCTAATCCTGAATCTGAAAGTTTTGTTTGACTTTCTGAAGGTTTTGAATTTTTTGCTTGTTTTTTTTTGTTTTTGCACATTAAATGAGATGGTACGATTTTGCAATAAATTGATAGAAATTCTAAATAAATTCGAAATACTCCAAAAACTGTGAAATCTACTGATAATAATGTTGCCAGATATTCTATTATACTTCTGAGACGATTACAATGGTGTTCTGATAACATGCAAAGGTAAAGGCAACAAATATTTAAAAACCTGATTTCTGAGACAGCATTAAATGATCTGGTACATATGGTACGGCTGCAACAAGCCCATTCTTCTCCCTCTATCTGGTGGTTGCAGATGACTCCAGATGTCCAGGCGCCTCCAGCATCATGAAAGAAGACCTCAATGAAGGCGTTTAGCTTTCATTTGCAGACACCTCCTCTAATGAATGGTACGGCCTTTTACAGAACAGATCTGTACGGCTGTTATCAGCACATTTAATTCAAATGGAATGTACGGCTTGATGTCCCTCTGGCATTCTCAGATAATAGGCGTTCACCAGGGTAAAGTCAGAAGTTGAAAGCTGAGGTTATTTTACTCTGGAGAATTAAGTACAGCCTTCCTTCATTTGTACGGCCAAGTCCAGATTGCTGATATAAATAAAAAGGTACGGCTTTTCAAGATGTTCTGATTGCAAAGCTTATGGGTGCCTTTATTGATTGATATCTCCTGATGGACAGTATCCCTCTGAACCCCCGAGTAACTCTGAGATCTGAATCCTTGAGAGCTTGGAGATGTACGGCTTGCTGTACAAAAAGTACGGCTACAGCAGCAATCAATAAATTCGTACGGCCCTCTTCTAAACCTCCAACAACAATAGAATAAACCTTCTGGAATGGATTGCCTTCTGAAAGGATAATCTCTCTGATTACTCTGCAAAATGATAACCTCTGAAGACTAATTAATTCTCTGAAGCTCTGTAACTTCTTCTGGATGAAGAAGTCTCACAACTGGCAGTAAATCGGGTGATATCTCACACCCTCTGAACTGATTCAATGGAGATGGCTCGTTCTCCAACGAATACGAACTCGAAACCCTAAAGCTTCTGTTCTCTAACAAAGACTGGCAAATTTTCAATTCATCAAATGTAATAATGGCTCTCTTTCCAATGCAAAACCTTTATTCTTCTCAAAAGGGCGAATTCCTTAATAATAGAGATTATTAAAATATTGACTTTTAATTCTTTAATTATTTTCAATTCTCTCCGTCAAATATTTTAATATTAAATTAAACGTCAACTGGCCCCTTTTAATGTTGGGCGCACCCCTCAAGGCAATCACTTAAATTATAATTTTTAAATTATAACTTTATATTATAAACCATTAAATAATTAATATTTAATCAATACAATTAAATATTAATATTTTCCTCGTTACTCAGCTGATTACCGATCCGTCAGATGCTGACAAACTCTGAAGTGATTCCGGATGCCGCCAAAGCCATACTGCTAAAAATAGCAGTGGTCCCACACTGCCTGCCAGGAACTGCTAAAAATAGCAATTCTGCAAAATGTCTCTGAATGAGCCCGAACGAAAGCCAATTGATCAAAACTGCCAATCTGACGTTGAGCCAAGCTCCGAAACGACCCTCTAACCACTCTGTCAGCCTACGAGGGTCTCATGATAGGCCAATCCCACGATCACTGATGCTCGCCAAAAATGGGGACATGACAGTCCGCCCTCCCTAAAATTGCTTGACCCCAAGCAATCCACTGCAAACAAAGTCCAATCCTCGGAAGGCCCTAAAAGGAAACTGTGTAATGTCCCACACATCTCAAACTATCTCCTGTAGCATCATCAATCTCAACTGCGCAATCAATGCCTGGATCCCAAACCCAGAGTGAAAATCTGTCGTGACGGTCCTCCTCAGGCTGCCACTGCGCTCTACGGCCTCCAACTTCACCATGCTGAGAATAGTGAAGTGACCCATTGGGACCCATCCCATACTCGATGCCAAAGCTATCACCACTGGAATCCCAATACAATCTGAATCCACATCCATCCGTCATGCAGAGATAAAATCTCCTAGAAGCATCTACTATCCTGAATCTCTCCCTGTCCTCTGCTAAATCCTCATGGATGTGATAACTGTCCCAGCCATCATGCCAACTAATACCATAGTCGCCCTGAAACCATGTACTCATATGAAAAGTCTGCGACATAGAATTATCAAGCCCTGTCAAATACATATCGGCATGATAGATGACTGACTGCGGCCCCTGCAAACTGCTGGATCAAGTACCTGCATCCGCTAATCCCATCTTGTGAAGATGGTAACTCTGCACACAGAAATGAATTACTCCCCTCGACTGCTCCAAGAGAATCACCCTGTGCACAAGTATGGTGCATCGGATACGAATCATGTACAGGTGGATCAAAGGAAAAACTATAAGCACTCCTCACCGTGTACACCTCATTAAACTCCTCTGTGAGTTTTGTTTGGAATTGCGATGCACTGGAACAATCCCAAACACTATGATCATCACCCAATTCAGAATTAGTATCAAGAGTACTATCGGCGTCCAACTCGAAGAGTGGGTTATCATAGATCAAACCACCATCACATTCAAACAATGGATTGTTCACAAACTGCACAATCACTCCAGACTGGTCTGAATCATCCATCTCTGAATCGCTGGAATAATAAACTGAGTTGTACTCCTGACTGGGCTCAACCAACTGCTGATCATAGTCAACTGCATCAAATGAAAAGATTGATTTGCTTCCAGGTGAGGGAAACAAATCAACACAAGTACCAATCTCCCAATTGGATGAGACTCTGAATATCTGCTGTGAAGATGGACTAGTATCAAGGGTTGTCACACAACTCTCCAGTGTATCAACAACCATGTCACAGGAACTATCAATGATATGCCCTGCATCACCTATCACGGGACTAGTCTCATGAGAACCGGGTGCAATGAGTGGCTCACTGCAACTCTCATCTAGTGCACTCATCCCGTCGATATCAACTGCTCCTGTGTCCATGCTGGATGTAACTACATCCTCAACATCTCCCTCTCGGCTAATAACCATGGGTGTATACTCCTCACCAACCACTGCCATGCAAGACTGAACGAAATCCAAAGGTGGTGAAGATTGTGCCAAACTCAACGCCACGGTAAGCCTCTCAATCTGTAACTGTGACTCACGAAGAGCCAACTGGGTGCTCTGCAATGAACCCATAGTCACCTCATGCTCATGAGTGAGCTCATCGATCCGCTCCTCTTTTCCCTTCCATGCATCATAACAAATGCAATCCCACTCGAGAAGGAAATCCCTGTCTGCTAGTAGTTTTAGATAGTTTTGTTTCATTGTTCCAATCGCCTCTCGGAGTGCATGTATCACTGCAAGGGAAAAACCACTATCGCTGTGCTCATCTGTCAAAGGCGGACTCCAACCATAGGTAGCCAACATCTGACGAGCAACGTCAAAATGCTCAAGGGCGGTAGCAATCATAGTATCATCCACATGTAGTTGCCCAACCAAATGATGAGGATTCTGAAACTTACGACCCCCATACAAGATTTCCGGTTCACCATATGCACTATGATATGACGCTGATCCGTCATCGCTCACCTCATGATCTGCAGCATCGTGTGTGCTCTCAACCACGCACACCTCAACATCTAAGGTACTGCTGCTCTGTACCTCAAAGGATGGCTCAACTGGTACGGTAGAAGTTGCTGGTCTGATAGTATCTTCACACGCTTCTACTTCCCAAGTAACTGCATGCTCATCCAACGCATGATCCTGGGATTCCATATCAACATATGAATCCTCTAGTTGGTTTTTAGAGGTCTGATCCGAAAAATCAGACTCGTCATAACACAAATTCTCAATACCAACTGCATCTGTAGTACCCAACTCTGGAGTCTCTTCACGTGACGACTCAATAGGGTTACTTTGCACCTCTGAAACAGCTGTTATATCATGCTCACGCAAAATCTCACCATCGCTGTTATAAAAATCAGAAGTGGCCTCCATCGTAGAAATTTCTTGAGTCACCACTTGCATGGACGAAGTAGGTAGATCATTACTCATAGCCGCGCTAGTGTGCTCATGGATCAAATCAGCACTTCGATCAAATTCATCATATAAATTTCTGCCCTCTTCATAGGAAACTGAAGATATCAAATCATTTTGACGGAAAGTGGTATTATCCTTAGATGTAGATTCTCGGTCCTTTCCAGGTGTAATCAATTCGCGAGCTATAGTAAGAGATTTCTATTTTGCGAACTCCGTCTTATGGCAAAGACTCGGGTGCACATCCACGTAACTCACGAAAGAAAGTTTTTCTTTAATCTTCTGAGGTAAATTGCTATACTCCCGAAACATGCCAATCACTTCTCCTTCTGTGCTCTGCGGTGTCCTGTCAATGGTAATCCTCCCACTAATCTCAGGTGATTCTAACTGCCACTCGTTGTTCGCTGCCCTAAGTGTGCCGGCGAACAAACCCTCATACCTTTCACCTGCTATATCCTCAACGGGCTCCTGTCTCGTGAAGGTGGGCCTCGTAGGCCTATCCGCTGTCCGTGACACTGACCTAGGAGCTCTCCGCGAACCTGTAACACTTCTGTCATCGTCACGAGGTGGTGACGATCTCCTCGGAGTATCCAGTCTCTGAAGTGCAACTGCCACCTGTTGTAATACACCATTTGACCGCCGTTGACCTGCACTAAGTTCTCTGTGCATGCCAAGACCTGCGGTTTCTGACCTCTGTTATTGTAAGGAGATCCGTGTTTCTCACATCACACATGCGGTAAATTACATGTTTCCCGGCTGCCAGATCGAACCCTGTTACCTGTCAACCAAAGCTCGCCTGAAGAAATGATGCCTGGTAAAACCCTAACTGTTCCGGTTGCAGAAGACGGCTAAACCCTCAGGATGGCAGGATTTAGCTCTGATACCACTGTAGAAACCCTAAGTTTCCCCTAATCCTGAATCTGAAAGTTTTGTTTGACTTTTTGAAGGTTTTGAATTTTTTGCTTGTTTTTTGATGTTTTTGCACATTAAATGAGATGGTACGATTTTGCAATAAATTGATAGAAATTCTAAATAAATTCGAAATACTCCAGAAACTGTGAAATCTACTGATAATAATGTTGCCAGATATTCTATTATACTTCTGAGACGATTACAATGGTGTTCTGATAACATGCAAAGGTAAAGGCAACAAATATTTAAAAACCTGATTTCTGAGACAGCATTAAATGATCTGGTACATATGGTACGGCTGCAACAAGCCCATTCTTCTCCCTCTGTCTGGTGGTTGCAGATGACTCCAGATGTCCAGGCGCCTCCAGCATCATGAAAGAAGACCTCAATGAAGGCGTTTAGCTTTCATTTGCAAACACCTCCTCTAATGAATGGTACGGCCTTTTACAGAACAGATCTGTACGGCTGTTATCAGCACATTTAATTCAAATGGAATGTACGGCTTGATGTCCCTCTGGCATTCTCAGATAATAGGCGTTCACCAGGGTAAAGTCAGAAGTTGAAAGCTGGGGTTATTTTACTCTGGAGAATTAAGTACAGCCTTCCTTCATTTGTACGGCCAAGTCCAGATTGCTGATATAAATAAAAAGGTACGGCTTTTCAAGATGTTCTGATTGCAAAGCTTATGGGTGCCTTTATTGATTGATATCTCTTGATGGACAGTATCCCTCTGAACCCCCGAGTAACTCTGAGATCTGAATCCTTGAGAGCTTGGAGATGTACGGCTTGCTGTACAAAAAGTACGGCTACAGCAGCAATCAATAAATTCGTACGGCCCTCTTCTAAACCTCCAACAACAATAGAATAAACCTTCTGGAATGGATTGCCTTCTGAAAGGATAATCTCTCTGATTACTCTGCAAAATGATAACCTCTGAAGACTAATTAATTCTCTGAAGCTCTGTAACTTCTTCTGGATGAAGAAGTCTCACAACTGGCAGTAAATCGGGTGATATCTCACACCCTCTGAACTGATTCAATGGAGATGGCTCGTTCTCCAACGAATACGAACTCGAAACCCTAAAGCTTCTGTTCTCTGACAAAGACTGGCAAATTTTCAATTCATCAAATGTAATAATGGCTCTCTTTCCAATGCAAAACCTTTATTCTTCTCAAAAGGGCGAATTCCTTAATAATAGAGATTATTAAAATATTGACTTTTAATTCTTTAATTATTTTCAATAGTCTCCGTCAAATATTTTAATATTAAATTAAACGTCAACTGGCCCTTTTTAATGTTGGGCGCACCCCTCAAGGCAATCACTTAAATTATAATTTTTAAATTATAACTTTATATTATAAACCATTAAATAATTAATATTTAATCAATACAATTAAATATTAATATTTTCCTCGTTACTCAGCTGATTACCGATCCGTCAGATGCTGACAAACTCTGAAGTGATTCCGGATGCCGCCAAAGCCATACTGCTAAAAATAGCAGTGGTCCCACACTGCCTGCCAGGAACTGCTAAAAATAGCAATTCTGCAAAATGTCTCTGAATGAGCCCGAACGAAAGCCAATTGATCAAAACTACCAATCTGACGTTGAGCCAAGCTCCGAAACGACCCTCTAACCACTCTGTCAGCCTACGAGGGTTTCATGATAGGCCAATCCCACGATCACTGATGCTCGCCAAAAATGGGGACATGACACCAAACGACTAAATAGATGGTAGGAAATGTGGCACAAGAACCAAGAAGCTAGAAGGGATGATTTTTGTGCCACATTTCTTGCCATCTATTTAGTCATTTGGGTTTGCTAACATCCTCTCATTTCTCCTCTTTGGCTATCATACCTTGATGATGGACTATGGAGTTTGATCTAAAACATCGGTGTTAAAATTATAAATGGTCAAATCTAGAAAAATATTGGCTATCTTTATGGATTGTAGAAATTTCATGATTCTAGTTGTTACAAGTATGAAGGTGTTGTCATTGATGTCAATAGGAAGTCTATTGACTGGTGTTGTCATTGATGTCAACTATGAGATAAAGATGTTGAGGATATTGTAAAAATTGTAAAAAGAAGAAAACAAGTTGTGCATGTGTAGTTGAGACCTTGAGGAAATGTTGTGAGCACATGGAGCTATCTTGTTGTTGTAAAATCTGAAGATGAGTTGGAATGATGAAATGAGATGAGATGTTGCCTCTGGTACTTGGTCTTCAAGTGCTTTTGAAGAAATTTGATAAACAAAGTAAACTGTGTTGAGCAAGTGTTCATAGTATGCCCATGTATTGTGTTCCGTGTTTCTTCTGCGTTGATGTTATGCCTGTGCGTGAATCGGTTGTTTAGTGATGTTTTCTGTGGCCTAGGAGAAATGTATTTGCTCCACATTTCTCTGTTGTTTGGCTTCAGGTTGTGCGGACTTGGGAAGATGTTTATAATGCTTGTATCTTTTTGCATTCAAGGTTTGACTTGATTTGATGCTGTACAAAGTGAGTTTCATTTATCAGTATGCAAGTGAGGGTTACTAGTTGTTCTGAGTTGAAGTATTTGAATGATGCAAGTTTGATGAATCTCAAGAAGTTTGAGGATTATTTTAACTCTTGTTCAAGTGAATTATGTTGTTTGGAACTTTCGGATTGATTTAAGGAAGCGTGCACTTAATGATTATGGTGTTTAACATAGGTGTTGGCTGTGTTAATGATGATTGCAGCTTCAGGGGAATCCTTCCAGCCAGATTACATGGAGATAATAATTAAATGATAGGCATGGCCTATTTAATTATTATACACGATTTTTGTGAAGAGACAAATCTCTTATATATTGGTGCGATTATTCATGAAGAAAATTTATTGATGGCCGACCTTCCTTGAAATTAGCATTTATTATTTGTAATTATCTTGGCTGACCTATCTCTTGAAGAGGTGCGACCTCTCTATCAATGTGTATTTATACAAGGTCATTTCCCCTTCATTTTATGATCAAGCAAGTTTGATTCATTACTTCATTCAAGTGCAAATTTCTTCAAGAGCAGGTTGCGAATTTATTCAAGGGCAGAATTAGATATCAAGGAAGTACAGATTATTATCTGTCATTGCATCTAGTGTAGGTGCTGAATATTGGCCTTGTAATTGGCCTCATTGTGAAGAGAATTGTTGCCACTATTTATATATATAAGAGAGATCTTTGTTGCTGGGTTTTTCTCCCTCAAGAGGAGGGTTTTCCTAGGGTATCTGTTGTGTTATTGTCTGATTTTGAATTAATTTTCTGTGCATTAAATCTGATCATTAAAATTTACATGGTATCAGAGTGGGTTTGAGAGGATCGTGATCAGATTATTCCTAATCAGCACTACCCTATTTGTTCATTTATCTACATTAGTCAAGATGGCGAACGGTTTGAAGATCGAGGATAGACTCGAGGGTGCATCTAACTTCACATCATGGAGGTTTAGGATCATGCTTACCTTGCGTGAAAATGATTTGGGTGAGTTCGTAGAGTCCAGCATTCCTAAACCTGAGGAGGAAGAAGAGAAGTTGCAGTGGGTGAAGAAAGATACTAAAGCAATGAAGATATTGGTTGATTCCGTCAAGGATCATATTGTGCCTATCGTCTCTAAGTTGAAGACAGCGAGAGACATGTTCAAAACATTGGAAGAGATGTACGAAATCAACAATACCAGCCGAGTGCTTGCACTGAAGCAACAACTTCATCATGTGAAGATGGCAAAAGGTGAATCAGAGATTGCATTCAAGAGGAATCAAGGTTGGTGGCAAGAGGCGTTGGTCAAAGTTCAAAGAATGAAGACATTCATGTTCTCACCTCCCATGCTTCAAAGAAGAAAGGAAAAGATGGAAGGAAAGGATTCTTCAAGAGGAATCGGGACAAGGGAACGATGATGCACCTCCATTCAAGAAGAAGAGGGATATGTCCAAGATTCAATGTTTTAGGTGTGATAAGTTTGGGCACTTCGCCAAGTATTGTCCAACTAGACCTAAGCAACAAGCTACCGTTGCGGATATTGATGATGCCTCTCCGCAAAAGGATTCAAGTGAATATTTGTTCTACTCGGCATTGGCAAGCAGTGTACCTAACAACACCAACACTTGGCTGATCGACAGTAGTGCTTCACGACATATCACTGGTTTTAAGGAGCACTTATCAAGGTTGGTGGAGAAGGAGTCTTCCGAGCAAGTCATTATTGGAGATGATGCTAGCTACTCCGTGAAAGGATTTGGGACCTCTTCACTTCATTTGGATTCCGGCATCACACTTCAGTTGATTAATGTTCTTTATGTTCTTGGAATCAAGCGCAATCTTATTTCTATTTCAGCCTTGGAAGATAAAGGATATCATGTTGCCTTCTCCAAAGGCAAAGTTCTAGTGTGGATGGAGAACTCTAAGGATGCTCAAGTAATTGGAGTTAGACATGAAAGTCTTTACAGGGTCTGCACACGTCCTTTACAAGCGTTGGTTCATGATTCTTCAAGTCTATGTGATCTTTGGCATCGGAGATTGGCTCACCTACACTTCCGAGCCTTACCTATCATGGAGAAGATGGTGTCAGGCCTTCCTAAGTTCAACCAGGAGCACGAAGGTATTTGCAAGGGCTGCGCATTGGGTAAGAATATAAAAGCCCCTTTTCATAGTAGAGAAAATAGATCTAAGTTTATTTTAGACCTTATTCATTCTGATTTATGTGGTCCTATGTCTGTTTCGTCTTCGAGTGGATTCTTGTATTATGTTCTTTTTATTGATGACCACTCTAGAAAGACTTGGATTTATTTTTTGAAATCTAAAGAGTCTGAGGAAGTGTTGGATAGGTTTAAAGAGTTTAAAGCCTTGGTAGAAAATCTTCTAGTAAAAGAATTAAAGTCCTCAGATCTGACAATGGTGGAGAATACACCTCTGGCAGTTTTCGAAATTTTTGTATTGATGCAGGGATTAAGAGGGAGTTCTGTGTTCCCTATAATCCTCAACAAAATGGTGTTGCAGAAAGAAAGAACAGGACAATCGTGGAAGCAACAAAGGCCATGATTCATGATCAAGATTTGCAAACCTTCTTATGGGCAAAAGCTTCTAGGACGGCTGTATATGTTCATAATAGAAGTCCTCATAAGGTCCTGGAAAACATGACTCCGGAAGAAGCTTTTACAGGGAAGAAGCCTGAAGTTGGTCATTTGAGGATCTTTGGATGTCTTGTCTATATTCATGTTCCCAAGGAAAAGAGAACCAAGTTGGAGCCTTCTGGCAAGAAGGGAATATTTGTGGGTTACAGTGAGACATCAAAAGCCTATAGAATATACATTCCAGGTCAAGTTGATTGAGATCAGTAGGGATGTCACATTCGAGGAAGATGTCGCATTCAAGAGATCCAGGGGGATTCATATGGAGATTGATAATGAAGAGTCTCCTCAGGATATGGAAGTTGACCATACTCCTGAGATTCAGAGGGAGACTTCAGAACCAAAAGAAGATATTGATCCTGTTGAACCCTTGGAACCTACTGATGGGCCCTCATTGTTGTTGGAAGAAAGAGACCTCTATGGGCCAGTCGTACTATGCAAGAGGCTGAAAGTTTTGCAGCTCCTAGAGGCACATTCAGAGAAAGCAAAAGGCCACATAAGTTCTCCAATTATGTTGCCTTGATGAGTCAGATTATAGAATCCGAGCCTACCTGTGTTGAGGAAGCATCTAGTCATTAGGTTTGGAAAGATAGTATGACAGAGGAGTATCAGTCAATTCTTAAGAATGATGTTTGGGACATTGTTCCTAGGCCCGAGGGCAAGTCTGTGGTATCTTCTAAATGGCTATTCAAGATTAAGCATGCTGCAGATGGAAGCATTGAGAAGTACAAAGCAAGATTTGTGGCTCGTGGGTTCTCTCAGAAAGAGGGAGTTGATTATGAAGAAACATTTGCTCCTGTTGCTCGCTATACTTCTGTCAAAACCATCATTGCTATTGCTGCATCTAGAGGATGGAAGATTCACCAGATGGACGTGAAGACAGCCTTTCTCAATGGAGTGATTGAGGAAGAGGTTTATATAGAGCAACCTGATGGATTTGAGGTTCATGGGAAGGAGTCACATGTTTGTAAACTGAAGCAGGCTCCTCGTGCATGGTACGGAAGGATTGATCGGTACCTGTCAAGTTTGGGCTTCTTGTAGAATGATGCTGATTCAAATCTCTACTTCAAGGTAATCAATGGTGATGCATTAATTTTGGTTTTATATGTTGACGATCTGATCCTTATTGGAGATCACCTGATTCTTGAGTGTAAGGAGGAGTTGACTTTGGAATTTGAGATGAAGGACCTTGGGCTCATGCATTACTTCCTTGGATTAGAAGTCTGGCAGAAACCAGATGAGATGATTCTAAGTCAAGGAAAGTACACCATTGATATACTTAAGAGATTTGGTATGATGGATTGCAAATCCATGTCCACTCCTATGGAGACCAACTTACATAAGTTGAAGGAGGCTGCAGCTAATTCAGACTTGGTGGATCCTACCTTGTACAGACAGCTAATTGGATCTTTGATGTATCTAGTTAACACTAGACCTGACATTTGCTATGCAGTGAGTGCACTTAGCCAATTTATGAAATATTCCGAGCCAATTTTTTTTCGTTTTTCAAATTACAAATTACAAAGCGATGCACCCGTTAAGGTTAGCAGTTAAACCAAAACGTTGCTGAAGCAACTCTAACCAGAATGTACACCAGGATCCCGATGCGGGCAAGGTGTGAGCATTGGTCAGAGGATCTTAATCAAAATGCTTATGTAGGAACTCTAAACAAGAATGGCGCCGATGATGGCGAGCATATGGTCAGAGGATCTTCTACACTAAGTACGGAAAGGGAACTCGACACCAAGTATGTGCTACCCAATCCAGGATGGAGTGAGGGGCAACCATATGGCGGAGTAATACGAATTACAATGCTTGAAAGTACTCAACACCCAGAATGTGCTTTCTGACCCGAGGTGGGAAAGTAGCTACCATAGGGCGGAGATAAATTAAATACAATAGCATATACTGAAAGTAGAATTGAGCAATACAATCTATGACGAGCCAGAATAACTATACTGTCAGTACTACTGCCAGTTTACAATACGAATGATAATATCCTGCTAGAAATATGAATCAACTTATAAATCAAGCTGCAACAATTCATAAGAGTTTCCTTTACTGAATGAATGAAGCTTAGATCTGAAAAGGCACTAAACAGACCAACCTCAAATGCTGGTTTATGACAGTCCAGATTTCCTTGTGCCCGAACACCAGCCCTGTACTTCACAATTTCACTCACAACTTGCTCAAAACTTCATCAAATCTCATGAGATAGATTGCAAAATGATGCTAGTATGCTGGCAACTCAATTAGAACACTGAAAGCTGATCAAAACCCTCCATTTAATTTATGCACGGAAATCCAAGCAAATCTTGAAAGGTACGGCCCAGCAAAGGGGCGACTTTGCATTTAAAATTCAGATCCTTCTTTAAAAATTCTACAAACTGGTACAAATGGGCGCCTAGCCTAGGCAGATAGTATGATGCAATACCCAGAACAAATATTTTTGTATTTTTTGATTTACGAATGAAAATACGGATCTGCTGTAGCTAAAATGCAATTCTAGAATTTAGCTAATATGCAAAAACAGAAACTAGTCACAATGTTGATTACAATGCACAAATTCCAATGAACTCACAAAACTAAACTAAATCACCACTAGTTGCTGTGTTGCAAGCAAGAAGCAATGCTCGAGCTAGGAGGCCTTCATTCCTCGAAGCAGTTCCAGAGCAAACCGGCAGCATAACGATACTGTAGACAAAGATAATGAATTGAGGATCAAAGGCTTCCTTTTATAATTTCCTGTTGACTTCTCAAAACCCTAAACTTCTCTTCAAAGTCAAAACCCTAATCCTTTCAACATATGGTGTCCCTTTTCTTCAAGCTCAATATTGACTTTTTAAATAAAATCAATATTTTAATAAAGGCGTCCAAACTTTAAAGCTTGATTTGACCTTGGTAAATTATAAAATAATCTTTTATGAAGGCGCCACCCTCAAGAGACCACTTTTCAAAACAACATGAAGCCAATAGACTAGGCCAAGGGGGTCAACGTTAAAATATAATATTAAAATGTGACTTTAATTAAATAGCTCAACTTATCTCTCCAATTGTGCCCCGAAGCCATAAATGAGCGAGTCAACTGATCAAACTGAATCAGAGATCAACCATGCCAAACTCAACAGGAAAACTGCCAAAAATAGAATTTACTAAAAATAGTAAATTCCTGAAGATGCTCAGAATGCCAAGACGAACATACCACTGTGAAGCTCTCTGAAAACCTAGAAAGAATCCGCAATTGAAACAATCAATTCTGAGTCAGAACATCCTTCAAAATAGGAAACCCTAATTTTACCTTCCGACTAGCCTACGGGTCTCCGGAATAGGCCAACGGTCACTGAAAAGGTCAGGCTTGAGACGGGGACATTACAGTTTATGTGTGATCCGAGATAGATACATCTTGTTGCAGCTAAACATATCCTAAGATACTTGCGTGGTACAGTTGGATATGGATTGAGGTATTCTTCAGATGCAGACTTGGAGTTACATTGTTTCACTGATTCTAATTGGGCAAGTTGTGTCATAGATCGGAAGAGCACCTTTGGTTGTTGCTTCAGTTTGGGTTCAGCTATGATTTCCTGGTGCAGCAGGAAGCAGTCATCTGTAGCATTGAGTACAACAGAGGCAAAGTATATTGCAGCTTGTATGGCAACTCGAGAAGCAGTGTGGCTTCGTAAGCTCCTTGCAGGATTATTTGGACAATCAATGGAGCCTACTATCATTCATTGTGATAATCAGAGTTGTGTGAAGCTTTCTGTCAATCCTGTGTTCCATGACAAAACCAAGCACGTTGAGATCAAGTACCACTACATGAGAGATATTATACTGCGGAAGGCTGTATAGTTGAGGTACATCAACACTGATGAGCAAACGGCAGATATTCTCACCAAGCCTCTCGCTAGGATAAAGTTTGTGTACTTTCGAGATAAGCTTGGTATGGTGGAGAATCCAGCCTTGACTGAGAAAGAGTTTCAGTATCAGTGTTTAATGAGTTCTTCTCTGTGAAAGAAGTTTGAGGTGAAATCCCTTGTTAATGCATTTTCCTCTGAGACGGAGGAATTTGAGGTGCAAGCCCTTGTTAATGCATTTCTCTTTGAGATTTAAGGTGAAAGCCCTTGTTTCCACCCTCTGAGTTGAGTCATGGTGGATGTCATGTGTGTGACTCCATGACATATGTTGTACTTGTGTTTCACCCTCAGAGAGTCTCATGGTGAAAGTCACATTGAGGTGACAACATCACGCAAGTGATGAACACTTGTACTTACCATAGTTTGGTTGTAGCCATTATGGTTGATATTGTGTTGAGGCGATATCTAATATCACATTGAGGTGATATTCTTCTTTTCACATTTGGTTGTAGCCAATGTGGTAGACATCACATTGAGGTGATAAGTCTTGTGTAGCTGGAAGTTCTCTCCCTAGCTGAGAGGGAGTGTTAATGATGATTGCAGCTTCAGGCGAATCCTTCCAGCCATATTACATGGATATAATAATTAAATGATAGGCATGGCCTATTTAATTATTATACACGATTTTTGTGAAGAGACAAATCTCTTATATATTGGCGCGATTATTCATGAAGAAAATTTATTGATGGCCGACCTTCCTTGAAATTAGCATTTATTATTTGTAATTATCTTGGCTGACCTATCTCTTGAAGAGGTGCGACCTCTCTTCCAATGTGTATTTATACAAGGTCATTTCCCCTTCATTTTATGATCAAGCAAGTTTGATTCATTACTTCATTCAAGTGCGAATTTCTTCAAGAGCAGGTTGCGAATTTATTCAAGGGTAGAATTAGATATCAAGGAAGTACAGATTATTATCTGTCATTGCATCTAGTGTAGGTGCTGAATACTGGCCTTGTAATTGGCCTCATTGTAAAGAGAATTGTTGCCACTATTTATATATATAAGAGAGATCTTTGTTGCTGGGTTTTTCTCCCTCAAGAGGAGGGTTTTCCTAGGGTATCTGTTGTGTTATTGTCTGATTTTGAATTAATTTTCTGTGCATTAAATCTGATCATTAAAATTTACAGGCCAACCTTGTGTTTAACACTACATGTGGGCTTATGAAAGTGCATTGAGGTGTGTTAGGATTTATTTGGGTCCTAATTAAGGATTTATGTAGGTTGCCTTCATTCCTATCCACTGCGGGAATGTTTAGGTGCCGACCTATTTTGAATTTATATGTGTAATGGATAGTTGCCAACCTTGGAGAAGGTTTTCAAGGTTGAGGATGATATAAATAAGTGTGGTGTTGTTGTGAGTTAGGCAAGGAATGAAATGTGAAGCAAGATAGATGTAAGATCAATGCGAGTGAAGTGTGTGATGAGAATTTGAGTAGAGCAATGTGAATTTCAGTGTTAGGGTTCCTAAAGACAGTGAGTTAAAGGCATCCAAAATCATTCAATCAAGGCTGTGAGATTGTTGGAGTATTGTGGTGGATTTCTTTGTTGCATTGAGAAGTGTTCTCTATGTAACATTCTTCTTCTATCTTCTTGTATTTCTTTTTGTGGCAGTGAGCTCTTTTGGACAGTGTGTCCTATTCTGGCAGTGAGCCCTTGTACCGGTTTCACAATTACTTATATTGTGAGCTAATCCTCACTGTGGTTTTTCCCTCATTGGGTTTTCCACATAAATATGGTGTTCTCTTGTGTATGGTGTTGCTATTTTAGTTTTTGTTATGTGCATTCCATATTTAATCATACTAATAAAATAAGGGTTTAATGAATGCATGTGGATTTGATTATTGTAGATGGTTTTGAAGGTTTAATTTGCTACAATGAATTCACCCCCTTTCCCCCCCTCTTAGTTGTCTTGTTCATTTTAACATTAGTTACCTATAAGCAGGTCAACTGCTTTAACCCTTAAGTACAAAATTAGGACATGCATTTGAGTGGAATATCCCTATATTCCAACCAATAGTAATGCTTGACGTTGCTGTGACTAGGATGGCCATAGAACAAATGCTAATTGGAGCTCCTGTAGCCCCCAACCAGTTGGACCAGCCAAATGACGAACCATAATAAGTATCCTACAAAAGAATGGTATTATACATACTTCCACGGAGTCTCGGAATGGGGGGTGGGGGCAAGGGTCTTGTGGATGGGGGACCAAGGGCCTTCTTTTGGGAATGGCAATGGGAGAATGGTGCAAATTGTAACAACCTACTCCATCTTCAGCTATAACTACCAAAATTTTTACTATGTAAAGCTATTTTGTTTTCTTTCAAGAGTTGCCAAATCGTTTTCAACCGAATCAATTTAATTTTTCAACTAACTTCCTACAGTTATCGGGATAACAATTAATTTTCCAACTTCAGCTGAAGGCAACTAAATAACTAACAATCTAGGGTTTCCAAAATAAAGATAACGAACTGAAAAGAGATTAACCGCTAGGGCAAATAAAAACTAACTCACATCTTTCATTGTCCGATGATGAACTAGGGTTTCCAATTTAATCAAAATAAACCACTAACTACTGAGTTCATAGATTTCAACTGAAATGAAAACTTTTAACTGTTTCCAAAGAATCATAATGAAATAACTAAAATAAAACACAAAATTACTTTATCATTCCAGAACTACTTGCAAGCAAACATCATTTTAACTGAATGAAAATAACTGTTAAACAACAATGCTGATTCTCCTGCAAACATATTCATAATGGAAACACATATTGCTTAATTTTAAACAACTTAATTTGATAAAGCAAATACCTGAATATAAGTACGAGAGATTTTGATATAGGACATCATCTTCAAGTTGAAACTCTAGAGTTACTTTATCAATGGGGAAAAAGGATTATCATCAGGGGCTTTACCACCCAACCAAGACCTACTGGTCCCCCGTGTTCTTCGATTGAAGTAATCCGGCCCTTCTCGAGGGCAATCAACAAGGGTCGAATGTCATCATGTCTCTGAGCCTGGTATCCATGATTCCTATACTACTGGTCGATCCTTCCTTTGTAGGTTTCCCCTAACCAGAAGGATCATTCTGACTAGAGTATATCTGGAACATGAAAGCTGACTTTGCCTAACTGGCATCTACCTTGGCCAAGGATTTTCATTGTTTCTGGCACCACTGTGCCGATTTCTTTGACACTACTGTGTCGATGTCTCTAGCACCCTTGTGCCGACATCTCTGGCACTACTGTGCCATCAGCATTCACCCTTGCTCGACATGACTATTCTCGGATTAAGTTTTTGTATTTCTTGCAACGTTGCTGAATTATAAATCTTCTCTTGGGTTCTTAACTTTAGGGTTTATTGGTTTATTTTGCGACTTGAATCTTTTGTTAAAGTAAGAATAGCTGAGAACTTAATAAAAGGAGAGAAAAAAAATAGTATGCTGGTTTGTTATAGTTCCCTTCCTATCTCTTGTCGTTTATACATCAGATACAAGATCACGGTATAAAAGAAAATATTCTTAAACCAGGTCAGACAATGCAAAGTGGGGTGGACTTTGAGTAAGGTAGAGAGGATAATGCACACAAGAACCCCATGATGACTTGGCTATTCACAGATTCAAGTAGCCGGTATTTCAGTAAAAGGAACTTTTCAGATTAGAACAAGAGACTCTTGCTGTATAAGGTCCAGAAGGAAAGATGAAGGCCATTACAACTTTGTACTTTTGTAGCAATGTATGAGAAATAAAAAGAGCATAGTTCGCTGCAGGGGAACCGCAATTATATTTGGTTTCCAAAGCCTAGAGATTCAAATTGGAGGTAGTGGCTACACATTTCAAATAAGCTATGTCAGAGATTAAGTTTCACCAAATAATAAAAATTATATAGTCTGTAATTTTAGGAAAGAAACAAATTAGTGAAACGGGTAATCATTGGAATAATGGAAGTAATGGTATTTGGGTGTCTCAGACGGAATCTTGACCCAAATTCAAGGAAATTAAAAGATTTTACTACACAAACACAGAGCTCTACATTCCACAGAAGACGAAGATAATTACTGGCAATTCAAAAGTTGAAATAAGTCTTCACCGATTCTTTATTATACCATTAAGATTTCATTATTCAGACACAAATAGTTTTAAACGTTTTTAACTCTTACTATTAGAAGATTTTAATAAAAGCTTAGGATAATTATATCGAATGGATACCATTCACACAAACAGGAATAACTAGCTAGAAAATGCTTTACATGCTTGATAATGCGTTTGAAGATTGGCAAAAGTTGAGATTTTCTTTCAACGGCTGAGCGATGGCTTCCTACAGTACGGTTAATAGAGACGCCAGATGTATCTCCTCAACAGAGAGATGAATTCCAATCTCCCTCAGGCCCCGACTCTAATTAAAGAGTTCTGCACTTCCGCAAATCATGGTCTGTCAAAGATGGACTTAGGAAGCTTCGATTACGGGGAAAATTAAGAAAAATGAAACTCTTGGAGAGGAGCGTTTGTGGAAAACGAGTATTAGAAACCCTAACTATGGCGGAAGAAAATCGCTCAAAGAAATTCTGACGAAAAACAGAGTAATGTTTGAGTGGCAATCAAAGAGGAATGAAAAGCTCGAAGAAAGCGACCGACGCTAAAAGAGGTTGCCCTTCCGAATTCCATCCCGAAACCACTGTGACTTCTAGCATTCCAGGCGTTTCTACTGGAGCATGATGGGGGTGGCGGAGTGCTCTGCCTCCATCATTCCGTCAGGCCATCTCCCACCCGAGCTCAAGAATTAATAAAACGTTTATTATGTTTTTCTTTTAATTTTCTTTTATTAATGTTTAAACACTTTTTATAATATATTTGAAATGCTCAAGATAAGTATTTATATATATATATATATATAAAATTTTCAACTTAAGAAATCAATACTTATATTATTTTAGCCAAGGCCAAGGGTTTATCGTTGCATTTTTCATACACTGACTCAGAGTTAGATGACAAATAGATCCTTGTCAACTACATCCTCTCCCTGATGATAGTCCCTTTTCCTTTGTGCGAAATCGATTCTGCAACCACTTGACCAAAGAAAACTAGAGTTAGACCATTCTTTATGCATAAATTCATATTTACATAAAATATCATCATCATTATCAAAAATGCGTTCACATAATAAAATAATCTTTCACATTCACATTTATAGTTGCAACAATAAAACAATTATTGAATCCATTTTTTTCAAGTTCACATGAAAGGCAGTTATTGACAACTATATTAACAACCATGGTTCAATCATCAATAACATATTAAGTCATGGGGATGTAACACAAACATATATACTATTTGAAAAATTAGTTATAAAAAATGAATAAGGAATAACACATGGAATTTTGAGACATGAAACACATTGCATTGAACAATGAAAATGTCGAATATGGAATATCAATAGATTATATTCAAAATTCAAACACAATTGACCAATGGCCCAATGCCTCTAATCTTTTTCAAAGTGTATTGTTGTCATCAATGAAAACCACTCCTTGTGTGATGAGTCATATGGTAGAAGCAACACAAATCAATTTGTTAGTAGTCATCACTATTATCATCAATTGAAATAAACAATGCATCATTATCATGGTCATCAAAGGGTTCATCCGTGAAAGAATTATTGAAGCTTTTCTTCTTGTTTCTACATTCTTTCTTCATGTTTCCTCTCTTTCTTGAGTTCCAACACTTTACTCTTCCCAAGGGTTTTGGACAATCCTTTTGACTTGTATTTAGATTTCTTCTATTCCTTTTTAGACCCATCTTTGTCCTTGGGCCTTCTCTGAACATGCAAGGCATCCTTATAACCTTCATCATTGGATTTTCTCTTCATCTCTTCACCAGGCAACATAGCAATAAGGGAGTCCATCTTTGGCTCTGTAGCACTACCATTGATAGCAACAATTAAGTTCTAAGATTTGGGTAAATAACAAAGCAACAAGATACACTTAGTTTTCATCAATTTTAATATCTATTGAACCTAGTTGACTCAAAATCAAATTAAAGGTACTCAAATATTTTATGATAGAATCACCTTTCTTTACTTTCAAAGAATACAAACATCTTTTGAGATATAATTTATTAGTTAGACTTTTAATTTGATAAATATCGCCTATCCTATTCCATGGTGCAAATGTGGTGATCTCCTCTAAGACATTCAAGAAGATGAAATTTGCAAAGATAAAATAAAATGGTTTGTCATGCCTTCTTGTCTAAGCCTTTTCCAATTTTCTTCAGACATACCATTGGGTTTTCCTTCCTTTGTCATTACTATCCATTTATCCCTTTCTTCTAAGAGATCTTCCATCTTTAGCCTCCATAACTCGTACCCAAAACCATTGAATTTCTTACTTTTTGAGTGAGAAGTAGATGCCATGGTGACAACCACAAATGGATCTGCAAAGTTCACCAAATTAAATACTCCCACTAAAACAAAAATCTCAATTTTTTTTGTAAATTCATCCTTTTTTTATCACAATTGTAAGCTCTGATACCAAATGTTGATAAAACAGATAAACAAATGCAAAATCTGAAATAGAACTTGGAGAGCATGTAGGAATTCAAAACAACAAATTAAAATCTGCAAGCACATATAAATAAACACATAACATTGGATGTACGAGGAAAAATATTTTCCAAAAATTTCTCCACCATGAAAGAGAGAAGTTTGTATTAATCCAACACAAGTGATACCTCAATAAATCCAAAATTTCCCCTTTACTCTAGTAGCATTCCAACAATGTCACAATGGTCAACTTGTAAAAGACTCGTAAAACAACTATCCAAGGCATCCAATTTATAGAGAACCAAAGAGAGAAAACCATGAATTGTTTCCCAAAGCAAAACTACCAAAACTCATGGTATGAAAAAAATCTAACACCCCCCATGATCAATCAATCTATGTTTCATGAATAGCAACCATTACTAATAGCATTTGAAGTATGTGAAGAGTGGAAACACATTCCTAAGTATAGCACTCCAAAATGGAGTGTACAAATAATGTGGACCCCACCCATCATAACAAGATGCTCCGCTCTCTCTTAGCACCTAAGATTGAGAAAGTGGTGTAAATGAAGTTAGAGCACTTTATGATCTCCATTGTCATAAGAAAACCTCCTCTCTTAATGCCACTACAATTAATATTCCAAGTTATAAAGAAAAAAATAAAATAATATCTATCAACCACCTATATGGGCATCCAACTACCCATTCCCAAGATGTTGGAGATGTAACATTAATACATATATTTGCAAGATTAATATTATCTTATCCCAACCCAATGTGGGGTCTTTCTCTTGTACAATGAGCTTCATTTGGCCAAGTATACAACTCTCCAAACCTAGGTGCATTATTCTCCACATGTGTTGACTATAAAGACTAGAGCAATGATAGAGGCAATGCATTTCTTATCAACTCAAAATATGTCACTCTTTACCACCTCATTCACCTTCTTCCTTTTCTTTGACTTTGAATCAAGCCACTAATTCCTCTATGTTATCATGACTAATAGTTGCAATGCTTCTTGCAACTCAAGCATCCTCTCAAAGAGAATGGAGTATGATGTATATCTAGTCTACAAGTTTCAAAAATTCCTTCTTGGAGAAGGTCTTGAATAATACATGCGAAGTGCATTGGTTGTAGATAAACATTTGCACATCTCTAACATTATTAACAACCTATTTGATCCAACCAATATTGTCCATGCTCTTGAGTGTATTATTCATGACCTGCACACAAGTCTGACAAATATATTCGCAAGTTGTCTCAATCAACTTCCCTAGATCTTTGCACATGTAGGCTGCATTTGTCACTACTTACATCACATTCTTTTGGCCAACCTCCTCAATTGCATTTTGAAGGATTTGGAACTAATAATCAGCATCATCCTTGTGGTGTCTTGAATAATCAACAACCCTCTGAAGTAAGGGCCCTTTGTACATGTGACCATGGTGTTGATGAAGGACTATGCCTAATGTTAGTCCACCCATCCGTGTGTGTGTTACATCCACTAGTGACCTAAGTAGCCTTCATTTTCTCCATTAAATATTTATTTTGGAATAGTTCTTATTTGAGATTTATTTCCTCAATTTTGTCTCCTTTAGTGGCACATATGAAGGTCTTGCTTTTATTATCTTTGCCACAACCTCACTAAGGAAAGCAAGCCACATGGAATGGAATGCCATTAGTGAAGAATAATTTGCCAATATCATCATTTGTGTCATCCATATTTTGCATATTTAAATACTTTGTGATTTTTTTTGGAGTATCACTAGTCACCCTATGTTTTTTTGTTAGGCTTTGTTGCCCTTGATTCGATGGAAAAGAAAGAAAATCATGGCTGTTGGAAAATACTAGTACTAGTAGGGATGGGAACCCTTAGTGGCATAGTAGTAGTTGTAGTTATGTTTTCTTAAACACAATCCCACACTTTATTTATCGTAGTTCTTTGTTTGAATCACAAGGCACCACATATCTTATGCCTTTGCTTGGGATGTGAATCACAAGGCACCACATACCTTGTACCTTAATTTGAAAAAAATGACACTTCCACAACTTAGTGCCCCTTGATACCCTAAGCTTTGCTTGTAGTTTGGTTTGAAATTGTCTTAAAGAGAACTTCTTATCAAAGGGACCCTTGGAAAATTCTTCTAATAACTTGGAAGGCAACTAAAATTTGCACTCCCAAAAGAACAAGTTGCCCCCCTCACCCCCTATCTTTACTTACAATCTCAAATTGAACTCCCATAATTTCTTGTTGACCTTCTTTGTCATTGATACTATAAGAAGTATAACTCATAGTGGCACTGCAAGAAATGAAATTTATGTTTTGAATTTTAAATGATATGTATGTCATAATATGAGGGCTCAAGACACAAGGATTTTCGTTTTGTTTTTCTTACTTTAGGTCACATGAAGCACAAAAGTAGAGGATACACAAAAGATAAAATTCTATTTTAATTGGTGTTGGCCTGTGTACAAATTCTTGAATAAAGTTGGTGCTTATGTCTTTGCAATATCTTTTGTTAATCTAGATGCATAATCTAGGTCAAGTTGTGTTGTGATCTCTCACTACAAGTTCCTCAAGTATGTTCTTTCATTTTGTGGGGAGGTCTAATGAGTTGTTTTACCCCACTACTCTTTCCTTTCTGTTATTGTGCCTTGCTTTGTGTTGTGTTCCCCCATGCCGTGTTGTGGTCCATTGTCACTTGTCATGTTCATAAATTATTGTATGCCTTTTTCTTCTTGTTGCCAAGCGAGGATTGACTGTCTATTGTTAGCTTTGTTCTCTTTGTGGTGGTTGATCCTTTGTGCAGAAAGTTAACATGGTTTGTAATGGGTGCCCATGTTGTATGCACATTTTATGGACCTACAGTAAGTTGTGCCCCTCCTGGCAGTTGCTTCACCTTGTGGTTGCAGTGGTTGCCTTGGTTCAACAACCCTAAAAACAACATTTTATAACCATATATGAACAATATATTCAATATTGTATAATTAAATTGAAAAACCACTAGTCATTTGATCATTGATTTCAGATTTAGGAAATGAGTATTTGAAATAAAATATCATCTATGCAAATCCCAAAGTATGAAGGCCTATTTAAAGCTTGAAGACTTGTTGAATGCATTGAAACTTGAACAGTGATTGATGGAGACTTGGCACTTGCTCTTCTTCTCGTTGTTACTCTCTCTTGCACCTTGCTGTTGCAACTTGCAAGCCTTGCTCAATGCTTTGGTAGTGATTTGGAGTGATGGTGGGATCCATATTTATAGTTTTTTTAAGTGCTTAAGGTGGGCGGGCATGTGTGGGAAGGGGGAGGGGGCCGGGCGCATAAACTATTTGGGTTAGGGTTAGTGTTCCAAAATTTCAAAATGTGTTCAATTTAAAAAATAAAATTCAAGTGTTTGATGTAGGGGATGTGCAGCCATCTTTGGTACTTTCGAGACTTTTGGAAGATTCTTGAATGATCAAGGGATGTTCTGGGTAGGGGGATGTCCTAGAAATGTCCCCTTATTGAGGGAGATATTTGAGGGACATAGGTGCAAAACCACAAGAAGACATTACTCTGCCTTCACCATGAACCTAGCAATCTTCTAGGCTCTGTCCTGACTTGGTTCACCAACTGAACCTTGCTACAACTCTGTTCCAAGAGTTTCCACTTTGTGCTTTAACCTTAGAGGATTCAACACCTTCTTTGAAATTGCTTCCTCCTTTCAACACCTAGAAGAGTCTAGATGCTAACTTCAACACCATGTTTGAGCTACTTGCAGGGGAGTTGGAAACACTGATTTGATGCATTTCACAACCACTTGGAGCCATCTTGGAGGTTCTTCATTCATCACTCCTACCGATCTCAAGAAGTTGTCTTTGGAGAGGGCTATTCCTTGTAGCCCTTACCAGTCAGTTTTCTGACTTTTTCTCTCAAAATTGTCAAACAACCTGTCAATTCAATTTCACTTCCTGACACCCTTTTCAGTCCTTTAAATCTCCACAAGGTATCAGACCTCTGCCTCAACCGTACGGTGGTTTCCAACACTCTTGGAGAGAAGGGCTAATTCCCCTAAGACCTAGGGCTTCACTGGTCTTTGTTACAAATCTACCTTCAAATGTTGGTTTGCTGCTTCAACCCTATTGGCACGTGAGAATCTCATCTAGTCCCACCTGGAACCGTACGGATTCCGTACAGTGCTTGCAACCCCTGCCTAAATACCTCAATCTTTACTCCCAAATCCCTAACCGGGCAGCTAACACTCGCCTAGGGTTTGGGTTTACAATCTTTTGCTTGGCCCATTGACACTCCTATCCCTAAATATTCACAAACATGTGGCTCCCCTTCCATACCCTGCTAATCTCAGGAAAAACCCGATGCCAGAGTTTATAGGGGAGCCATTTTAAAAACCCCTGCTCAAACCTACAATGGAAACCCTCTAAATTCTAGTCTAAGAACACAAATCACTATTTCTACCCTTTTGAATCTGAATGAACAATGAAAGATGAAACAAATCTATTATAATGACATGAACACTGTGCTAAATCTGAGTATTCACACCGATGATAACTCTGTTGCAAAACACACGGGGATTTATGAAAGACACTCTACAACTCTAAACTATGAACTTGAAACAGTAAATTCACACTAAGCAACTTGAATAACAGATGAAACTTGCTCTGTACTATCTAATAAACATAAATACAGTGTTATATCAACATGCACAGTGCCATCAAGTTCACTGTTTCTCAAAATGCGCGGGCAGATACAGAAAATGCAGATTAATTTCTATTCATTCACACCAAAACTTGATTACATAATACTCTAACTGCTCACAACGAGCCTTCACACCTATCTACAAGTCTTTTTCCACATTCCAAGGCAGTTGTTCGAGCCTTTACCCTGATTTCAAGGGATTCCCAATCCCACTAAGATGCATGTAACTCCACAACTGCGGTTATGCCATTTCCACAACAGCATTTTGCAACTTATCTCTAGGTTATGATCCTAATTTCTAGGACCTCAATCTCCTTGTTTCGAACCATCAGCTTCCACAACTGCCTCTTGGCATCTTTTCAACTATGATCATGTGTTTAAAACACATTTATCAACTACATACTAACATCAGCTGTCCAAAGCTAATTCAAAGCAAAATTTAACAATTTTGATTAACTAAGATGGTATAGTCCTAATGACTAACTCATCCACACCAACAAGACCTTCTAAGGTCCAATGTAAACACAACAAAATCCCTGACTTGGCTAAGGTCAGTACAGGCCAAAATTGCAAACAAACATGAAGGAGTTAAGCCAAGGTGCCCCTGCACCAGACATCTACCTATTGGTTCTAGTGAATGCATAATGGGATACACATTCTAGTGTACTAGAGACATCCTTGCCTTGAGAACTTCAATTTTTTTTGACAGGAGGCGGGGGGGGGGGGTGGGGGTAAGGCGGGGAGAGGGGGCAGGGGGGAGGTTGTTGTGGAAATGTCTTGGTGGAACATTGGTATTATATGTATAGATAATGTGGATGTTAAGCTGGTCTTTAGCAACTATAAACAATTATATGCCACTGTGTATAATAGCTTATCTTAGGCATTGGTAGGCCTTCGGGTTCTCTACTCTACAATGCCATATTTCATGCATTGAGTTTTTTCTTAGTCAATTGATTTTGTTTTCTAGGGGCTCTCGTGACTTTAATACTCCTTTTTATATTTAATACAATTTAACCTTCTATAAAAAAAACTATAATTACAAAATTGCTCTGAAATTTGTTTTTTTACTATACCATTGGGGACACTTGGATGTGTTCTTTAAATTCTTGTAGATTGGGGGTAGGGATGGGCTTTTTAGAGAGGGTTATGTATCCCCTTTTAACAAAGCTATAAGAATGTGAGTAGGGTGCCAACTATAAGAACTACTCACAAGATTCATGGTGTGTCTTCACAAAAACACTAGCAATTGTTCATAGGAAAGGTGGCATCATCCAAAGATGGATTATAATAATAATAAAAATCAAGTTCTTCCATCATTTAGATGATGGGAGGCAATCTAAAAGAGGGTGTTATCAATTTTTTTTAAAGGTGGGAATCCACCATTAGCATAGGAATAATGTCTCATTCTTTAGGAGCATCATTGATTTTTACCATAAATGGATACTGGTTGATGCTTGCATTTTCTAGTTAACTGACAACCCAATTACATTCCCTATAACAATGCCCAAAAGAAATAGCCTCAAATCTTTGAGCAATTAGACTCGATTCTTCAATGATATTTTTCAATCTCCAACCTTGTCATGGCCCCTTTTGTCCAAAACAAAGTTGTGGTCCAAAATGCCCATTTTCTATCACTAGCATTTCCCCTGATCCAAATTTGTGTACAAGTTCTTCCCCTTCATTCCCCATGCATTTGCTTCAGATCCCCAATTTTTTTGAGTATGGAGGCATGGCCAATTTTCTAAGTTAGTTTAAGTTTTCGGAGTTACAGTTTCAAAGTTTCCCTTCTTAGCATGACTTTCCTGGCAAGTCTGCTTTTTTCTATACTTTTGTTAAGGTTTCAAACTTCCCCATTTAGGCATACCTCATAACCATACCTTGCCTCCATGCCCTTCTTGTGTTGGGCTATCAAACTTGTCCATCCCATCATACCTCTCCGCCAAACCTCACTCCTTAAGAAGCCTTTGTTAGAGCGTTAGACTTCCTCTCACTAGCATGCTTCCCTTCTGAACTTAAATCCGTAACTTGTGCTATGAGTCACAGGGTATCCTCGATGCCCCAACTTCAACCACTCTTGCCATTTCTAACTATTTGTCCCACTTACTGCTTGACACATTAGTGTGCCGTAATGCTTATTTTGGCACATGGCTCCAATTGTGGTACTATATCACCAATGACACTATTCACTTGGAGGATGTTGCTCCATGTGTATTTCTTGCCATGGGAGTTGAGTATACTGCCCTAGCTGCCATGAATGGAGTAGTTAAGGTTTGTGGTCGTGGATCTTCATGCTATTAATGTTGCAAGTTGTAGGTTTTGAGTATCTTCCTCTATACCTCCCTAGTACCTTTTTGTGTACGTGGACACAAATTTTGGGTGTGATTCAAAGGGAAACAATTTCAGTAGGCCTGGGCACCCTCATCTGTGTACTTATTTGGTACTTGACCATCTCCATGTCGGTTTTAGCTTATCTATATATGGTTTTGGGTTGGAAGCTTGAAAATGAAAACAACTTCTAAACACCCACACCAAACCTTAGCCAAACTCTCTCTAGCACTTGCATTCAAACAAATACATTTGAGGACAAAACCTGACGGATCTACAATGACTAGAGGATGGAAATCCTATTGATTTGTGAGTGGCTGAGGATCAAAATCTTGTTGTTAGAAGAGGTGATTCTCACATAGGGGTCATGGTTGAGCTTTAATGGTGGTTGACATTGGCGATATCAAGATGGTGCAACATTTGTAGTTGTAGTAGAGGTGGTTGCTCTAAAGGTGACCATGTTGGTGGTTATCCACATGAATGAACTAGACAAATGTAGAAGGTTGCGGATGTCAACTAGAGCCTCCTCAGCCCATAAAAGTTGTTGATGTAGTGTTTGCATTGCACTTCCATGTGTTTTGTTAATGTAAGAATGGCTTGTAACTATCGAATGTTTGTAAATCAAGCTTAAATAGGTATCAATGAATGCAAATCCATACCCCAAACTAGGTTTATCAAATCTAAGAAAGTATGCTCATTTGTTAACTTGCACTGTAATATTAGGTTTTAATGTTATTTGTGTGATTGTAAAGAAAATTTTCTTGGTTTGCTAAATATGGGAAAGAGAGATTAGGGCTAGTCAAGATTTGTGGTTGAACCTAGTTTTTGCTAAGTCTGATATGTGTATTTAAAGCTGCAATTTATCTTTAATGATGAACCCTCTGCAATATTAGGGTTTTCCAGATTAGGGCAAAATAATGAAATCTAAAGTACGCCATTGAGCCATGGAGGTTGTTGTGTAACTGTAAACACTAATGTATTTTGGGGGAGTATAATGGAGCCTGAAGTAAATTTCAGAGATAATGTTGTTCATAAACATTGATACAAAATCAGGGTTTGTATGGTGAGGAATTAAATATTATTAAATTTGTCAAATATTCATCCTAAATATTTGGTTGTGACATTATAAGGTATAGCAAAATTACTAATTAAAAATAATATCCACGTAAGGGTTAATAAATAGTTGCATTAATATATCAACAGGGACATTAGAGTTGTATTAGAGTTGGTTTTCTTGCCAGCCTACGAATCATGGGATTCCTAATATTTCTAATGTCTGGAGGAATGACCTCTTCAAGGCTTGATATTAACTAGAACAAAGGTGATCATAGTCCTCTTTGACCCACTTTCTTACAATCAGAAAAGCACACTCCTATGATAGAAGCCTTAAGCTCAATGTAGGAAGATGTTATTGCCTATTATATTGAATATCAAAAACTTCCACTAGAGATACAAAAATCAATGCCCTTCTTAGATTTCATGAAAATGTAGTCAGCAATGGGACAAAGAAAACAAGAAATATTGAACAAACCCCTAGTGAAAGATCTGCAGCCATAGAATGGCAAATAAACTCCAATTCCAGCTAAAACGTCATAGAATGTGGGAAAGGCAAAAGGGGCTAAAGAGGAAATTATTGAGCCTGAAGTAATTGTGAATGTAGACCATGTACTTGATAAGGAAGATAAAGAAGAAAGAATGGAAATTGAAGTTCAACTAGCTACCAAGAAATACATGAATCCCTTGTATGAGGATGCAACCACTCCTGCCCAAGAAACAAAAATGGTAAAGACACCACTCTTGGTAAATAATACATAAATCCATTATATGAAGTAGAAATTGAGAAGAAATCTGCGACATTAGAATCACAGTAGCGCTAGCGTGGAGATCCTTATGTTTCCAGCACAAAGCACACAACCTTGCGCTTGCAAGTTGGAGTGATTGATGTTTTTGTCCACCGGGAACCAAAAAGGATTTGTCTTCTTAACCTCATCAAAAAAGAAAAAGGTACGCATCCCAATAATTCCTATGAGTGCGATTTAAAAGTTGGAGACAGTCATAGCATGGATTCACTTTACACTATGTCCTTTCAACAATTTTGTCAATATGGAAATTATTCTAAGCATGGGGAAAAGGCTAAGAATACCATTTGTAGGAAAGGACACATAGATCCTTATGCTCAAATACATAATTAACTAGGCCCAAGAGAGTGGAATTCAGTATTCAAGGCATTATTGTGATTTGTCTTGGTAGAGTATGCAACACTTTGTTGTCATACTGGTTGTCAACAATGACAATCAAGTATATGTATTTGTTGCCCAAGATCTGTGAGGGGTATGTAATGGCACAAGAGAAGATTGTAGCAGCAAATGATCTTATTGAAACTGATCAGGCCAATTTTCTTGTCCTTATTGGAGGCCTAATTCAATTGAAGAGAATACACGCGCATCTGCTAATATAGGTGTGCCCAAATGGCAGTTGAAAGGCCAAAACAATGCAAGAAGAAGTTTTGAAGTTTTTGATGAATTTGATATCATTGTTCCCAACAAATTTAGCATACCTTCCACTTGGATAAGTAAGTCACTCAATGTAACCATGGATGAACATAGAGTTTGTTATGGAAATTGTCTTTGAGGGGTCTTTTGGAGTAGTCACAAAAAAGAGGACTTGCAAGGGACAAGTTTTTTGGACAGTCAAAAATATAGGATGGAGGGCATTCATATTATCTTATTTACGGTAACCAGCATAGCCTCTTTTTTGGTATTCAAATGTATCCAAATCAGCTTGGTAAGGCGTTCCATCATATGCCCTTAGGATCATTAGCAAATAGAAGATTCCAACATGCCATTATCACTCCTTATTTCACAAGGACTGATTTGAGAATAAGTCACCATCAAATTTGTGTTTGTGAGGAATATACGCACAAGGAATCTTTCAAATGCCTCATGGTCACCGTGAGTTCTTGATCATGTTTTTCAAATTGATTAATGCACAACCCACTTTCCTATTTATAGTAAATCAGGTATGTAGTGGTCAGCCGAGAGGCTTTGTTTTGATAATTTTCAATGATCTGCGGATATGTAGCAAAGTATGGAAGGATCATCTAAGGCACTTAAATTTGATCATCAAGGTTTTAGAGCCTCAAACTCTATTTGCAAAACAATTTAAAGGTGAGTTCGATTACATTAATGTTCTAGGTTTGGGCCATACTATTGTTGCTTTGGGCATGCAAGTGAATTGGAAGAGGACTCAATTGTTTTTAGTTTGGGAATTCTTTGTTTCACTAACCCTATTGAGGAGATTCTTGAATGTATGCAACCATGATAAAAGGGTTGTTAATGGACTCACACATGTAGTAGCATCTTTAACTAGCTTTCCAAAGAAAGGAGTACATGCATGGATGGATAGAACACATGAAGCTTTAGAAAAGTCTACAACGGTAGTCAACTCATGTCTCATCTCTTTCAATTCAGATCTCTTGCATCCATGTGTAGTATACACAGCATATGAATTGGAATTAGAAAATCAGAACCTCAAATGAAATAAGTGTCTACTCATGATAGAGCTAGTGAGGCTTAGTTAGCAATTGCAAGGAATTGAGATGTGTTGTCCTTTGCCATTGATGTCAAATGGGGAGGAAAGAACCTAAAATGCTATATCTTTCAGGTAGCTCAAATGCTGAGGAACTTGACTTGTATCATATAGGGGGAGTTTCGGATAAGGTTGGTTTGTATTGATGTGCTAGCAACATTTTGTTGTTTTCCATCAATGACAAAGGGGGAGATTGTTGAACATATGTTGTCATTGATGTCAAAGGTGTAATGTCAAATGTATGGATTTGCCAAAGGGTTAGCAAATCGGTGAGAATTAAATGTAATTACTTTTGTCATGTCATGCGGTTGAAATCAGGAAGTATTGTGACAAGTGGTGTGATTAGTTGCAGAATGTTAATGTTATCATTACTGAGAAAAAGGAAACTTGTGAAGATCTGTTGTAGTATGCTTGAAATATCATCTTGTATCTATTACAGTTGTTGGAAGTAGTTTGGAAGTGTTTGCGGTAGTTTTCAGTGGTTTGCTACTCATGCATTGTATAAATTTGTCATTGTGTCTGGCTTCGCATTCTACCGCTGATGAATGTTATGGCTTGCGGTTTGAACCTGAAATAAGGTTACTCATGATGTATCGGATTCCAGGTTTTTAGAGGTTGAGCTTCAGCAGACTGAAAGTTAGAAGTAACAAAGTGATGTCTATTTTAGTTGATGACTATGAATGATGTCTAATTGTTTGTGCTAGAGAAGGGAAGTGCGCACCAATTGTAGGAAGCATGTGAAGTTAAAATAGGTCCAACTTAAGACCTTGGAAGGAAGCGCATGTTGTATTTGATTTAGAACCCAGTCGACTACATGTTTAATATCAATTTGAATTAAGGTCTATCCTTGGTTGACATCGCTAATTGTGGATGGTGTTAAAAGGTTCTAGGCCAACATGAAATATTGTTAATATGTTGGATTGCATATATATTGTAAATCATGTATGTCTCTAGGGTAAGATGTATGTGAGTGTGAGTAATTCTGCATGAATGGATATGTAATATAATGTGTGAGCAGAAAGAAGTAGTTAGGGATGTTGAGCAAAATTGAGATATCATAAGAGAGTGTGTTCGCCTATTGATTCAGGACAAGACTTATATTCTTTGTAATGCTGATCTAAGTTGGTGCTCAGTGACTGTGTTATAGGGGATTGGTGTCTCTTGTGGGTTGGTGCCTACAAAATAACTGTAAGTTCTATATTATTTTTTGTGAGGCTGAATTTGGATAGTAGCTCCAAGCAGCTCTTTTCACCGTGGTTTTTCCCAATTTGGGTTTTCACATATATTTGGTGTTCTTTGTGTGAATTTGTGTATCGATGTTGCTTAATTGTTAAGGAAATCAATACTTGCTGCTTTGATGTTTATGGGGTTCATGTTTGGAGAAGTTACTGATGGTAATTAATGTTGAATTAAAGAGTTTTGGAATGGAATATACTAATTCACCCTTCTTCCCTGGCCCCCTCCCCCCTGTTTATAGGGTTCATGTTTGGAGAAGTTACTAATGGTAATTAATGTTGAATTAAAGAGTTTTGGAATATATTGGTTCTCCCTCCCCCCCAGCATCCCCTTTTAGTATATTATGTGCCCTTCAAGATGCAGCTGCAAAACTCAAAGAAGCAATTACATGTTAGGGAACACAGGCAATAGCAAATGGTTGCTTTTTTTGCTAAAGCTATGCAAAGGTCAGGTTTTGGAACGTGGTTTGTGCCTTGGAATGGAAACAATAAGTTGTTTGAAGCAACCAACAAGGAAAGAAGAGTATCCAAAAATGTTGTCGGACCTATGGGAGTAGCAATAAATGAATCTTTGTTCTAGGTATTAGGTGCTGGAAGTAAACTAAGTTACCGGTTTGGTTTTGGGTTCGGGTTCAGGTTCGAGAATCCAGTTTACCGGTTCGGGCAAAATGCTTTTTGGGGTTGGGTTCGGTAATACAAAAAACATATAAAAATCAGAAATATATACATATTTGCAGCAGTAATTAAGTTCAGAAAACAACGGGCGCCGGTCCTAGCTCAGTTGGTTAAGGTGTTCCCTGTAGCAGGGCGCCCACCATGGGTTAGACTCTCCGGCGCTCGTAAGTACGGTTGTGTACATGATTGCGGTCGCGATGCTTACGGTAGGTGGGGGAGTTATGTAGGGCGTCGCACCCGATTCCCTAGTTAAAAAAGTTCAGAAAACAACACCATATTAATAGTCAAATAACATAGCAAAAATTAATAGTATATATATAAGTAATAAGAAGTATAAAGATACATTAATATGATATATCCTTCTCCAGACTCTATTGCATACGTATATTTCTATATTTTATCTTATATAAATTTATTTAAAATATATATGCTAGTATGAATACAATATAATTATATTGATACTAATATTTGCAATCAATATTTTAATATAAATATTAAATTTTAATATTAATAATAAATTATATTTATATACCATTATTATAATAATTTTGTCAACATTATAATTAGGTTCTTCATTATAACTATGTCAATATAATATATATACATTATAATTATATTTAAATTAATTTTGACATTAATAATATAAGTATTAATATTAATAAATTAATTATTTCATTATTTTGAAGTTATTCTATTTATTGAAAATTTATTTTATTTAGTGTGAGTGAAAGGCAGGAGACCCGAAGCATCACAATGGTGGAGCGATGCCACAGCTTCTCCGCGGGGTATGGGTAGGGTCATCTACATCGATTCAAGTTCTAGAGCAGTGTGCTTTGCTTTGTGTATCAGTTGCGTGGAGAACTGAATGGATGTCGCGCCCTTGTTTGAAACCATTAGAGCAATCTTTGAACACCCTTGCGGACATCTTGTTCAGAACCAAGCACAGATTAAAACCAGCGAACCTAAGAAAAATCTACAAAATTCGTTGCAAATTCTTTCGGGTCCGTTGAAATCAAACCCATAGTCAGCATTTCGTACCCTTACTAAACACACAGTGCAAAATTTGTACCTTGTCTGAACCAATCACGGACCAAACCAGAATTTCGAACTTGGTCCGTTTCGAACCCGAACTAGGGGCCTAAAACCAGCTAACCGGTAACTTAGGAAGTAAACAATGGGTAGATGACCTTGCAACATCATTTGGAAGTCACCAACTATACATGGGTGGGATAAATGTTGACTGCAAGAAATGAGTCACAAACCAATTTGATTGTGGTTTCCAACTATAGATTTGTTGTTCTCAATGCCTCTAGCTTTGTCCACACCTTTTGCAGTTACAAAAGGATTTTTGGTCACATGTTGGAGGAGTTTTTGGGCCATCACCATTGCTGAAGTGTTCTTAGCTAGTATAGGGTGGTTTCTAGCCTTTTATTTCTTGGTTTTGAATAAGGAGCTGAGCTTTGCAACCCGAATACTATGTTCCTATTAGTCATTTTTGTAATCTCATGTTTTGGGTTGATAATATTATGAATTTATGCATGAGCAGCTATTAGCTCCACAAGTTTGAGGAAGATTTCCTTGCCCGATGTTGCTTGTAGAAGATCTCACCTCTTGGGGTTGTGAAGTGCAAGTAATTCAGTCTACAACTTGCTGTTTGGAAAGGAATTACGAGCAACATATGATTGCTATAGTCATATTTTAGCTTGCACAGTGTTGTATTGGTAGAAATTTCAAGCAAATTTTGCTTGGTACATCAATTTTCCAACCCCCAAACAATATGATCCACAACAGTTGTCAAAGGGAACAACTTGTTGCATCATGGTAAGAATCTTTGGAAAATTAGGTGGTTTTTATGATAATAATTTGGGAGAGATGAGCATAATTTTGAGCATGCCACAATCACAGTTCAAGGAAAAAGAGGTAGGGTTTCATTGTACCCTTTATAGTAAAGAAGTTGTTGACACAATATAAAGACACTTCAAGGATGTCAACGAACTTGATGGAAGAAGCTCAAATTTAGATTCATCCTCACAAGGATATAATCAAGGAAGAAGAGAAAGAAGTGATGCTCACATTTTGCAGCTAGGTTGCACAAGGAATGAGACCAAGATTGCTGCCCACCTAATGTCTAGCTTTGAAATTGTTATCATCATCATTCCCAACTATTACCTTAAATCATTTGCACCACATAGGCATTGTCCATTATGGGATTGAGTAAAGGATACCATCTAGAGTTAGGAAGAAATTGTTTTGGAAGCATCCATCTTGTGGAGGAAGTTATGAGCACCACAAGAAGATCTCAAGTAGGAATTCAAATGAATACTAGAGTAGTGCAGCATAAGTGTGGTGAAATAAATCCAAAGGTAGATGCTTAAGCAAGGAATCACCAACAAAAATGTGGAGGTGAACACAAGTGGCAGCCTTGGGTTGTGTGAGAATTTGTGGGTGTTTTCATTCATCATCATGTTAAAAGGAGGCATATGGAGGATTTGTTGCTTTCATTTGTTGACCCAAGTCAAAGGTGGGAAAATTTAGGTCATGGAGCCATCATAAATTATCTGGTTTATTGGAGGAGCTTGCCTATGAAGGACACTACTTGGGAAGAGTCAATAAATATGGATATTTGCAAATAATTTTAGATAGGAGATGGAGAATTGAACTTACAATTTCTTGAGGGCAAGCAAATTTGAATAGGGTGGACTTGTCATCTGCCCTTTTTCCATAATCTATGTTGTCCAAAATGCCCATTTCCTATCACCAAATTTCCCCTTGATCCAAATTTGTGTATGAGTTCTTCTCGTTCACCCTCATGCATTTCCTTAAAATTACCAAATTTTTTGAGTATAGAGGCATGGCCAATTTTCTAAGTCAATGTAAGCCATCAAAGTTGTGGAGTTTCCCTTCTCGACATGACTTTCCTCCCAAGTCCACTTTCTTCTATACTTCGTCAGGGTTCTGGGCTTCCCCATCTAGGCATACCTCACAGCCATACTTTGCCTCTATGTTCTTCTTCTGTTGGGCTATTGAACTTGACCATCTTGTCACACCTCTCCAAAGCCCACTCCTTCACAAGCCTTTGTTGGAGAGTTGGACTTCCTCTCATCAACATGCCTCCCTTTCAAACCATGATCTCTGACTTGTGGTATGAGTTGTAGGGTATCCCTAATGCCCCAACCTTGACCACACTCACCATTTCTCACTATTCATCCCACCTATTACTTGGCACATTAGTGGGCTATAATGCTTATTCTTGACAAGTGGCTCCAATTGTGGTACCATATTGCCAGTGACTATTTATTTAGAGGATGTGGCTGCATGTTTATTTCCTACCATAGAAGTTGAGTATATTATCATAGACACTATTACTATGGTAGTTAAGGTTTGTGGTTGTGGATCTTCATGCCATTAATGTTGGGACTTGTTGCAAGTTTCAAGTATCTTCCTCCATACCTCCCCAATACCTTTTTGTGCACGTGGACGTTGATATTGGGCGCAATTCAAAGGGAAATGATGTTGATAGCTATGGGTGCCCCCATATAGTACCTGACGATCTCCATGTTGGTTTTGGCCTCTTTGTGGATGTTATTTTGGGTTGGAAGCTTGACAATGAAAACAACTTTTGAATACCCATACCAAACCCTAACTAGACTATCACGAGCACTTGTGTTCAACCCTATTGGTTTGTGAGTGGCTAAGGATGAAAACCTTGTTGGCTGAAGACGTGATTCTCATCTATAGGTAGCGTTGAGCTTTAGTGGTGGTCGACATTGGCAATATCAAGATGATGTGACACTTGCAGTTGTCATAGTAGAAGCATTTACTCTAGAAGTGTTCATGGTGGTGGTTACCGACAAGAACGAACCAAAACAAAGTGTAGAAGGTTGTGAACACCGACTAGAGCCTCCTTAATCTATAAAAGTTGTTGACACAATGTTTGTGTTGTACTTTCATGCTTTTTGTTACTATAAGAATGGCTTGGAACTACCAAGTGTTTCAAAATCAAGTTTAAATAGTTATCAATGAATTCAAATCCATATTCCTAAGCTGGGTTTATCAAATCTAAGCAAATATTCTAATCTGCAATTTAAACTCATTTGTTGATCCATGCTGTAATAGTAGGGTTTGATGTTATTTGTGTGATCGTGGCTAAATACGGGAAAAAAAGATTAGGGTTTGTTGAGATTTGTGGCTGAATCTGGTTTTTGTTTAGTTTGATGTGTATTTAAAGCTGGAATTTATCTTTAATGGTGAACCCTACTCGTAGTATTAGGGTTTATCAGATTAGGCTAAAGAATGAAATCTGAAGTACGCCATTGAGCCACGGAGGTTGTTGTGTAAACATTAATTTATTTTGGGGAAGTATAATGAAGTCTAAAATGTATTTTGGAGTTGTTAATGCTGCTGGTAAACATTGATGCAAAATTAGGGTTTGTATGGTGCCAAATTATATATTATTAAATATATCAAATATTCACCCTAAATATTTGGTTGTGACATTATAAGGCATATCAAAACAACTGATTAAAAATAATATTTGCAGAAGGTTTAATAAATATCTGCATTAATACAGTAGCAGGGACATTACAAATCTTCATTGAATTTTTTAACAATATTTGGGTAACTATCATAGAATCCCCTTCCATTTCCACCTTTTTACATCCAAGGCCACAGCCAACTTTTGACCTCTTAAAGTTGCCAAAGCTTCTGCTTCATTATTTAATTTGGTGCCCAAATAAAAAGAGCTGACTCTAATAGAAAGGCCCAAGGGGAATGAGTTACTAAACCAGCATGCATCTGGCCAGGATTAACTGTCGCTGCTTTGTCAAAGTTCAATTTATAAAAGCATTGTTAAGGTAGTTTCCGATAAATAGTATTATGCTTAAATGAATGAGTGATTACTCCATTAATGGGGAAGATATCTCACATGCTAATATTTCTAGTATGTTAGTCGGATATTTTACTTTGTTGTCGGCCGTAGTCGGCCTCGGTCGTAGTCAGCCAAATGTCAAATAAAACAATAGTTAGTAAAGAATAATAATGTCATGTAATGTCATGTACTTTCGGGAAATATGTTTAGATTAATGTTAATGTAATGTTGTTATGAAACGTCGTGTCGGTTGGTTGTCTAACCACCGCCAAGCGTTATATGTAGTCGGGTGGATGTAGTCGGGGGGATAATAATAAATGAGTTTTGTTGCCGATGATTATCCTGTAAGCATTGTGATACTCTTGTACATGATATTCCTGAGAATGAATAAAGTTTCTGGCATTTTACTATGATATCTTTCAGTTTACTGTTTATCCTATGTTCTGTTTATTACAAGTTTGCCAGTAGTACGTAGAGTTTGAATTCCATTCCGTAGGCAAACATTTGGCGCCGTTGCCTGAACGGACTAGGGCATCATCCACCATGGCAGCGTAATGGGTCAACCAGCGGGAGAACCTATAAATGCTAATGAGGAACGAGAAGACTCATTGACAGAAGATTTGGTAAATTTGTGGAAAATCTCGCTCCGTGATCACGTACGTAGGGAATCCCTCGTTCGGGAGATCCCTGAGGAAGTCATCTGGGATCGGCTGGAAGTGAACGACGAGGTGAACCACCTTCTGAACCGCATGCCCAGGTTGCTGGCCCGCCATTTCATTATTCTGCAAGACTTGCGAGAGGAGGAAGCCCGTGAGCGCCGAAGGCAGCAAATCGTGCAACGCTGTGAAGACCGAAACAAACGGGAAGAGGAAGAACGAGATACTAGTCTGCGCCGCACTTCCGGCAACCAGCAATGATCGCTTGAACAACTAAATGCCCGTACGGCCGAACAAAGATAAGAATAAAGTACCTGACGGGCACGGGACTTCGGAAGAGCAAGTTCGGCGATCACTCAGACTACAAGAGCAAGAAAATCGGCGAAGACGACTAAGGCAAGTCGGTAAGGAACTAGATGAGGACTTAATTGAAATCAATCAGAGCATAAAAAGAACATATGAAAATTTGAAAAAAATAGACACGTCTATTGAACAAACACATCACAGTTTGATAGAAGGGACGAAGACCCCTTCAGCACTCCATATACAGAAAAATATAACCCCTATGACAATGAAGATGAATTGAATAGTAGCATCAGACGATTTCGAGAGTTGTCACTCTCGGACGACGACACAGAGTTACGGAGGGGAAGGCCAGAGCTTAAGACCCCCGGGCAGAGAGAGCATCGGCGGGATCCTGAGGAGACCCACGGTGTTGCGGACGCTGACGGAGGACGTGGCCGTGACTCGTACGTGGCCGAGAGTGCTGGTGACGCACAGGGACGTAGCGAGGAATCCACTAGTCTAATCGGGTCCAAAACACAAGGAGGTCAACAAGGAGGTCAACCGGTAAAGATGGCTCAACCGGATCGGCAAAAGTTGCCGAAATTCATGGGGAATGGCTCTGAGGATCCCGTACGGCATTGCAAGACATGCGAGACTATCTGGATAGCCAGCGGGCAGGACGACCCCGACCAGTGGCTGAGGGCATTTCCAGCAACACTCAGAGACAGTGCCATTGATTGGTACTCAGAATTGGACCAAGCGCAGAAAGCCACATGGAGGGTCCTGAAGCAAAATTTTGAAGCAGAGTTTAAACTCCTACGGGACGATAGTGAGATCGTCACAGAAATATATCATACCAAGCAAGGAAAGCACGAGAGTGTGCGGACCTATAACCGAAGACTCAAAGACTTGCTGGGGAAATTGGAGGCACAGCCGGCTGACGGGTTGAAGAAAAGATGGTTCATCGAGGGCTTGCTTTCGCCATTAAGAAAGAAAATGAAAGTCGTACCTCTGTCGTACGCTGAAGCATACAATCGGGCAATGGACATAGAAAGTGAAAATAAAACATCCTCCCGAGGGAAAAAGAAGACAGACGACGAGGAGAGTACGGACGACAGCGACGGTGAATCTAAGACTGTACAAGCACTCAGGAAAGATATGATGCGAATGATGAAAGAATTGAAGGCCGATAAGGAGAGTACGAGATAGCTGAGAACCGTGGTGTACTTGACAGGGGTGAAAGCGTCACATCAAGGTGTTAACTGGCTCTAAGAATCCTACTTCCTCGCAATATTCGCTATGATGTGGGACATTCTGTCAAGGAATGCCCATACAACTTAAAAGCCAGAAGTGCACAAGTACTCTTCGCGCATGGAGAACCGTCGACACCGCCGAACATACCACCAAAGCCCCAGTACAATAGCAATGCATCCCCTGGAGGTTACAGAAGCAATAGAAGTCCGAGAAACATGATACAGTACGATGCAAAAGGAAGGCCTATGATCCAATGCAGGAAGTGCAACGAATGGGGCCACTTCGCCAGGGACTGCTAGAACGGTCAAGGTTCGGGAGGGAGATTGTGTAAGTGGTGTGGACTAGGCGATCATGAAGATAACGAATGCCCGAAGCAAAAGGGTATCCATATGCTAGAAGTAGAAGAACAAGAGGTACTGGCGATCACCAGAGCACAAGCAAAAAAAGCCACTTACCCAGATCCATGTACGGAGAAACAAAGCATGAAGGAAGCAAAAACCGAAGTGGAACTGGCGATGGCGAAGGAAAACAAAGTACCTCCGGAGAAGCCAGGAACCTCTCGGCAGTCGAAGGCGGAAACCAACATCATACGGCAGGTACTGCAAACCACCATACCGATCAAAGTAACTGACCTTCTCCAGACTATGCCGCAGTTGGGACTGGCGATCACAAATGTCGTCGAGGATGGCAAGCAACCGCGATTGGAGGAACGAAGGAAAGAATTGATACCAGAACCGCCACCGTATGGTGAACAAACAATCGACCTGGTATTGCTCACAGCGAACATTGGGAAGATGCCAGCGGTCGTGCATATGGAAATCAGAGGGAATATCTTGACAAATACTATCATCGATGGAGGATCAGGAGTCAACGTACTACCCGAAGACACATGGAAGAGTCTTGGGAAGCCTACACTCTGGCCGCCGACATTCCAACTAGTTGGCGCTGATCAACATGGTATCAAGCCATTGGGAACGTTGATGGCACAGAAGGTGACGATCGGGACACAACAGTTTTTGCTAAATTTTGTCGTCATCCCATTACAGAGGAAAGCATACGATGCACTACTTGGGAGAGGATGGCTGATAGCCGCGAAGGCAAATCATAATTGGAAGAGGAACACACTCTCGATCGAGAACAACGGGCGAAAGTACGTCATTGACTTGAAGAACCAGGCCGTGAGCGAAGAATTGGCTTCCTCTGAATCTGAATCAGATGGAGGTGATTCGGATGTGGATGAAGGAAGGAAAGCTATGGAACCGAACACTGAAGGCGTACTTGAACTCGAGAGTTGTTCGGAGGACGAGACAAGCTCACTGAATGGCTTATTTCATTGGCAGATGGAAGACTATGAAGTATTCCACCGAGAGTGTAACATGCTACAAATCGGGGAAATCAAGGAAGAAGAGAAACAGGGAAGGGCCAGCCAAACATTTTCGGCCGAGAATGAAGAGTACAAAGAAAGAGTATCAACACTGGACGATACACCCGTCCACAAATCTGAACAGGTACGAGATGAAAAAATTGTGTTGGAATTAAAAAATGAAAAGTATGAAAAAATTAAAAAATTAGAAAAAAAGAAAAGAGATGAAGAGAGAGAAAAAAGAGATGAAAGGGAAAATGGAAAAGAAGAGAGAAGAGAGGAGAGAGAAAAAGAATGGAAGTTGGAAAAAATAAAAATAAATAGAAAAGAAGCTATGAAAATAAAAGAAAATAATGGAGTAAGTGACGAAAAACAAGGCGTATGGGAAGAAAAGGAAAAAGAAGAGAAAATTAAAAGAAACAAAAGAGAAGTCGGAAAAGAAAGCAAACGAAGGGAGAATAAATTAAATAAGCCGGCCATCAGGAGAAATATTAAATTAAGTAAAGTGAGGCAGATTAAAATACACGCTTGGAGAATTAAAAAATCCGTACGGCCAAAAGGGAAATTGAGTGAGGAAAGTAAAAGACGAAAGATTAAAGGAAAGAAGATTAAAATATGTCAAAACCCGAAGAGGAAGCAAGGCGTACGGCCAAGGGTGAAGGAAAGTAAGGAAGGAAATAAAATAAATATAAAACCTCATACCGTACGGCCCATTAAGGAAGCCACAGGTCGGAGACAAGAGCACAGAGGAAAAGAAGGGAGGACGAACTTGCACGAGTTTATCAGTTGCAGAGGCACACAGGGCACAGAGAAGGAAGGCGTACGGCATCAGGAGTTCTACACTCAGTACAAATCTCCAGACAAGGAAATCGTAAGGCCTCAGAGATTTTGCACTCAGCACAATTCGCCAGGGAAGGAAGTCGCACGGCGTCTAAAAGACTTCAAGCCGGTGGAGGACGTATGGCACTCATCAACCGTACGACACTCAGAGCCTGACATCATACGGCATCCAAGGAACTCTCCAACCGTACGGTATTTTCACATTTCCCAGTATTCATTTTATTTGCCAGTAGAAATCGTACGGCCTTTTGAGAAGTTGCCAGTAGAAATCGTACGGCCTTTGCAAATTGAGAAGTTGTCAGTAGAAACCGTACGGCCTCTGCAAGTGAAGAATTTCGCCAAGGTTAAAACCGTATGGCCTTTGCAACTGGAAAATTTGGTGAAGTCCCAAACCGTACGGCTATTCCAGATTGAAATTGGTGCCAGGGGTCAAATTGTACGGCAACTCAGTGAAGTCCTAGCCGTACGGCATCAGTTGCTTCAGGAAAATCCGAACGGCATCAATTGCCTCAGGAAAATCCGTACTGCCTCAGCATAGAAGAATTCGTACGGCATCAGTTGCCTCAGGAGAATCCGTACGGCCTCAGCACAGAAGAATCCGTACGGCATTAGTTGCCTCAGGGGATTTTGTACGGCCTCAGCACTGCAAGAGAATCCGTACGGCATCAACAATTCAGGAAAACTTGCACGGAATTCACAGTACTTCCAGATTATACGAATTTCAGAGTATCTTCAAACCGTACGGCCTTGGCAGAACATTTGGCAGTTCGGCAGTTTCCATCGGCAGTTCGGCAATTTTGGGCAGTTCGGCAATTTTTGGCAATCCGGCAGTCTTCATCGGCAGTTCGGCAATTTTCGGCAGTTCGGCAGTTTTTGGCAATCCGGCAGTTCGCACCGGCAGTTCGGCAGTTTTCATAATTTCGGCAGTCTCGAGAATTATAAAGTCGGCTGGAATCGCCGAACTGACAGAAAAATGGACAAGGGCAAGAAGGCGATGCAGTACCAGCCAAAGGTAGCCTCGGCTGCGAAGAGAAAAAAGATGGATGCCGATGACACGATGACATGGGAGAACCTGACCGGCAACGAGTGCAAGCAATGGTGGCGAAGCACTCCCGACGACCACTCTCTGAAGGTTGCGCTTCGACACGCTCGGGTGGACAAGGCTGTGCTCGTGCCCTTTTTCAGTTCTCGGGAGTTCGAGCCTTGGCTGAAGGCGATGGTGGAGAACTACTGCAGACATACGCACAAGTCCGTCATTGATTACAGAGGTTGCCAAGTGACAGTTTCATTCTGGCCTCAGGACTTTGAGCGGGTGTTCGGCGTCCCAGCTTCGGGAATAGGGGTTAATAAACCCAAGAAAATGACGCAGGAACACAAAGAACTGCTGGTCAAGCAAGTATGCCGAAGCGACTTGTCAGCCGAAGAACAGCGTACCATATGGAATACTGGCAATCGAGGCCTCCGGAAGAACCACCTAGCAACGGCAGAATGGAAATGTTTGCTTGACCTAATGAAGTGCCGACTCACAGGGGCTAGCCGAGCGTCGGACATTGCCTTATGGCAGGTGGATTTCATGGTCGGACTTCGAGTTGGCCGAGTATACAACTGGGCGAGGCTACTCACAGAGCGGATGAGAGATTTTCTAGCGCAGAGGCATAAGGCCTTCTATATGACTCAGCACGCCATAGCTCTCTTTTTGGATGCCGTGCACACACAGGTGCCCGAGGGCAATTGGGGTCGGGTGCGGCCACTCACTCACCTGGACCCGGGATGGCCTACAGTATTCTACTGGTCGGAACTGGAAGTAAAACAAGTAGGCGAGGGCACAACCTCGGGGAAAAAGAGGAAACGGAAGGAGGCATCGGTGGAAGAGGAAACATCAGAGGAGGAGGCCTCGGAGGAGAGCGACGCATCTGACAGAGAGGAGCCTATTGACTTATCTTCCTCGCCATCGGAGTCGAGTCCACCGGCCGATGAGGAGGTGTCTGTTGCCATCGGGGGTTAGGAGGCAGGCGAGATTGATATACCAGTATTGCAGCCGGTAGGATTTACTCTCCCGGCACCGCCAGCCAGCCAGAGTGCACACTCAGTCACGTTTACCCTCCCTGCTGCGCCAGTCGGAGCCGGCGGATGTTGAGGGTAGCCGCTTCACTACCGGGAGCATCTCCAGGGTGGGCACCTCTCGCCACCACATCACAGGGGGCACTCACTGTATCGGCGGCAGGTTCCACTGCCTCGGTTGAGATACTGCCAGCGGTTTGTTCTCTCACACCACCGTCAGCATCGGCAGCGACAGGAGTGGCCACCTCGGCAGCAGGAGCTGGAGGAATGACCGAGGCCACTGAGGAGACGACTCTAGCCTCAGGAGCACCCGGGGTAGCACAGATCGACAGTTGGCTGGGATCAGTGGGCCTCACCTTGGACGTGGCCGAGCAACTAGACCAGCAGGAGAAGAGTCCCTCGGAGGGACAAGGGGACAAGGAGGGGCCGATCATTCACACCCAGCAGAGTGAGACGGCCAGGATCGGCGAAGACACACTTGCACACCCGGAGGCGAGCATAGCAGAGGCACCAGAGACAGCCATTCAGGAGCCTTAGCCGGTAGTCGGGGAACCGCCCCAAGAGGAGACAGAATATTGTATACCTTCTGATGATGAGAACGAGGAGGGTGCTTCCACAGAGGGCTTTGTCGTGGAAATGTCACAGCCGGACCTGTCGGACCCAGTAGGCACGGTACAGAGATATGTGGAGGAGCTCGAGCACATGGGCAAATTGATGATCCGTGTGGGACAGGTTTCCAGGGACCTGAGGATTGGCCGATCGCCTCTGGTAGGCCAGGAGGTTCACCGCATTCGGGGATTTGTGCAGATGGGGTGCGAGGCAGAGTTTGCACGGATATTTGGCGAGGGGTGGCCAGCAGGAGAGACTCCTGCTATGATGAGAGCCTGGCGGGGTCGGCCACCGAGGCTAGTAGGACGGGATGCAGGCGTCCTGGAGAGTTTATACTACATCGAGCTTGCCTTCCGAGATGTTTTTCTTCTGATGAAGCACCAAAGATTTTCCACCGATGTAGCAGTATCTCGCCGAGTGGATGCCTATAGACTTCTTCAGCGGGTCAAGGATGAGTCTGCTGCGACCATCAAGAGTATTCAGGATAACTTGACTGAAAAATCTCAGCTTGCCAGTGACAGGGGTGCCCGATTGGACATCTTGGAGCCTCGGGTGGCAGCCTTGGAGGAGGAGGCACAGCAGAAAGAGGCAGCATGGCAGCAGAGAATGAGAGCATTGGAGGACCAGTTGGCTGCAAAAGAGGTAGAATTGGCGGCCAAGAAGGCCGAAGCAGAGCAGGCAAAGAGCCAACTGATGGAGGCAGCCCGGATGGTGAAGGCGGCGAGGGAGAGGGAGATCCTGGCAGATCGGCAGCTTCGCACACGCACGGAGGAGCTGAGGCGTCTGAGAGCAGAGCATTCTTCCACCACTCCGACGTCATCTGTGCATCCAGGGACGCACTCCCTTCCCCCTACTTCTCAGTAATCTTATCTTGTTGTATGTATGTCGTCTGGAAGACGACTTCCTTTTTGGGGGGGATGATGTTAGTCGGATATTTTACTTTGTTGTCGGCCGTAGTCGGCCTCGGTCGTAGTCAGCCAAATGTCAAATAAAACAATAGTTAGTAAAGAATAATAATGTCATGTACTTTCGGGAAATATGTTTAGATTAATGTTAATGTAATGTTGTTATGAAACGTCGTGTCGGTTGGTTGTCTAACCACCGCCAAGCGTTATATGTAGTCGGGTGGATGTAGTCGGGGGGATAATAATAAATGAGTTTTGTTGCCGATGATTATACTGTAAGCATTGTGATACTCTTGTACATGATATTCCTGAGAATGAATAAAGTTTCTGGCATTTTACTATGATATCTTTCAGTTTACTGTTTATTACAAGTTTGCCAGTAGTACGTAGAGTTTGAATCCCATTCCGTAGGCAAACATAGTACTGATAATTATTTTAACAAATTCAAGTGAATGACTTTCTCTTCAATTTTATCTACTCTGCAATCCATAGCATTTGTGTGAAAATCTAAATGGTTTGTTTTCTTTGCCATGCCAAATCAATCTTTGATAGTAGGAGTTGCAATACACAAGCCTTTGAGTATCTTTTTATAGATAAATTGAGGATTTAATGAATTGTCGATACATCTTTGTCATATATGATCAACACAAAAATTCAATTAAAAAACTCAACTTGTGTTCATTGTATTGCATCTCATTATATATATGATAAGCCAAAGTTCCTGCAAAAACTCCAAATTGGATAATTTCCCCCAATAGGTCTGGCATGCCCCTAGATGTTAAATGTCTTGTACTGTGTACATCTCTTTAAGATAATGGGTGAATCTGCGTTTCTATAATTATTGATCTCAATCAGACTGCCTGCTGAAATAAATCAACTGTCTTGGCTCTATGATCCGAGGAGATATACTTAGGAGACCTGATATGATAATGCATAGGCCCTATCATATACAAGAAAAAATTATCAGGCTGGGATTATGAATTTTGGTCTCTGAAATGAGAGGATATGCTAAATTTAATTGGTTATATAATGCTCTTACCAAGAGTTATTGCACAATTAGTTTGCAGTTTACTCATTTTGTATTGTTCATTTGCAGACTACTGCGTCTGAAAGTAATCTTTTCAAGTACCTGATAAATATATGGGAATTCAATAACAGTCCAATTCCTGGAAGTTGTGATCTTCATTTTATTGTGGACTTCCAGTTTCAGTCACCTCTTCATCGGCAGGTGTGATATATATCACATGCATTGTTTTCTCTTTTCCTATATTTTTTTGTGAGTTGTTCTCAGTCAGATGTTTATAAGTCCAGAATTGGAATCTGAATCGGTTCTAATTGTCCAGGAAGATGGTTGAGTGCCTTTGTGCATTAATTTACATATAGAATTTAGCAATTCGATGAGTAGGGGAATAATAAGAGATTAGAAGAAAAATAAATTCCATTAGAAGGGGCTGGAAACTATGCATCTGATTTCAGGGTTTTAAATTTCATTTCTCTGCATAGGGAAATGACAAAGAATTAATAGAAACATGATTTCCATTTGGAGGGTCTGTAAAAGAAAACACATCTGAATTTATCAAGGCAAATGAGCCCTCAGTTCTGATGCATGGGCAACCTCACCTAAGCATCGTTTAAGGCTTGAGCAAAACATTCACAGCTTGAATATCAACATGGTTCTGTTCTTTTAAGAATTTTAGACCATTTATGTAGACAAATGACCAAAAGATTCATTTGTAGGATGTGTTTTATTTTTAATTGTAATGATTGCAAGCCAGATAGGCTGTTGAAATTGGCAGCCTTCTATCCTTAAGATGTTCATAAATATGATATTAAATATTCTTTATTAATCTCATTTTTAACCAAAGGATCATATTATCTTTTATTTTTCTATCTCCCTTTAATGCTAAAGGGTTATTTCATAACTGTCTTTTCACTTAGGGGAAATCCCATAACAGCAAACATGAAGAGTGATTCAGAGAGCTGTTTTATAGAGTTGTCCATGTATCTGAAGTTAATTTTGTCGTTCTTCTGTTACAATTGGAATTTTTTTGTGAAGTACAGAGTCATAAATTTGATTGAATAATGCCTTTAATGCTAGCCAGCAATATCATGTCAAGATTATCAGTGATGCTTGCATATTTCATAAGCTTTACGTGATTGTTGGTATCAACCAAGTTTATTAGCTAATCATATTTTTTGGTAACAGGTGGCCAATATGTTTTTCAAGGAAGTAGTTTCCTGCCTTGTGGGATCGTTTGAGCAGCGCTGTTGTATGGTTTATAGGCCAGCTGTGAAGCTTTTGGAGGATGCATGAGGAAGTCAAAGAGATTAACATAATACATTTTTGTGTTGTACTATTCTTTTAAAGATAGATGAGGCAAGCTACTTAAGTTGACTTGGTGAAAACTTTTGGAGCAGGTAGAGTCCAGATAAAAGTCAAAGAATAGAATTTGATTTTTTCTGTAGTAATATTGTAAATTTGAATGAAGCACAGTGCCTGTTGCTTCATCAGAATATCCTGATTCTCATTGGTACATCACCATAAACAATATCAATTTCTCAAATACTCCAGTTTTTCAAATTTCTATAATAGATGATTTCATACTTTTTCTTTTCTAATTTTTTGTTGTTTACTCTTAGTGCCATAGTTGCATATTCTAGAGATGGTACAATATCTTTGGCATCCAACTTCGGTGAGACCTTGTTGCCATAATAAGTTTTTATGATTGCTTTGTTGAACAATAATTTGTCATGAATTCGAGAAATCAGATTTCCACAATCCATGATAAGTTTTTATGATTACTTTGTTGAACAATAGTTTATCATGAATTAGAAAACTTCTGGTAGAAAACTATTCAATTTAAAAAAAAAAAAATCACAAAATTTACAGTTTTCTACTAGAAGCTTTCTCCTTCGTTCCCATGGACTGTGGAAATATCGTATTGATAAATACTTTTTTGAAAGATCCCTTACCAATTCTACCCTGAATTTTTCAGTTTTGCCCTCTTGCCATAATGTCAAACAGTTGTCTTGCATGGTCTGATTTGGTTTTGTTGATTGTTTGTTTGAGTTTCATTGCAAAATCATAGAGGAAAGCATAGAAATGAAAGAGAACTATTGCATAAGTGAAAGACAACAATTGCAACTCAATAGAACCTCTTTTTTTCAACTATATCAGGTCTGATTACAAGTTTCAGAGGTTTGATATACATTATATCAGACTGTAACAACAGTCTAAAACCCTTATATAATGCAATATTTGACTACCCAAAATGATAAACACATACCCGGATGTATAGCTTGATTATTGAAGTCAAATCATGATCACTTCACTGTTACAACTTCAAATGGTATGGCTGAGTATGATGACAAAATAAGTGTTGTAGAGGATCACCAATAGGCTGGAAATAATGATAAAAATCAGGAACATCAACCTTTAACCAAACCCTAGAATGGGTATCTCTCAAATGATGAATTTCCTCACAAACCCCAATCGCCCAAGAGATGGAAATTCTAAAATAAATCACCAGCTACTCCAAAATTTTTGAAACCACTTACAATGCACACCAAATGGTCCCAAACTAGGTCACCCTCCTTTACAAAAATTATATAAAATGTTTTTGACCTAAAATATGGTCAAAAACTCACTTTCCTTTGAAACCCTAGGTGCCTCCAAAATACCCAACGAGTAGCCTTGATCAAAACTCCACAAATAAGGACCAAATCGAAGATAAATTGTTTCCGTGGAAGAATATGCAAAAAAATCAAATACACACATGCCTTAGCTACCATAAACTATCAAAATCTGCAATTATCTTTTGATAACTCATTGCTGCCATCAATTCTAAATGCAGATTAACCTGTGATGAAGACCAATGATGCCCAAATGGAAACCCAAAGTAGATTTCCCTGTTTTGTGATTTGGGTTTTCGTCCAGTTCACTATCCTCCAAGGGATTTCGTCCTCAGAAGACTTAATATGCTGTTGAAACCCTCTTCAAGAGCTCAAACCTGCAATTTGCTTTTGTCAAAATAAGAATAGAATGCTCAAAAATGAGCCCACATATTGCTTTTGTCAAAATGAGAATAAAATGCCCAAAAATGAGCCCACATATTGCTTTATAACCTCCCATGAGCTTTTTAATAAAATTCAATAAAATAATTTTCTTGAGGGTCTTTCCTCATTAAAAGAAATGACCACTTTTTAAAAACAACTTTGAGTTACTGGGATGGGGGGCACTTTTCACTATTCCCTTTATAATTTATTGTTACTATTCACTTTTTACTTTTCCATTAAAACAAACTTTAATATTTTCAATTTATCCTTGGATTCATCAACTAAACTTCAATTGAAAGGCTCGTAAAACTCCCAGCTAAGCTTCACAGTCTTCGGTTGGGTCCCCTAACCATTCTGCTGACCTACGGGAACCCTAATAGTAGGCTAACCTCCACTAAAGTCTGAGCTGCCTAAGGAAGGTACATTACATTTTTCCTTTAACATGTTGCAATCTATAATAGTTGTTAACCAATTTTTGGTATGTAACATGGAATTGCATCTGATATTGATTGTACTTTTTTAGATAATAAATTAACAATAGTAAAAAATGGATGGACTATTTCAGTTTTTATTTCTAGCATTTGAATAGCTCTTATATTTGATTTGTGATGCAAAATTGTTACCTTGTTTGTATTTGTTCTCTTTCTTTATGAGCCATTGAAAAATAATCTATAAGGTTCAAGTAGAAATGATAAACTGATCAACTCTAACATCAAAATTTTGGATAGATTTCCAATAGCATTTGATAATTATGTATGTTGAAAGCCAATTGGAAAAGATTATGATGTCTGTTGATACCGAGTGTAAATAAAGGGAATCTTTACCATTGCATCTGAATTTCGAGTGTGAGCAAAAGGTGAGATTGTCAGTCTCCACAGGCATTGATGTAACCCAGGCTGTAGATCACTCCTTCCTGGCAGTCTCTTCTGACACTGGGATCAAGCTAGGAAAACAACTACTAGGAGACATTGAATCCCTTTTGGCATAAGATTTCAATGTATTATGGCTTGTTGTTGATGCCCTACAATCTTGGTTGTACATGATGGAGAAAAAGATGGAAAAATCTCGGTTGTTTCTCTGCAAAAGGATTTCTTCTTTGCAAAATTTGGCAATTTAGAAGATTGGAGTCTTATTTTTATGGGAGGTCCATGTTTTTGTAAAAGCACTGTACTTTTTAATGATATTTTGATCTCTAGGGTTTGATGTGGATAAGGATTCCAATAAAATGAGTGATTCTATATAAATTTTTGAGTGCCTTTTTTAAGTTGGCTGGGTGATTTCATTTTTGGGCAAACTGATGTCTGGAAAGTTAATGATAACATATGCAAGAATTTGTGTAAGCATGGAATGAAGAAAGCAAATCCTAAGATAAGTCACTTTGGATGCAGAAGATTATTGGAAACTGATTATCCTTCTGCTGCCAATGCTGCCATGAATATGCTCATGTTGAAAAAAGCTGTTCTGGCAGATGATGCAGTTTCAAGCTTGAAACATATGGAGTGCCTAGCAATACATGCAGTTGGATGGTAAAGGAGGCCCAGCTAACATCTTGAATCCTGGTCAACTCCTTGTATATGTGAGTAGCAGAGATCATTGGTTTCTTAAGAGGACTTAATATACCAGGGAATCCTGCAATCCATCTTTAGAGACGCTAATACTGCAAAAGTCTGATCCTAAAAAGAGAATGCTGGGATGATATTTCACACTTTTTTCTTTGTGCTCAGGAAAAGTCGTCTGTAGTGGTTAAATAATATAATGCATTATTCATAAATATCCTGTAACTTCATTAATATAGGTCTCCCCCATGAAAACTGGAATGCAAGAAATGATCTAGGAGTAATACAAGGGTAGGTGTTAGGAATATAACTAGAAGGCAATGGTTTTGAGATTCTTCTGCTCAGCTAGAACTAGATTGGCTGCTGGATTTCAGAATCCTAGAAGTCTCTAGGCTGAATCAAAGCTGGTATCCTGCTCTATGGTTTGTAAGTTCTTGAAAATGACCCCATGATGCCTGGAGAGTGGAGAGTAGTTTTTGCAAGTGACTTTTAGTGTCCATCCAACGCAGCATTCAGAACCTATCGATAGTGTGCTTATTTGTTTAGAAGGTTGTTTCTAAATGGTTTAGTCATAAAATGAATTCACAAATCCATACACATTCTTGGTTTTGGACCTACATGTTATTTTTTCAATAAGAAAAGTATTTATCAATCTCTAAATACTAATCAACAGAGTCCAGTATTCATGATCATGTCACAAGATAAATTCAATTTACTTAATGAATTGATCCTTAATCACTAAAAAATCCTGAACTAAAGTCATCTGCTTTTATGATACTGCTGTTTTTCATAATACTAATTAGATTCACAATGAAACTAATATATTCATCGTTAGAAATATTAAAATTCAAAGCAGAGCTCATATTGTTTCACTCTTTAATCCAAATATCATTCCTTAGGGTGAAAATTTTTAAACGGGAGGTTGTCCATTTGAACATAGACAACTACAGAACGAGTAACCTTCATTTGAACATAGGCAACTTAAGAATGGGTAGCCATGACATCAGATGTGCACAAATTAATGAAGAGTGACCTCTATTGTTAATGCTTGAAGCCCAATGAAGCAGCATGTTCCCCTCGAGCAAAAATCTAGCAAACTAATATGAGTGGTATCTACATATGTTTGAAGCTATGAAGTGATTGATAACGTTCCATCCTCTCAAGTAAAGTCTTAAAATCAACATGACAAAAATCCCTAGGAATTTTTGGCCTTGTATTGGTATTTCTTGAAGTTCGTTTTTAAAAGCATGTACAGTATTCAATTGTAAGCACATTTGTAAAAGGTGTCGAGGAGACAAACTTGCAAGTGAATGTATAGGATAATTTTCCAAGCTTGGTTCCACGAAATGCATATATAGTGAACTACATGCTCAGTTTTGGGCGAGGCAGACGAGGCATATGGGACTTCCTAGTGAAGGCCTTGTATAATGTATAAAATTTGTGCCTCTTGAGTTTTAACCTTTTGACAGCTTATGATAAATTGCGCATTGTCAATCCCTTTAAAGATTATGGTATATATTGTTGGTGTAATATCTTTACATAGTTTCATTTTTGGATCTCGATTTGTTTCAGTCTTGATCATTGTGTTGTGTACATAGTTCAACTTAATCACCAAGATGTGTCACCTTGCAATAAAATCATGGGAAACACGCACCCCATTTTTGCTTGCTCTTATGTAAAGACATGGAAGGTAGTCTGCTAGGTTTTCGGAAGCCAAAAGAAACATAATTGGCATTTTGGCTTCCCCTTATGTCTAGAAACAGGAGGTAGTGTGCTAGGTTTCAGGAAACCTTACACTTTGCTGGCCATAAGCTCGCGTTTGTCTTTCTCTATCGAGAAAGCCAAGACGAAGTGCAATGATTTTGAGGTGGACGTTGAAAAGGCGCTATGTGATAGTGACTCAGATGAAAACTCATTTGGCTGCGGATACAGATAAAATAATCCTGTTCCTTGTGGGACCCTTTGATGCTTGGTTCCCAATCATATGTACCTTCCCCGTGTAGGCACTTCAATATTGACCCTTTGATGCTTGGTTCCCAAGCATATTTACCTTCCCCGTGTAGGTACGGCAATATTGCCTCAGATGGATACTTTGGAGAATATAATTAATTCTGAGGCATACCTTCAAAATCATCTAGTGTAGGGGATTACCAAACTACCTTTCAACGGAAATAAGAATATATTGAAGGATGGCAGACAATACGCCAAACCAGACCAATAGTAATTCTACTTGGCATTGGATACATACACGGGAGAAAACAACGAAAAGAGCAGTGAAGTTTAAGACACACTAATATCCTAAACTTAAAGGCTACTAGCAGGCAGGAGAGAAATCAATTGTAGCCAGACCAGGTTCGTCATGGACGACTCCAAAGGTATGTTTCCCGATAACCCGCAATCAGGTTTTCTTTGTGATCTGACTGTGTTGTGTGCGTCTGATAACAGAGAGCTTGAGAAAGGAGTTACTGTTGGACGTGGACGGATCAGGAGATGAGGAAAATTGTCATCCAAAGATAAGAGTACGAGATCTGCGAAGAAAAACAGAGGAAGGAGCTTCCATTCTGTCAGGAGTGTCGGTGGACATATGGAAGGGGAGCGTGGTGGGCATAATAGGACCAAGCGGCAGCGGAAAATCCACGTTTTTGAGGTCTCTCAACCGCCTCTGGGAGGCCCCGCCTGATTCCGTTTTCCTCGACGGAAAGGACATAACAAAACTCAACGTGCTCTCTCTCCGTCGGCGCGTCGGCATGCTTTTCCAGTCGCCAGCCCTGTTTGATGGTCAGTTATTTTCTTTTAATTAAATTGTTCGTGTTGCAACTATGTGCTTGGTTCTGTTAGTTAAAAACCCCAGGTTAAAAATTGTGTCCGTGTGTTGAGAAGGTATGCAATTCTTGGGACCTCAAATTGTTTTTTTTTGTTAAGCCAATAAGCTTCCTGGATTCATCCGGGTAATGTTTCAGGTCTTCTGCAGGACCTGTAACAACGCACCGTGAAAATTCACTTGAAAACAAAATAGCCTTTCATAATTTTCTTGTGAATAGATACAATAATATCTTGTTGGAAGTGCCAAGGTTCTGAGAGGGGGGGATGAATCAGAACCTTATTACCTTATTTCAAAATTCATTACAATTTTTTGCAATAAGCAACTCATAATTGAATATATTCAATCTATGCAGGAGAAATGTAAACATTCATCATAAACATAAAATAATGGAACTCACAAAATGAAGAGACACCCAAATTGTGCCGAGTGGAAAACCCTCCAAAACCTCACGATTTTGTCATAGGGAGAAAAACCACTCCTTGAACCTGTATCCTTTATTGATTCCCAATCCTTTACAATCGGCAGTAACTACTGCTCAGAAATTTTAATACATCTCATATACATATACAAATGTGTATATGTCACTCATATATGTACACAAGTTTATGATAAAAACTTTCAAGCCTCTTATCCTCAGATACATATCAATATGTTTTTTACACACTCACATGTATCTAAAGATTACAAGTGCTATATTTATAGAAATGAACTTCGAATCAGATCGGTTACATATATCTAACTGAACCAGTTAGAGTTTGTTATACAAACTTCCTTTTTAAAATGCTTTTCGAGAAACTAACAAAACAGTTTTAGTTTACGAATTTGTTTCTGTCAAAAATTGGTAATCGTTAAGTTTCCATATAATTTCACTTTTGAGATACTCGAAAAACAGTTTCCATAACGTCATTTTGCATTGCAACTGACTGGAAATGCTTAAACATTTCCTTTTGTTTTGAACAAACAAAAAAAATTGTATATAATATCCTGGGTTTAATACCCAAAATTTATTCAATCTTCTAAAACTGCGTAGAGATATTCTGGGTTTGAAACCCTCTTTAGAAGATATCAAAAATGCAAAACCTCATACCTGTGATGCCCAAGTCTCTGCCCGATCCTGAGAAGTTTCTCCTTTTTAATTTTCCCCAGATCCTCATACATGTGAGCAAAGATCAAATATGTAAGAAAATCTTTTACTTTTTCTGTGAAAGTTAAATTCATATAGACCTGTAACTTCATTTCAAAATACAAACAATGAACCTGCCTGTTAATTTAACTATACCCATCAAATGACCTTGCAGAACGAAATTATCTTGACCCATCAAATGACTTTTTTGTTTTGCAGAACTAAATCATCTTGTTATTCGCAGAGAAGAAATGAACCAAAAAACCGTTTGCACAGACTAAAACAATAACCACAACCTTAACTTCTTTTAATCACAATTTGGAGTCCGCCATGCAAAGTCAATACTTGGCGAGAAAAAACTGGGAATAATAAATAATGTGTTCAGACTGTCAGATTACGGTCTCAATCACTGCTGCCGACAACATTATGATGTGCCATTTTAATTTTCCTGCTTTTATCAATTGCCATCATATATTTCACAAAAAATATGCCACGCCAAAATAAAGACTTTTCTTACCAATTGCCACGTGTGCATATATATCATTTTGCCAACAGAACGGATGTTTGATATGGTTAACAATCTCCCCCATTTTTGATGCAAAAATTTTCACCAAGAAATACAATGTTGATTTACCATGAAATGCTAGGAATCAGACCAACTAACTAGAATCAACCAAAAACTGATAAAACAACCAGAGAAATCAATTCTCCAAACTGTGAGATACATGATTAACCAATGAACCAATCCAATCAGTGATTAACCTATGAATGAAACCTGTGATCCAAATGCATCCAAATGCAAGAACCAAACCTGAACCTGACCAAACCAAATCTGTAGAAGAACCAAACCAAACCTGTAGAAGAACCAAACCTATGACCAAACCAAATATGTAGAAGAACCAAACCTGTGAAAATTCTTGTTAAAAATTTGATGATTGAATGATTACTCCCCCAAAATTTATGCATCAAAAATCTAACCATCTGCTTTTCATAAATGTTTTCTGTGAAAGAAGCAGAAACCTAACACAGAATATTGAAGAGTAAAAAACTTATTCCAGCATGGATTGAGAGAAGACTCCCAATCGATTTCTTAACTGTTCAAACAATTCTCTAGGTAGAGCTTTGGTAAAAATATCAGCAACTTGTAGTTTAGAAGGCACATGAATAAGAATGACCTCATTTGATGACACATGTTCGCGAATAAACTGCAATTTGATGGCAACATGCTTAGTTCTAAAATGCATAACAGGGTTTTTAGAAATCTGGATAGCACTAGTATTGTCACAAAGGATCTTCAGAGGTTTTTGAACATAAATACCCAAATCTGAAAGCTGATAAGACATCCAAAGTAACTGAGTACAACATGTTGTTGCAGCAATAATTTCAGACTCAGCAGTAGAAATAGTGACACATTCTTGTTTTTTACTGTGCCAAGCAACTAACCGATCACCTAAGAAAAATGCAGCACCACTAGTACTTCATTGATCATCTTTACATCCACCCCAATCAGCATCTGTATAACCAATTAGAGTAAAATTATCATTTTTGGGATACCACAAACCATAATCCAAAGTACCTTGTAAGTATTTAAAGATACGGTGAACAGCATTGAGATGAGATTGACGAGGAGCTGCTTGATATCTAGCAACTTGACATACATAGTGCATTATATCTAGTCTAGAAGCAGTAAGATATAAAAGACTCCCTATCATAGACCGATACTCCCGCTGATCAACAAGAGGAGATTCATCAATTTTCATCAACTTACATCTAGTTTCCATTGGTGTGCCAACTGGATTACAAGTATCCATTTGAAACCTTTTAAGCATTTCCTTAGCATATTTCAGTTGAGAGATAAACAAACCATGTTCAAGCTGAGAGACTTGAATTCCCAAGAAAAATGTCAAAGGTCCTAGCATAGACATCTCAAATTCAGACTCCATGATTCCTGAAAAAGTTTGTGCTAAATGATCATTAGTAGAACCAAAAATAATATCATCTACATATATTTCAACAACCAATAAATTTTCATTGTCCATTTTTGTATACAATGTGCTGTCCACATTTCCTTTAATGAATCCATTTGCAATTAGATGTTTATCCAATCTGGAATACCAAGCTCGAGAAGCTTGTTTTAAACCATACAAGGCCTTTTTGATACGAAGAACATAATCAGGCTTGTCAGAAGATTCGAAACCTTCTGGCTGTTCCATATAAACTTCCTCCTCAAGGTACCCATTTAAGAAAGTAGTTTTGACATCCATTTGGTAAATAGTGAAATTTTTATGAGTGGCATATGCAAGAAAGATTCTGATTGATTCCATCCTTGCAACTGGTGCAAAGGTTTCACCAAAATCAACTCCTTCTTGTTGTGCATATCCTTTGCAAACAAATCTGGCTTTATTCCTGATCACTACTCCTTCCTCATTCAGTTTATTGCGGAATATCCATTTTCCACCAATAACATTTTTATCAATAGGTCTGGGAACAAGTTCCCAAGTCTTGTTTTTCTCTATCTGATTTATTTCATCCTGCATAGCATTTTGCCAACTAGGGATTTGATAGGGCTTCAGTTACATTCTTTGGTTCAAAATCTGCTATCAAACAAAATTGTTCAGCAATATTTACTTGTTCTCCTATTTTGGCTTTCCTTCTAGTTAAAATTCCTTTATCAATATCACCAATAACTTGAGACTCAGGATGTCTCTTAGCTATTATTCTAGAAGATGTTTTTAACTTTGATCCATCACTAGTTATTTTAGAATTGGAACAATTTTCTGATTCTATTTTTCCTGCAAGTTCATCTTCATCATCAGTTTCAACTTTATCATGTTCACAATTTTCATTATGTAAACTTTCTGACTTTTGAAAAGATAAACTTTCATATTCTTCTTTGTCATTACAGCATACAGATGTTTCATCAAACATGACATTTATAGCTTCTACAATTTTGTTCAGCCTTTTATTATAGCATTTATATGCTTTGCTATGTGTAGAGTACCCAAGAAAAATCCCTTCATCAGATCTTGAGTTAAAGTTTTCTAGAGAATCATCATTCTTTCTGATAAAACATTTGCAACCAAATATTTTAAAGTTCTTAACATTTGTTGTTTTCCCATACCATAATTCATATGGAGTATAAGTTGTTCTAATTCTGATTTGTGCTCTATTTAAAATATAAACAGCTGTATGAACAGCTTCTTTCCAGAACTTGTCAGGCAACTTTGCTTCATTCAACATGGTCCTGGCCATTTCCTTGACAGTTCTATTTTTTCTTTCTACAACCCCATTTTGTTGTGGTGTCCTAGCAGTAGAGTATTGTCTTTTTATATCTTGTTTTTCACAATACTCAATAAATTCTTGAGAAGTGAACTCTCCTCCTCTATTTGATCTTAAGCATTTCAGTTTTAAATCAGTTTCTCTTTCCACCATCTTTCTGAAAATTTTGAAACGTTCAAAGGCTTCTGATTTATGTTTCAGAAATGTTACCCAAACCATTCTTGAATAATCATCTACGAACAGCATGAAATATCTTTCATCATTTAATGAGGCTGTTTTGGTTGGACCACATAAATCAGTATGTACTAGTTCAAGTGGTCTATTTGACAAATATTCTTTTGTTTTAAAAGAAACTCTTGTTTGCTTGCCTTTTATACACTCTTCACAAATAGATGCAGGTTTAGTTATTTGCGGTAGACCCCTGACCTTTTTGTTCTTGCTGATTCTAGCAAGATTATCAAAGTTCAAATGTCCCAGTCTTTTGTGCCACAGCCAATTTTCTTCCACTTGACTCATAAAGCAGGTATTGACCAAAGATGTTTCTTGAATAGTTGAATCTATCAGATTATACAGATTACCATTTGTTCTTAACCCACTGGCAATGACTCTATCTTTCCCATTTTTAATATAACATTCTTTTGCATTAAAAGAGATAGAATATCCATTATCACATATCTGACTGACACTTAAAAGGTTATGTTTCAACCCTTCAACAAAGTATATATCATGTATTGGTGTATCATTGTTTAAGATTATTGAGCCTTTTCCTGTTATATAAGCTCCTGAGTTATCACCAAAACGTACAAATCCTCCATCAAAGTTTTCTAAGGTTTTGAATTTGTTCTTGCATCCAGTCATATGGTGAGAACAGCCACTATCCAATACCCATGTTGCAGATTTCTGAGCAAATAAGACTGTTTCAATGATTAAGGACTTTTCATTTGTCTTTACTTGTTTCCATATTTGTTTAGGTCTCAAATTTAATTTACACTGATTTGCATAGTGACCATAGTAAAAACATTTGAAGCATCTAATAACTTTTCTTTTGCCTTGACTAGTGCTATTTTTACAAAAGATTGCTTTGTGCCCAAAAATATTACAGTTGAAACAATATCCATTGAAAAAAAACTTCGTTTTCTGACTAGTAGATTCTTCAGATGAACATTGTAAGATATTCAGTTTTTTATCCTTTTCTTCAAGTAAGAGTTTTTGACTTTCTATAATTGAATTTGCTTTTATTAACTCATCTTGAAGATTTTGATTTTCAGTCTCATGATTTGCAACTGATTTTTTTAACCTTTTAATTTCTTGCAGTGATTTTAGAAGTTCTTCTTCAAGATCTACTTCTATTTCTAAATCAGATGAGGATTCAGGCTCATTTGATTCAGATTTAGGAGTATGTATTATTTCAGCCATGAACAACTTTTCCCCTTCTTCATCTGCATCACTGGATTCTTCATTTGGATCTTCTTTTGAAAGAAGACTTTTCTTTTTGAAATCTTTAAACCTTTTATTCTGATTCCAAGGCTTCTTTCTAGAAAACTTCTCAGATTTCTCATCAAATCGTCAAGTTCAATATTTGGGCATCTAGCAGCAAAGTGTCCTAATTGACCACAGCTGAAGCATTTAGGTTTGCCTTTATATTTCTTTGTCATTCTTTTAACCAGTAATGCTTCTAAAGCATCAGTTAGATCTGAATCACTCTCATCATTCTTTTCAGCCTTAAAGGCTGATTCTTTTGATGAAGAACTAGCTTGATTGCTAATTCTCATTTCATATGCAGTTAGAGTTCCTTGAAGTTGATGTAAAGTCATTTTTGAAAAACTTTTCTTTTCTTCTAATGTAGAAATTTTTGTTTCAAATTTAGGTAGTACTGACCTAATGACCTTTGAAACAACATCATGTTCTTCTATGTCTTCACCTAGACCCTTCCTGGCATTCACAACTTCCTCAACTCTTAAAAAATATGCAGCAATGGTTTCATCCTCACTCATTTTCAGATTGTCAAACTGAGTTTTAAGAGTAATCAATTTAGACTCTTTAACTTTGTCATCTCCTTGATAGATAGTTTCAAGTTTTACCCATATATCATTTGCAGATTTGCAATAAATGACTTTGGCAAAGACATCTCTAGTAAGACCACAGAGAAGAGCATATCTAGCCTTCTTATCCAACTCAAATTTTAGTTTCTCATCAGCATCAGTAGGGACTGACGCTGGAACAGTGTATTTTGTTGTTACTACATCCCACATCCTTACATCTAGAGAATGTATAAATGCTTCCATTTTAACTTTCCAGAAAACATAATCATTTCCATCAAATAAAGGTGCCCTATTAAGGAAAGCTCCTTCAGAATGTGCCATAACTTCCAATATCCAGGGATCAATTCCTAAAGGGAATCCTACGCTCTGATACCACTTGTTGGAAGTGCCAAGGTTCTGAGAGGGGGGTGAATCAGAACCTTATTACCTTATTTCAAAATTCATTACAATTTTTGCAATAAGCAACTCATAACTGAATATATTCAATCTATGCAGAGAAATGTAAACATTCATCATAAACATAAAGTAATGGAACTCACAAAATGAAGAGACACCCAATTGTGCTGAGTGGAAAACCCTCCAAAACCTCACGATTTTGTCATAGGGAGAAAAACCACTCCATGAACCTGTATCCTTTATTGATTTCCAATCCTTTACAATCGGCAGCAACTACTGCTCAGAGATTTTAATACATCTCATATACATATACAAATGTGTATATATCACTCATATATGTACACAAGTTTATGATAAAAACTTTCAAGCCTCTTATCCTCAGATACATATAAATATGTTTTTTACACACACTCACATGTATCTAAAGATTACAAGTGCTATATAGAGAACTTCGAATCAGATCAGTTACATGTATCTAACTGAACCAGTTAGAGTTTGTTATACAAACTTCCTTTTAAAAATGCTTTTCGAGAAACTAACAAAACAGTTTTAGTTTACGAATTTGTTTCTGTCAAAACTGGTAATCATTAAGCTTCCAGATTTCATTTTTGAGATACTCGAAAATAGTTTCCATAACGTCATTTTGCATTGCAACTGACTGGAAATGCTTAACATTTCCTTTTGTTTTGAACAAACAAAAAAAAACTGTATATAATATCCTGGGTTTAATACCCAAAATTTATTCAATCTTCTAAAACTGCGTAGAGATATTCCGGGTTTGAAACCCTCTTTAGAAGATATCAAAAATGCAAAACCTCATACCTGTGATGCCCAAGACTCTGCCCGATCCTGAGAAGTTTCTTCCTTTTTAATTTGCCCCAGATCCTCATACATGTGAGCAAAGATCAAATATGTAAGAAAATCTTTTACTCTTTCTGTGAAAGTTAAATTCATATAGACCTATAACTTCATTTCAAAATACAAACAATGAACCTGACTGTAATTTAACTATACCTTTCTGACCTTGCAGAACGAAATTATCTTGACCCATCAAATGACTTTTCTGTTTTGCAGAATGAAATCATCTTGTTATTCGCAGAGAAGAAATGAACCAAAAAACCGTTTGCACAGACTAAAACAATACCCACAACCTTAACTTCTTTTAATCACAATTTGGAGTCCGCCATGCAAAGTCAATACTTGGCGAGAAAAAACTGGAAATAATAAATAATGTGTTCAGACTGTCAGATTACGGTCTCAATCACTGCTGCCGACAACATTATGATGTGCCATTTTAATTTTTCCTGCTTTTATCAATTGCCATCATATATTTCACAAAAAAATGCCACGCCAAAATAAAGACTTTTCTTACCAATTGCCACGTGTGCATATATATCATTTTGCCAACAAAACGGATGTTTGATATGGTTAACATCGGAGGCCAAATACCCTCTCGTTCCTCTTGTTGTTGTTAGCACTCTGCTGAAATCTCTGCGAACAAGCTTTGCCAGCCCAAAATCAGCTACTTTTGGAGAGAAATTTGTATCTAGAAGAATATTTTATGGCTTGATATCGCAATGGATGATGCGATCTCTACATTCTTCGTGGAGATAAAGTAGCTCTCTTGCAATACCCAAAGTGATTTCAAATCCGGTATTCCAGTCCAACACCTTGTCTACTTCATCAGACTTGCGGGACAAGAAAGAGTTGAGAGACCCATTTTGCATGTACTCATAAACAAGCATTCTTTGGGATCCCTCTACGCAGAATCCCTGGAGCCTCACCAAATTCACATGATGTATGTTTCCTATGGTGCTTATTTCCGCACGGAATTGCTTTTCTGCTTTTGCTGAACCCTCCAACTTCTTCACAACTACAAGTGAGTTGTGGAAGTTCGCTGAAAACCAGTAAATGATCCAACACCCTCCCCAACATGTAATAAAATTTTTGGTATGATTTCCATCTCTGTAGGTGAACATTACGGCGTTGTTGGCGTGTCATAGTGCTTGTCCTGCCAGGCGGTGCTCAAAGCCTTTGCGATGATAAACCATGCAAATAAAATTTACCGTAACTGGCAGCAAAGGGAATTGAAAAGGGCCCTTACTCTGCTTCTTAGTTTGGATGAGAATGTGGCTTTATCGGGAAGCAATATTCGAATGAAGAAGGGATGGCCTTGAGAAGAAGTAGCCATAGCCTGCATGTTTAACAGATCTCCAAACCACAATTGACTAGGAGGATTAGAATTAGAGATAGCAAAGGCCGTGCAGGAGCAATTATTAAGACAAGCAGTTTTACATCCTATAGTGTCGACTGTTGGCTATATTTAACAGCTTGTTCATCAGACAAAGACTTATCACTGACTTGGAGGAAACCATCTGTGGTGCCACTGCCACGGCCATTGCTATTGATGGGGGAGCAATTTAATGGAGTACGTCGAACACAACCGCTTGACCACCACTCCTAAGAACTCCAGGCTATAGCATTTCTTGGATGTAAGCCTTTCACACAGTTGCATGACTGAATGTTTTCTTACGTGAAGCACACTCCATAAGCCCCGCATAGACCATACACGCCACAAATTGATTGGGGTTGAAACCAAATCAGGCTCCAACTATTATTATTAATCCATAAATAGACTGATAGCTCGCTGTTGGAGTTGAGAACTACCCTCACGATCGTCTTACTAGCATTGGGTGCAAGCGCATATGTGTAGTAGATTCTTGTGGGAGAGAACACTACTAATTCCTCAGTGAAAATAGGATCAGATAGAGACCCTGGTAAAGAGGTGAAGTAGCTACTAGTCCAATCTCCTGAGCTGTAATATGAAACACCATTTTTATACTGCAGAAAAATGTCTTTCTTTCCTAGAGATGCATTCATTTGGAGAAAGAAGGGCCCAGGCACTAGATCCACCAAACTCTTCCAAGAGTTTACTTTTAGGCCCATCCAAAACTTCATCGTAGGCAAAAATGTATCTGTGGTATTTGCAAAGCTTTCCCACACAATTTCAGAGTTGTTTTGCGCGCCTAAAAGAATAAAATTACTAGTGTCTAGTATGGATGCACGGATGCCCTTTTGTTTCATTATTGTACTTGACCAAGTGTCTCATCCTTTGAGTAGAGAGACGTGAGATAACCGGTTAGGCTATTAAAAGCATGGGCATGTCTCGATGGGAGTTTCCTGTTAGCCACCCAAGCGATGGCCTTGTATGGGGGGATCTTGGGCATACTCCAGATTCAACATGCAGTTGTTGGTTCCCATTGGGACAAAAAGTCCCAGTTCGGCCTCTATTCTTTGAAGCCTGATGATTACACTTTTCCTTAGAGATCACAGAGGGTGTCACGGTACTTAACTAATAAATCGCAATAAGCGTTGGAGAACAAAGCGTATGAGCTAAAATGAAACGACAACGTTAAGATCAAAATGATCCTTATCACAGTTAGAAATGGAAATAAATGTATCACCAATAAGCATCCACATTCGAAGTGGTTTTCAGAGGTATTAAAAAGACCACTAAAACTGATTCACAAAGTTCCAGATTTTGAAGGGTATGCTAAAATTTCAGTGTGGAATGAAGGGACTGAAACAGGTAAGGGGCATGGAGGGATTACAGTCCTAATAAAAGAAGCTTGGGGAGAGATGATAAAGGTTGAAAAAATGGATCCAAACAAGCAGTTCATATGGCTAAAAATAACAGAAAATGGGGCAATAATTTGGCTGGCTGCATGTTATTTTGCTCCTAAAAACTCAAAGGTCTACAAGAAGAGAAAGATGGATAATGAAGACCCTTTTGCTGCTTTAAAAAAGGACATTTCTGTTTTTAGCTCTTCGGGAGAAATAGTGCTAATGGGGGACTTTAATGCAAGGACAGCCAACAACCAATCCATTCAGTTGGGCAGTAGTGGGGAGGAAGACAACAACCCTCTTTGGCTTGAGGAGGCGGAGGTTCAGACTTGGGAAAGGACCTCTCAAGATGGCAATGGGGGTGTGTCACATTTTGGAGTGGAGTTACTTGGTTTATGTAGCTTATATGGCGTGGTAATCTGTAATGGTATGAAAATGTGGCCAAAGTCGGGTGGTATCACTTGCAAAACCTACAATGGGAAAAGTGTTGTAGACTATGTGTTATGTTCTCAAAATTCGGTCTCTAGGCTGCTGGAGTTCAATATTGGGTGCTGCCCTATTGGTCTAAATTCTGATCATATGCCTCTTCTTGTTAAATTTAACATTCATGATGACAACCAGCAAGATGGCAAAAATTAGTACTCTCATAAGAAGGCTCACTCACAAGGAAAAATCCTTGTGAATCATGAAAATCAAGAAATCTTTGTGGCTGCGTTGGATCATCACCTCCAAGAAAGAAAAAACATACCATGCAATGAAAGCAATGAAAAAAATGAATACATTAGCAGCAATATGTTGGTTCCACTAATTCATAAGGCTCTAGAAGGTTGTAAGAGATCTCAAACCAAGAAAGGGATTTTGAATACTTTTCCTGCTAACCCATGGTATGATGAGGAGTGCAAAGCAGCAAGAAGATTGGTCAAAAAGAATATGTCAAACAAAGAAAGTAAAGTAAACTAAGAGAAGTTGGTAAAATCTAAAAAAGAAATTTATGTGAATTTAAGAAGGAAAGAGTTAATTGCTTTGGGTAAACACAATCCCAAAAGTTTTTGGAGAGAGCTGCAACAAAAGAAGAGTCAGATAGAAAATAATATCACTAGGAAGCAGTGGTTAGAGTATGCGAAGCTCTTGTATGAACGACCGGTGGAGAAAATCAAGCCCCCTTTAATGCATGCCTCAAGTGAACTCTTTTCGGAGGAGGATATCAAGAAAGGCATAAAAAAACTAGCAAGCGGTAAGGCTCAAGATATTGATGGGCTGCAGGCTAAATTCTTAAAATGGGGTTGTGAGCTCCTCACACCTCACATCAAATACCTCTTTAATAGCATCACTCAAAATGGCTTTCCGGCTGAATGGGCTACCAGTGTGGTCATCCCCTTACATAAAAGTGGGGATATCAATAATCCCTCTAACTATCGAACTATAATGGTCAATCATCTTCTTGGTAAACTTTATGGGAGCATGTTAGAGCGCAGAATCAGTAATTGGGCCGAAAAGGAAGGTAAAAGGGCAAAGGGGCAGGCTGGTTTCAGACCAAGGCATTCTACCATAGATCACTGCATCACGCTTAGGCACTTAATTGAGAAAGTTTGGGACACTCAGGGGGCTGAAGCTTTTTGTTGTTTCGTTGATTTCAAAAAGGCCTTTGACACGGTACCTAGGGACAAATTGTGGAACAGAATGAAGGAACTTGGTATTCCTGATGAACTTAGAGCAGCAGTCCATAAACTTTATGAGAAAGTTAGCGCTAAAATTAGAACAAAAGATGGTATGTCTGAATGCTTTGGTAGCGACATCGGGGTCAAACAGGGTTGTCCACTATCTCCCACTCTGTTTGGGTTATATATTGATAAGCTTGAAGAATGGTTAAACAAAACTGATGGGGAGGGTATTCAACTAGCTAGTTATGTGGTGAAGTTACTTTTATATGCGGACGATCTTATCTTAATTGCAAAATCTGCTCCGGGTTTGAGAGGTCATTTAAAGGCTCTCGAGCTCTTTTGCCAAGAGGTCGGTATGCAAGTTAACACCAGCAAAACCAAAATCATGATTTTTTCTTTGAAAAGGAAGAAGCAGCAGTTTAATTTCATCTTTGGGGGCAGCCCTTTGGAGGTGGTGGAAGAATACAAATATCTAGGGATTGATTTCCATAATAGGCTCAGCTGGGAGACTTGCAGGGCAAAAAGGATTCAGGGTGGCTGGAAGGCGTCTTATCTACTACAAAACAGATGTAGGAAAGCAGAGTTATGTGATTGGAAATCCAAGAAAACCCTTTTTGGTTTGTTGGTGGCACCGGTTGTCCTCTATGGTTGTGAGGTTTGGGGGGGTAGCATGTCAAACCACAAGTGGAGGCAAGTTGAAAGAATTCAAAAACATTTGATCACTACTAACATCAAAGTCAAATCTTCGGTTCCGTATGAGATTCTCTTGGCTGAAACTGGTATGTTCCCGTTGGAGGCATCTGCTGTCATCCGGTTAATAAGTTATTTAAAAAAAGTTGAGAACATGGATTTGCACCGCTGGCCCAAAATGGTTGTTGGGGAGGAGCTAAACCGTAGAAAGAAGACTTGGATGAAGCAAAATAGCAAGTGGTTGAACAAATGGAACATTAAACTACATGAGTGCCCCAACACTAATGCTGAGATAAAAAAGTTTGTGCTAGAAAAGTTTAGGTCTACTATGTGGACTAAGCAGGTTGGCCGTAAAAAGTCACATTATATCCAAGAGTTCAACCCCACGTGGGAGCATGATGAGAAAGACTATTTAAGGGTTACAATTAAAGGCAAGGCTAGGCTTTTGGTTGCTCAAATAAGAACCGGGTCACACCATCTTAGATGCGAGACAGGTAGGTGGGCTGTTCCCAAGGAGGCTTGGGAGCAACGAACCTGTATTTTTTGCAACAAAGGGACTGTCGAGACTGAATGGCACTTCATGATTGAGTGTGCTGCTTATGATGATATCCGTATCCAATATGAAGACATTTTGAAGGTGGACAATCTAAATGAGCTTTTTAGGGAAACTAAGCTCCTCAAAACTGCTAGCTTTCTGATCAAGATCTATAATAGAAGGGCTGATATGGAAAAGAAATTGAAAATGGTTAAAGTTTCGGTGCTTGGTCCCATAGACTGATGGTCTCGTGGACGTCATTAAAAACCATTCATTCATTCA
>VDFB02373365.1:67860609-67957052 GCA_007258455.2 Sequoia sempervirens
ACTTCTACAGATGATCTCGCTTGATCTGGTGATCCGGAGCTCGGATTGACTGACGGCTAGGCTTGTCACGAAGCTGAGGAGATTCTGAGAGGGGTCTTTTGGGGATCCCTTTGCCAAAAAGTAGAAACTGAGGCACCAAAAGCTTGGGCGCCCCTGGCAAGTTGGGGCGCCCAACTTCACCAGAGTTAGCCAATTTCTTAATGTTTTCACCTTTGCTTTTGAATTTCAAAATTTCACTCTTGTTAAACCCTCTGTTCAGCCTTTTGCATCTGACGACTGCCATCTCAGATTGATGTGCTGAAGGTCTCATTGGAAAGCCTGACCAGTTCTGAGGAAGTCATCTTGGAGGCTTCACTGGCAAAATCATTTGTTTGGGCCTTTGAAATCATCAGTGCCTTTCCCTTCTAGGGGCGCCCATTTGCTCCAGACTTGGAATATTTTCATTAGATTTTATCTTCAAATTCAAAACTTCATTCTATACTGTCACCTCAATTTGGATTTTCTAGAGATTGGACAGTCAGATAATCTAACAAAGGCAGGCGTGTCGAAGTTGGCTGAACACTGAAGAGATTGAGCATATTTTTGAACCCTAATTGCTGAATTAGCCCCTTCAAAAAGCTGGGCGCCCTTCTTCACCAGGGGCGCCCACTTTATCCAGACTTAACCAATTTTTGATAAATTTCACTTATTTCCACTCTGGCTTCAGTTTGAATACCTCGTGTTTAATCTCGAATTCTGGGTGACTGGATGATCTGTTGACTGCACTACCGGACTTGCTGCAGAGCTGGGAGGATTCTGAACAAATTTTTCTGAGAGAAGAAACCCTAATTCTTGCATCTGATGCCCTAAAAAGATGGGCGCCCTTCTTCACCTGGGGCGCCCAAGTCAAGCAGACTTAGTCAAAATCTGGTAAATTTCACCTTCCTTCTTCATTCAACATGCATGTTCATCATTTCTTCTTTTGTTCGATGCTTGATCATTGAATCTGACACCTGGCAGCTGACTGACCTCCATTGATGACCTCAGAGCTCATGTTATGCTTCTGAAAAAAAAGCAGAATAGACCTAATAGGGCAAAACTAATTATTTTGAGATTTCGACTGCACCAGCCTGATATGGACGTATTTTAAGCCAATCAAAATCAGTTTGAACCCTAACGGACCAACTTTCTATTTTTAGAAAGTTTTGCCAATATCCATTTCAAAAGAAACCTAGAAAAACCCAAAAAAAATTCTAATTTTTAGAAAATTTCTAAAAATAAGCAATTTTCCTAAAATTTAGGGAAAAAACTGAGATATGGGTTTTGTAGATTAAGCTGCTCTGAGCAGACCCAGATCGTCATATTTTGAAAATTTTGCACTTTAACCCTCATGCAAGACATACACACCCAAATTTTGACCTTTTTGATTGATTTAACAAGGCTTTTACTCATTTCTTCAAAATGTCAAAGTGTAACAAAAATTTTAATTTTGGGGTACAACATATTTAAAGCTGCAATTTATCTTTAATGATGAACGCTATCTGCAATATTAGGGTTTTCCAGATTAGGGCAAAATAATGAAATCTGAAGTACAGCATTGAGCCATGGAGGTTGTTGTGTAACTGTAAACACTAATGTATTTTGGGGGAGTATAATGGAGTCTGAAGTAAATTTCAGAGATAATGTTGTTCATAAACATTGATACAAAATCAGGGTTTGTATGGTGACGAATTAAATATTATTAAATTTGTCAAATATTCATCCTAAATATTTGGTTGCGACATTATAAGGTATAGCAAAATTACTAATTAAAAATAATATCTGCGTAAGGGTTAATAAATAGTTGCATTAATATATCAACAGGGACATTAGAGTCGTATTAGAGTTGGTTTTCTTGCCAGCCAATGAATCATGGGATTCCTAATATTTCTAATGTCTGGTGGAACGACCTCTTCTAGGCTTGGTATTAACTAGAACAAAGGTGATCATAGTCCTCTTTGACCCACTTTCTTACAATCAGAAAAACACACTCCTATGATAGAAGCCTTAAGCTCGATGTAGGAAGATGTTATTGCCTATTATATTGAATATCAAAAACTTCCACTAGAGATACAAAAATCAATGCCCTTGTTAGATTTCATGAAAATGTAGTCAGCAATGGGACAAAGAAAACAAGAAATATTGAACAAACCCCTATTGAAAGATCTGCAGCCATAGAATGGCAAATAAACTCCAATTCCAGCTAAAACATCATAGAATGAGGGAAAGGAAAAAGGGGCTAAAGAGGAAATTATTGAGCCTGAAGTAATTGTGAATGTGGACCATGTACTTGATAAGGAAGATAAAGAAGAAAGAATGGAAATTGAAGTTCAACTAGCTACCAAGAAATACATGAATCCCTTGTATGAGGATGCAACCACTCCTGCCCAAGAAACAAAAATGGTAGAAGACACCACTCTTGGTAAAGAATACATAAATCCATTATATGAAGTAGAAATTGAGAAGAAATCTGCAACATTAGAATCACAGTAGCGCTAGCGTGGAGATCCTCATGTTTCCAGCACAAAGCACACGACCTTGGGCTTGCAAGTTGGAGTGATTGATGTTTTTGTCCACTGGGAACCAAAAAGGATTTGTCTTCTTAACCTCATCAAAGAAGAAAAAGGTAAGCACCCCAATAATTCCTATGAGTGCGATTTAAAAGTTGGACAGTCATAGCATGGATTCACTTTACACACTGTCCTTTGAACAATTTTGTCAATATGGAAATTATTCTAAGCATGGGGAAAAGGCTAAGGATACCATTTGTAGGAAAGGACACATAGATCCTTATGCTCAAATACATAATTAGCTAGGCCCAAGAGAGTGGAATTCAGTATTCAAGGCATTCTTGTGATTTGTCTTGGTAGACTATGCAACACTTTGTTGTCATACTGGTTGTCAACAATGACAATCAAGTATATGTATTTGTTTCCCAAGATCTGTGAGGGGTATGTAATGGCAGAAGAGAAGATTGTAGCAGCAAATGATCTTATTGAAACTGATCAGGCCAATTTTCTTGTCCTTATTGGAGGCCTAATTCAATTGAAGAGAATATGCGCACATCTGCTAATATAGTTGTGCCCAAATGGCAGTTGAAAGGCCAAAACAATGCAAGAAGAAGTTTCAAAGTTTTTGATGAATTTGATTTCATTGTTCCCAACAAATTTAGCATACCTTGCACTTGGATAAGCAAGCCACTCAATGTAGCCATGGATGAACATAGAGTTTGTTATGGAAATTGTCTTTGAGGGGTCTTTTGGAGTAGTCACAAAAAAGAGGACTTGCAAGGGACAAGTTTTTTGGACAGTCAAAAATATGGGATGGAGGACATTCATATTATCTTATTTACGGTAACCAACATAGCCTCTTTTTTGGTATTCAGATGTATCCAAATCAGCTTGGTAAGGCGTTCCATCATATGCCCTTAGGATCATTAGCAAATAGAAGATTCCAACATGCCATGGAATTAAAAATTAGCTATAAGCATGCCATTATCACTCCTTATTTCACAAGGACTGATTTGAGAATAAGTCACCATCAAATTTGTGTTTGTGAGGAATATACACACAAGGCATCTTTCAAATGCCTCATGGTCACTGTGAGTTCTTGATCATGTTTTTCAGATTGATTAATGCTAAACCCACTTTCCTATTTATAGTAAATCAGGTATGTAGTGGTCAGCCGAGAGGCTTTGTTTTGATAATTTTCAATGATCTGTGGATATGTAGCAAAGTATGGAAGGATCATCTAAGGCACTTAAATTTGATCATCAAGGTTTTAGAGCCTCAAACTCTATTTGCAAAACAATTTAAAGGTGAGTTCGATTACATTAATGTTCTAGGTTTGGGCCATACTATTGTTGCTTTGGGCATGCAAGTGAATTGGAAGAGGACTCAATTTTTTTTTAGTTTGGGCATTCTTTGTTTCACTAACCCTATTGAGGAGATTCTTGAATGTATGCAACCATGATAAAAGGGTTGTTAATGGACTCACACATGTAGTAGCATCTTTAACTAGCTTTTCAAAGAAAGGAGTACATGCATGGATGGATAGAACACATGAAGCTTTAGAAAGTCTACAACGGTAGTCAACTCATGTCTCATCTCTTTCAATTCAGATCTCTTGCATCCATGTGTAGTATACACAACATATGAATTGGAAGTAGAAAATCAGAACCTCAAATGAAATAAGTGTCTACTCATGATAGAGCTAGTGAGGCTTAGTTAGCAATTGCAAGGAATTGAGATGTGTTGTCCTTTGCCATTGATGTCAAAGGGGGAGGAAAGAACCCAAAATGCTATATCTTTCAGGTAGCTCAAATGCTGAGGAATTTCACTTGTATCATATAGGGGGAGTTTCAGATAAGGTTGGTTTGTATTGATGTGCTAGCAACATTTTGTTGTTTTCCATCAATGACAAAGGGGGAGATTGTTGAACATATGTTGTCATTGATGTCAAAGGTGTAATGTCAAATGTATGGATTTGCCAAAGGGTTAGCAAATCGGTGAGAATTAAATGTAATTACTTTTGTCATGTCATGCGGTTGAAATCAGGAAGTACTGTGACAAGTGGTGTGATTAGTTGCAAAATGTTAATGCTATCATTACCGAGAAAAAGACAACTTCTGAAGATCTGTTGTAGTATGCTTGAAATATCATCTTGTATCTATTACAGTTGTTGGAAGTAGTTTGGAAGTGTTTGCGGTAGTTTTCAGTGGTTTGCTACTCATGCATTGTATAAATCTGTCATTGTGTTTGGCTCCGCATTCTATTGCTGATGAATGTTATGGCTTGCGGTTTGAACTTGAAATAAGGTTACTCATGATGTATCGGATTCCAAGTTTTTAGAGGTTGAGCTTCAACAGATTGAAAGTTAGAAGTAACAAAGTGATGTCTATTTTAGTTGATGACTATGAATGATGTCTAATTGTTTGTGCTAGAGAAGGGAAGTGCACACCAATTGGAGGAAGCGTGTGAAGTTAAAATAGGTCTAACTTAAGACCTTGGAAGGAATTGCATGATGTATTTGATTTAGAACCTAGTTGACTACACGTTTAATATCAATTTGAATTAAGGTGTATCCTTGGTTGACATTGCTAATTGTGGATGTTGTTAAAAGGTTCTAGGCCGACATGAAATATTGTTAATATGTTGGATTGCATATATATTGTAAATCGTGTATGTCTTTAGGGTAAGATGTACGTGAGTGTGAGTAATTCTGCATGAATGGATATGTAATATAATGTGTGAGCAAAAAGCAGAAGTTAGGGATGTTGAGCAAAATTGAGATATCATAAGAGAGTGTGTTCGCTTGTTGATTTAGGACAAGACTTATATTCTTTGTAATGCTGATCTAAGTTGGTGCTTAGTGACTGTGTTATAGGGGATTGGTGTCTCTTGTGGGTTGGTGCCTACAAAATAACTTTAAGTTCTATATTATTTTTTGTGAGGTCAAATTTGGATAGTAGCTCCAAGCAGCTCTTTTCACCGTGGTTTTTCCCAATTTGGGTTTCCACGTATATTTGGTGTTCTTTGTGTGAATGTGTGTATCTATGTTGCTTAATTGTTAAGGAAATTAATACTTGTTGCTTTGATGTTTATGGGGTTCATGTTTGGAGAAGTTATTGATGGTAATTAATTTTGAATTAAAGAGTTTTGGAATATACTGATTCACCCTTCTTCCCTGGCGCCCTCCCCCCTGTTTATGGGGTTCATGTTTGGAGAAGTTATTGATGGTAATTAATGTTGAATTAAAGAGTTTTGGAATATATTGATTCTCCCTCCCCCCCATTACCCCCTTTTAGTATATTTTGTGCCCTTCAAGATGCAGTTGCAAAACTCAAAGAAGCAATTACATGTCAAGGAACACAGGCAATAGCAAATGGTTGCTTTTTTTGCTAAAGCTATGCAAAGGTTAGGTTTTGGAACGTGGTTTGTGCCTTGGAATGGAAACAATAAGTTGTTTGAAGCAACCAACAAGGAAAGAAGAGTATCCAAAAATGTTGTCAGACTTATGGGAGTAGTAGTAAATGAATCTTTGTTCTAGGTATTAGGTGTTGGAAGTAAACTAAGTTACCGGTTCGGTTTTGGGTTCGGGTTTGGGTCCAAGAATCTGGTTCGGGCAAAATGTTTTTTGGGGTTGGGTTCGGTAATACAAAAACATATAAAAATCATAAATATATACATATTTGCAGTAGTAATTAAGTTTAGAAAACACCACCATATTAATAGTCAAATAACATAGCAAAAATTAATTGTATATATATAAGTAATAAGAAGTATAAAGATACATTAATATGAGATATCCTTCTCCAGACTCTATTGCATAAGTATATTTCTATATTGTATTTTATATAAATTTATTTAAAATATATATGCTAGTATGAATACAATATAATTATATCGATACTAATATTTGCAATCAATATTTTAATATAAATATTAAATTTTTATTAATAATAAATTATATTTATATACCATTATTATAATAATTTTGTCAACATTATAATTAGGTTCTTCATTATAACTATGTCAATATAATATATATACATTATAATTATATTTAAATTAATTTTAACATTAATAATATAAGTATTAATATTGATATATTAATTATTTCATTATTTTGAAGTTATTCTATTTATTGAAAATTTATTTATGTTCCACCTTTTGGGGACGGGGGGACGGCTGGGGACGCGTTCCGGGCGTTTCCTAGGGGCAAATTTTTAGGGGACGATAGGGGACGGCGATATACAAATTACATATATATATATGATTTTTTCAAAAATTATTAATATATTATAGACAGAGAGAGGGAAAGAGAGAGATATATGTCAATAAATTAATAATTGATAACAACAATATCAATATATAAATAAATCGCGAGAGTAGTAGCATAACAACATATGAACATGATAAATGTCATTAAACTTTAAACTTTAAAGCATTATAAAATTTATCACAGCAATATCAAACATAAATAAAACCATGGTCTATCAATATCCAAATGTTTCAAACATGCATCCAAAAGTCTCAAAGTTCAAACATGAAAATCAAAATACTAAATACATTGTCCAACAGTCTATGAAATTAAGCCTCATTCGGGCTATGAATATCAAAAGACTCAGAACTATCTGAGTCACTATCATCTTCTGGCAAGAGTGGATCATCCAATGGTAGTCCGACCAATCCTGGTTGCACCTCATCCTCATCAATTTGCCTAACGTCCTCAGGATCTACATCCCATCGTGCTGCTGGAGTTTGCCGATACTCAGTAGTCTGACGGTCCTGAAGTCTCAAGGCACTATGAACTGCAACTAATTTCTCAGCTCGTTTTGAAGTAAGCCTGTTCCTCTTAATGGAGTGGATGAAGCCATAGGTGGACCAATTCCTCTCTGCAGCAGAGGAACTAGCAATCTGTGAGAGCAAACGAATGGCAAGTTGTTTCAAATCCGGTGTGTCCTTCCCATGAAATTTCCACCATCCAATGGGGTTGTTTTGTGCAATGGTGGCCCTATCTGTCCTAGCCTCTGGTTTGCTGAATGTAGGACCCTGAAGATCAGCAAACATAAGCCACTGCTCTCTAATAATGGTTGCTAGCTCATTGGTATATATTTTACGAAGGGCTGTTGTAAGCCCCTCTATCACCTCGTCATCCTCAGAAGGAAGCATTCGGCCAGGTCTAGGTACATACCACTTCGGATTAAGAGAATAGGCAAGCATATGAAGAGGGGTATTCATTGTGTTCCACCTCTTTGTCACAATAGGCCTAATATGGTCCTCATAAAATCTCAACTCAGGTTCCTTTTGACGAATAGCTTGCTTCATTTGGTCAAGCATGCTATCAAAAGTCTCATATATCTCTCCCAAGCTAGGAGAGTCTGTATCTGCATACCGGATTACCCTCACAGCTGGTGATATGAAAGAGCAAATATACCTACAAGCAACAAATTAAATTTAAATATTAGAACTTTTAAAATACAAACTACAAAGTAAAACAAAGTGTAACAAATTCAAAATTTCAAAAACAATTTAAATTTTCAGATTTCTTACTTGATAGTGGCCCACCAAGTTTCATTAAGTACTCTATCTCTCACTTCCTTGCCTTCATTTGTCTTCGACAGATTCCACTTTTTCCAATCTGCACAAACAACCATGGCTTGTAGAGCATCTTGGACATCCAACATCCTCTCCAGCAAAATATAGTAGCTAGCATATCTAGTCTCAACTGGTTTGAGGAATTCTTTCTTTGAATAAGACCGAAATAGTGCGTGTGAAGTGTGATGGTTGCATACAAACATTTGTATGCCTCTAGCCTCTACAACTGCTGCCCTCACCCAATCTATTTTTCCAATGTCTTTCAAAGCATTATTCAAAGCATGTACACAACATGGAGTCCAGAAAATATGTTTGTAAGCATTCTCAACCATCAAACCTGCTAGCTTACAAACACGAGCTGAATCTGTCACAACCTGCACAACATTAGAAGGCCCAACCTCCTCTATGGCCTCCCTCAAAATGCCAAACTGAAAATCAGCATCCTTACGCTTCCCAGAACAATCAACAGCTCGAAGAAAGTATGAACCAGCAGGGCATGTAACAATAACATTAATGAGTGGCCTATGTCGAATATCAGTCCACCCATCCATGACAATGGAACAACCAGTCCTAAGCCATGTTTGCCTCATCTCCTCCATCAACAAGGTAGCTTTTGAATATTGTTTGTCAAGGAGGGAGGTACGCAATCTATGTTCTCCAGGGGGGGCATAAGAGGGTCCAACTGACAATATTTCTTTCACCATAGTTTTGAAATAAGGTGACCTTGCCAAATGAAATGGAAGAGCATGAGCATAAAAGAATTTGGCCACTGCATCATCAGCTTGCTCTCGCTTTTGTGAATTCATCAACCCCATGATTGAAGTTTTCTCACTTGCTTTCTTCTTCCCTCTATCACAATTCTCTGAAACTGATATATTGGAAGAGCCTTGCAAATCAGCTAATGGTCGTTTTTTATTTTGAATGGTAATGATTTGGTCATCACTGCATCCAGCCAACTTTGCAAATTGAAGCTGCTGCTCCAATGTTATTGATGTACATACTCTAACACCCTTTCCACAGTCACCCACTAGATGGCCTCTAATCCTAGTATAGCTCCCATGGTAATGAGTTTTACAAACATGACAAAGCCATTTCTTGCTGCCCCCTGAATTTTTTTGCTTGTTGACAGTCACATCTGTGGCAAACTGACGCAATGGTTTGTTGCGGTTGAAAGGGCCTTTTGCAAACCTTTGAAGAGAGGGTATAGGGCATGCAAAATAGTCTGAAGAAGCAGGGGTTGGATTTTCAGAGGTAGAAGAAGGGTCTATTGACATTCTTTGAATTTCATTTTCACTCTCACTACCCTCACCCTCATGACTGTCACTGCCATTGTCACTGCCATTGCTGTTGCTGCTCATTTTGAAATTTGTATGGCTTTTTTGAATTTTTCTTTATTTTTTTAAAATATGAAGTTTGTATGCTGGTTGAAAATCTGTAATTTTGTAAAAATGATACAAAATCATTTAAATGAAAATAAAACTAAAAGCATTAAGCAAAAATTAAAAAACTGATAAAGATAATACAGAAGCAAAAAAATTATTTAAATTTAATCTCAAACCTGAAAGTGGTAGGAAATGGAACTAAGTGCAGCTCCCAGCTCCTCAAGGCGTCCAAAATACAAACAAAATGCAGCTTGAGTGGAGAAAACGCAGTCAAATAGAGGTGCCCAGCCGCGACTTTACCCTAGGCGTGTAAAACAAAAACTTGAGAAATTTGTTTCATGCGTCCTTAAAATGCAAAAACGCCTCTGTCAAATGCCCAAACGCAGGAGTAAAATGGTAAAAAAATGATGCTGAGAGTCTAAGACAGATTTTTGTTTGCTGTGTGAGCTGGGAGTCGTCGCCGTCGCCGTCGCCTGCTCTTGCCATGAGAGCCAAAACAATATATTTTCAATGTTTTGAAACTTTAAAGTTTCATTTAATTTTTTGTTTATGGACTTTATTCATTCGCCTTTACTTGCTGTGGGCCCACGTCAGAATTAGAAGCAATATAAAATGTTTAAAAAACCACGATTTTATGTTATTTTATTTTCTCGAGCAGTATATACGCTGGGACGGCTAGTCCCCCAGCGAGGGACGTTCTAACGCCCCCGCCGTCCCCGGGGACGCGGACCGTTCCAGACAAGAGGAAACGCCCCCCGCTTTCCTTGAATTTTCTTCATTCGGGGACGGCAGGATCGCCCTCGAGGCCCTCGCCCCTCTCGTGGGACGGGGTTTTGGGGCAGGGACGGCCCCGTGTAACACAGAAATTTATTTTATTTAGTGTGAGTGAAAGGCAGGAGACCCAAAGCATCACAATGGTGGAGCGATGCCACAACTTCTCCTTGGGGTATGGGTAGGGTCATCTGCATCGATTCAAGTTCTAGAGCAGTGTGCTTTGCTTTGTGTATCAATCACGTGGAGAACTGAATGGATGTCGCGCCCTTGTTTGAAACCATTAGAGCAATCTTTGAACATCCCTGCAGACATCTCATTCAAAACCAAGCACAGATTAAAACCAACAAAGCTAAGAAAAATCTACCAAATTTGTTGCAAATTCTTTCGGGTCCGTTGAAATCAAACCCATAGTCAGCATTTCATACCCTTACTGAACCCACAGTGCAAAATTTGTACCTTGTTTGAACCAATCACGGACCAAACCAGAATTTCGAACTTGGTCCGTTTCGAACCCAAAGTAGGGGCCTAAAACCAGCGAACCGGTAACTTAGGAAGTAAACAATGGGTAGAAGACCTTGCAACATCATTTGGAAGTCACCAACTATACATGGGTGGGGATAAATGTTGACTGCAAGAAATGAGCCACAAACCAATTTGATTGTGGTTTCCAACTATAGATTTGTTGTTCTCAATGCCTCTAGCTTTGTCCACACCTTTTGCAGTTACAAAAGGATTTTTGGTCACATGTTGGAGGAGTTTTTGGGCCATCACCATTGCTGAAGTGTTCTTAGCTAGTATAGAGTGGTTTCTAGCCTTTTATTTCTTGGTTTTGAATAAGGAGCTGAGCTTTGCAACCTGAATACTATGTTCCTATTAGTCATTTTTGTAATCTCATGTTTTGGGCTGATAATATTATGAATTTATGCATGAGCAGCTATTAGCTCCACAAGTTTGACGAAGATTTCCTTGCCCGATGTTGCTTGTAGAAGATCTCACCTCTTGGGGTTGTGAAGTGCAAGTAATTCAGTCTACAACTTGCTGTTTGGAAAGGAATTACGAGCAACATATGATTGCTATAGTCATATTTTAGCTTGCACAGTGTTGTATTGGTAGAAATTTCAAGCAAATTTTGCTTGGTACATCAATTTTCCAACCCCCAAACAATATGATCCACAACAGTTGTCAAAGGGAACAACTTGTTGCATCATAAGAATCTTTGGAAAATTAGGTGGTTTTTATGATAATAATTTGGGAGAGATGAGCATAATTTTGAGCATGCCACAATCACAGTTCAAGGAAAAAGAGGTAGGGTTTCATTGTACCCTTCATATTAAAGAAGTTGTTGACACAATATAAAGACACTTCAAGGATGTCAACGAACTTGATGGAAGAAGCTCAAATTTAGATTCATCCTCACAAGGATATAATCAAGGATGAAGAGAAAGAAGTGATGCTCACATTTTGCAGCTAGGTTGCACAAGGAATGAGACCAAGATTGCTACCCACCTAATGTCTAGCTTTGAAATTGTTATCATCATCATTCCCAACTATTACCTTAAATCATTTGCACCACATAGGCATCATCCATTATGGGATTGAGTAAACGATACCATCTAGAGTTAGGAAGAAATTGTTTTGGAAGCATCCATCTTGTGGAGGAAGTTATGAGCACCACAAGAAGATCTCAAGTAGGAATTCAAATGAATACTAGAGTAGTGCAGCATAAGTGTGGTGAAATAAATCCAAAGGTAGATGCTTAAGCAAGGAATCACCAACAAAAATGTGGAGGTGAACACAAGTGGCAGCCTTGGGTTGTGTGAGAATTTGTGGGTGTTTTCATTCATCATCATGTTAAAAGGAGGCATATGGAGGATTTGTTGCTTTCATTGTTCGACCCAAGTCAAAGGTGGGAAAATTTAGGTCATGGAGCCATCATAAATTATCTGGTTTATTGGAGGAGCTTGCCTATGAAGGACACTACTTGGGAAGAGTCAATAAATATTCATATTTGCAAATAATTTTAGATAGGAGATGGAGAATTGAACTTACAGTTTCTTGAGGGCAAGCAAATTTGAGTAGGGTGGACTTGTCTGAAATATTCCAGACCAATTTTTTTCAATTTTTGAATGCAATTACAAAGCAACATGCACCCGTTAAGGTTAGCTTGAAAACCCAAACGATGCGGAAATAACTCTAACCAAGAATGTACACCAGGATCCCGAGTTGGGCAAGGTGTGAGCATATGGTCAGAGGATCTTTATGCACTGCTGAAATGAGTAACTCTAACCAAGAATGTGCCCAAGGTGGACGAACATATGGTCAGAGGATCTTTATGCACTGTTGAACTGAGTAACTCTAACTAAGAATGTGTCCAAGGTGGACGAACATATGGTCAGAGTGTCCCTACAAATTACAATGCTGAAAATAACTCGATGCCAAGAATGTGCTTTCCAACCCAGAATGGGAATGGAGCTACCATATGATGGAGATACTGAGAACTACAATGCAATTCAAATCGTAAGATAGGTGGCAAGCCAACCTCTTCCACTTATTCAGCGGGAATTACAATGAAGCAAGGGAAGAAGAAGTAAGATTGCTGACAGTACTACTGTTCAGCTTACAATGAATTAGAGAGTGCCTGCCAATAACATAGAATAAGAAGTCTAACAATGCTGCAATATAGTATAATGTTTCTTCAATGATTACAATGACTTTCAACTTGAACCCAACTCAAATGGCAAACTTTATGCAAGCTGATATGACAGAACATGGACTGAAAATGCATAACCAGCAACACAAAACCCTACTAAAATACTCATAACTCACTCAATTCTCAACCAAAAGACCTCAAATCAGATGCAATAGCTTCCTAAGATAAGGGCGACCATGTTACATCCAAGAAACCTCTCACAAACTTGAGTATTATTTTAGCACACATCCCAATGCAGCTCTAAAGAGGGGCGATTTGCTTATTAAAAATCAAGGCCTTCACAAAAAAATCTGCAAATAAGGTCAAAGGGTCGCCTTAGCATGAGAAGAAGATTTATGCAATACCCAGAATGATAATTTTTTTATTTTGAAGTTTATGAATGAAACTACAAATCAGCTAAGATAATCAGCAACTCTAGAGATTGATATAAAATGCAAGAAACTGAACTACAAAAGCAAACAAATGCAACAATGCAAACCTCACTACAAAATCCTCTCAACAACAAGCTAACATCTCCACTAGTTGCTATCTTTCAAGCAAGAAGTCGAGCCAAGGCTAGGAGGCATACATTCCTCGAAGCGATCCCAGTACCATTTCGGCAGCATAACATTACTGAAGTCATAAGATGAGAAAATGAAGAGGAGAGGTCTCCATATATAGGCTCAACAAGGAATCTCTAGAAACTTCTAGAAAGGGCGCCCTAAATTTCAAATTTGAAATAGTCCAATTTCCCTCCAAGTATGGCGTCCATTCTCTTCAAGGCACATTTGACTTTTATTTAAAAATAATCTCTCCATCAAAGTAGGCGTCCCCCTTCAAGCAAGATTTAAAATCCTTTAAAAATATTAAATTACCTCCTAAGAGGCGTCCACCCATGAAGTCCCTTTTTAAAAACAACTTGAAGTGATGCAACTAGGCCAAGGGGGAGGGGGGGGTCAACATTAAAATATAATATTATTTAAATCAACTAAACTTATCTCTCCAAAATGCATCCCAAGGCCAAAAATGATCAAACCAACTGAACTGGCTGAAGAAGAGAGCCAACCGCACTAAAAACCATAGGACCACTGCCAGAAATAGAATTTACTAAAAATAGTAAATTCCTGAAGGTGCTCAGATCACACTGCAAGTCATACCACTGCGAAGCTCTTTGAAAACCCAAAAAGAATCCGCACTTCAATCTCCAAACTTCGAGCAACAACAACCTCCAAAACGGAAAACCCTAATTTAACCCTCTGAGTAGCCTACGGGTCTCCGGAATAGGCCAACGGTCAACTAAATTGATCACGCTCAAGAAGGGGACATTACATTGTCATCTGCCCTTTTGCCATAATCTATGTTGTCCAAAATGCCCATTTCCTATCACCAAATTTCCCCTTGATCCAAATTTGTGTACGAGTTCTTTCCATTCACCCTCATGCATTTGCTTAAAATCACCAAATTTTTTGAGTATAGAGGCATGGCCAATTTTGTAAGTCAATGTAAGCCATCAAAGTTGTGGAGTTTCCCTTCTCGACATGACTTTCCTCCCAAGTCCACTTTCTTTTATACTTCGTTGGGGTTTTGGACTTCCCCATTTAGGCATACCTCACAACCATACTTTGCCTCTATGTTCTTCTTTGGGCTATTGAACTTGACCATCTTGTCACACCTCTCCAAAGCCCACTCCTTCACAAGCCTTTGTTGGAGAGTTGGACTTCCTCTCATCAACATGCCTCCCTTTCGAACCATGATCTCTGACTTGTGGTATGAGTTGTAGGGTATTCCTAATGCCCCAACTTTGACCACACTCACCATTTCTCACTATTCATCCCACCACTTGGCACGTTAGTGGGCTATAATGCATATACTTGACAAGTGGCTGCAATTGTGGTACCATATTGCTAGTGACTATTTATTTAGAGGATGTGGCTGCATGTTTATTTCCTACCATAGAAGTTGAGTATATTATCATAGACACTATTACTATGGTAGTTAAGGTTTGTGGTTGTGGATCTTCATGCCATTAATGTTGGGACTTGTTGCAAGTTTCAAGTATCTTCCTCCATACCTCCCCAATACCTTTTTGTGCACGTGGACGTGGATATTGGGCGCAATTCAAAGGGAAATGATGTTGATAGCTATAGGTGCCCCCATATGTGTACTTCTATAGTACCTGATGATCTCCATGCTAGTTTTGGCCTCTTTGTGGATGTTATTTTGGGTTGGAAGCTTGACAATGAAAACAACTTTTGAATACCCATACCAAACCCTAACTAGACTATCACAAGCACCCGTGTTCAAACAAATATATTTGAGGACGAAAACCCTACTGGTTCGTGAGTGGCTAAGGATGAAAACCTTGTTGGCTGAAGACGTGATTCTCATCTATAGGTAGTGTTGAGCTTTAGTGGTGGTCGACATTGGCAATATCAAGATGATGTGACACTTGCAGACTTGCAGTTGTCATAGTAGAAGCATTTACTCTATAAGTGTTCATGGTGGTGGTTACCGACAAGAACAAACCAAACCAAAGTGTAGAAGGTTGTGAACACCGACTAGAGCCTCCTTAATCTATAAAAGTTGTTGACACAATGTTTGCGTTGTACTTTCATGCTTTTTGTTACTATAAGAATGGCTTGGAACTACCAAGTGTTTGCAAATCAAGTTTAAATAGTTATCAATGAATTCAAATCCATATTCCTAAGCTGGGTTTATCAAATCTAAGCAAATATTCTAATCTGCAATTTAAACTCATTTGTTGATCCATGCTGTAATATTAGGGTTTGATGTTATTTGTGTGATCGTGGCAAAATACGGGAAAAAGAGATTAGGGTTTGTTGAGATTTGTGGCTGAATCTGGTTTTTGTTTAGTTTGATGTGTATTTAAAGCTGGAATTTATCTTTAATGGTGAACCCTACTCGTAGTATTAGGGTTTATCAGATTAGGCTAAAGAAAGAAATCTGAATTACTCCATTGAGCCACAGAGGTTGTTGTGTAAACATTAATTTATTTTGGGGAAGTATAATGAAGTCTAAAATGTATTTTGGAGTTGTTAATGTTTCTGGTAAACATTGATGCAAAATTAGGGTTTGTATGGTGCCAAATTATATATTATTAAATATATCAAATATTCACCCTAAATATTTTGTTGTGACATTATAAGGCATATCAAAACAACTGATTAAAAATAATATTTGCAGAAGGTTTAATAAATATTTGCATTAATACAGTAGCAGGGACATTACAAATCTTCATTGAATTTTTTAACAATATTTGGGTAACTATCATAGAATCCCCTTCCACTTCCACCTTTTTACATCCAAGGCCACAGCCCACTTTTGACCTCTTAAAGTTGCCGAAGCTTCTGCTTCATTATTTAATTTGGTGCCCAAATAAAAAGAGCTGACTCTAATAGAAAGGCCCAAGGGGAATGAGTTACTAAGCCAGCATGCATCTGGCCAGGATTAACTGTTGCTGCTTTGTCAAAGTTCAATTTATAAAAGCATTGTTAAGGCAGTTTCCGATAAATAGTATTATGCTTAAATGAATGAGTGATTACTCCATTAATGGGGAAGATATCTCACATGCTAATATTTCTAGTACTGATAATTATTTTAACAAATTCAAGTGAATGACTTTCTCTTCAATTTTATCCACTCTGCAATCCATAGCATTTGTGTGAAAATCTAAATGTTTGTTTTCTTTGCCATGCCAAATCAATCTTTGATAGTAGGAGTTGCAATACGCAAGCCTTTGAGTATCTTTTTATAGATAAATTGAGGATTTAATGAATTGTCAATACATCTTTGTCATATATGATCAACACAAAAATTCAATTAAAAAACTCAACTTGTGTTCATTGTATTGCATCTCATTATATATATGATAAGCCAAAGTTCCTGCAAAATCTCCAAATTGGATTATCTCCCCCAATAGGTCTGGCATGCCCCTAGATGTTAAATGTCTTGTACTGTGTATATCTCTTTAAGATAATGGGTGAATCTGCGCTTCTATAATTATTGATCTCAATCAGACTGCCTGCTGAAATAAATCAACTGTCTTGGCTCTATGATCAGAGGAGATATACTTAGGAGACCTGATATGATAATGCATAGGCCCTATCATATACAAGAAAAAATTATCAGGCTGGGATTATGAATTTTGGTCTCTGAAATGAGGGGATATGCTAAATTTAATTGGTTATATAATGTTCTTGACAAGAGTTATTGCACAATTACTTTTCAGTTTACTCATTTTGTTTTGTTCATTTGCAGACTACTGCGTCTGAAAGTAATCTTTTCAAGTACCTGATAAATATATGGGAATTCAATAACAGTCCAATTCCTGGAAGTTGTGATCTTCATTTTTTTGTGGACTTCCAGTTTCAGTCACCTCTTCATCGGCAGGTGTGATATATATCACATACATTATTTTCTCTTTTCCTATATTCTTTTGTGAGTTGTTTTCAGTCAGATGTTTATAAATTCAGAATTGGAATCTGAATCGGTTCTAATTGTCTAGGAAGATGGTTGAGTGCCTTTGTGCACTAATTTACATATAGAATTTAGCAATTCAATGAGTAGGGGAATAATAAGAGATTAGAAGAAAAATAAATTCCATTAGAAGGGGCTGGAAACTATGCATCTGATTTCAGGGTTTTAAATTTCATTTCTCTGCATAGGGAAATGATGAAGAATTAATAGAAACAGGATTTCCATTTGGAGGGTCCGTAAAAGAAAACACATCTGAATTTATCAAGGCAAATGAGCCCTCAGTTCTGATGCATGGGCAACCTCACCTAAGCATCATTTAAGGCTTGAGCAAAACATTCACAGCTTGAATATCAACATGGCTCTGTTCTTTTAAGAATTTTAGACCATTTATGTAGACAAATGACCAAAAGATTCATTTGTAGGATGTGTTTCATTTTTAATTGTAATGATTGCAAGCCAGATAGGCTGTTGAAATTGGCAGCCTTCTATCCTGTAAGATGTTCATAAATATGATAATAAATATTCTTTATTAATCTCATTTTTAACCAAAGGATCATATTATCTTTTATTTTTCTATCTCCCTTTAATGCTAAAGGGTTATTTCAGAACTGTCTTTTCACTTAGGGGAAATCCCATAACAGCAAACATGAAGAGTGATGCAGAGAGCTGTTTTATAGAGTTGTCCATGTATCTGAAGTTAATTTTGTCATTCTTCTGTTACAATTGGAATTTTTTGTGAAGTACAGAGTCATAAATTTGATTGATTAATGCCTTTAATGCTAGCCAGCAATATCATGTCAAGATTATCAGTGATGCTTGCATATTTCATAAGCTTTACGTGATTGCTGGTATCAACCAAGTTTATTAGCTAATCATATTTTTTGGTAACAGGTGGCCAATATGTTTTTCAAGGAAGTAGTTTCCTGCCTTGTGGGATCGTTTGAGCAGCGCTGTTGTATGGTTTATGGGCCAGCTGTGAAGCTTTTGGAGGATGCATGAGGAAGTCAAAGAGATTAACATAATACATTTTTGTGTCGTACTATTCTTTTAAAGATAGATGAGGCAAGCTACTTAAGTTGACTTGGTGAAAACTTTTGGAGCAGGTAGAGTCCAGATAAAAGTCAAAGAATAGAATTTGATTTTTTCTGTAGTAATATTGTAAATTTGAATGAAGCACAGTGCCTGTTGCTTCATCAGAATATCCCTGATTCTCCTTGGTACATCACCATAAACAATATCAATTTCTCAAATACTCCAGTTTTTCAAATTTCTATAATAGATGATTTCATACTTTTTCGTTTCTAATTTTTTGTTGTTTACTCTTAGTGCCATAGTTGCATATTCTAGAGATGGTACAATATCTTTGGCATCCAACTTCGGTGAGACCTTGTTGCCATAATAAGTTTTTATGATTGCTTTGTTGAACAATAATTTGTCATGAATTAGAAAGCTTCCATTCGAGAAATCAGATTTCCACACTCCATGATAAGTTTTTATGATTACTTTGTTGAACAATAGTTTGTCATGAATTAGAAAACTTCTGGTAGAAAACTATTCAATTTAAAAAACCAAAAAAAAATCACAAAATTTACAGTTTTCTACCAGAAGCTTTCTCCTTCATTCCCATGGACTGTGGAAATATCATACTGGTAAATACTTTTTTGAAAGATCACTTACCATGTCTACCCTGAATTTTTCAGTTTTGCCCTCTTGCCATAATGTCAAACGGTTGTCTTGCATGGTCTGATTTAGTTTTGCTGATTGTTTGTTTGAGTTTCATTGCAAAATCATAGAGGAAATGAGAAATCATAAAAATGAAAGAGAACTATTGCATAAGTGAAAGACAACAATTGCAACTCAATAGAACCTCTTTTTTTCAACTATATCAGGTCTGATTACAAGTTTCAGAGATTTGATATACATTATATCAGACTGTAACTACAGTCTAAAACCCTTATATAATGCAATATTTGACTACCCAAAATGATAAACACATACCCGGATGAATAGCTTGATTATTGAAGTCAAATCATGTGTGCAGCTTGATTATTGAAGTCAAATCATGATCACTTCGCTGTTACAACTTCAAATGTTATGGCTGAGTATGATGACAAAATAAGTGTTGTAGAGGATCACCAATAGGCTGGAAATAATGATAAAAATCAGGAACATCAACCTTTTACCAAACCTTAGAATGGTCTCTTTCAAATGATGAATTTCCTCACAAACCCCAATAGCCTAAGAGATGGAAATTTTGAAATAAATCACCAACTACTCCAAAAAATTTGAAATCACTTACAATGCACACCAAATGGTCCCAAACTAGGTCGTCCTCCTTTAGAAAAATTATATAAAATGTTTTTGACCTAAAATATGGTCAAAAACTCACTTTCCCTTGAAACCCTAGGTGCCTCCAAAATACCCAACGAGCAGCCTTGATAAAAACTCCACAAAGAAGGTACCAAATCGAAGATAAATTGTTTCCGTGGAAGAATATGCAAAAAAATCAAATACCCACGTGCCTTAGCTACCATAAACTATCCAAATCTGCAATTATCTTCTGATAACTCATTGCTGCAATCAATTCTAAATGCAGACTAACCTGTGATGAAGACCAATGATGCCGAAATGGAAACCCAAATTAGATTTCCCTGTTTTGTGAACTGGGTTTTTATCCAATTCACTATCCTCCGAGGGATTTCGTCCTCAGAAGACCTGATATGTTGCTGAAACCCTCTTCAAGAGCTCAAACCTACAATTTGCTTTTGTCAAAATGAGAATAGAATGCCCAAAAATGAGCCCACATATTGTTTTTGTGTAATGTCCCTTCTCAAACTTGATCTTTCCAGTGACCGTTGGCCTTTTCTTTGGGAACCCGAAGGCTAGTGGAAGATAAATTAGGGTTTCCTATTTTTGAGGAGGTCATTGCTCAGAGATGATGGATTCAATGGCGGATTCTTTCCTGCCAGAGAGCAGGTATGTTCATCTCGGCATTCAGCATTTTCTGGAATTTACTATTTTTAGTAAATTCTATTTTTGGCAGTAAACAGGATGGTCTCAGGCAGTTGACCTTCCCCTTCAGTTGACTCAAGTGGCGTATTCAGTTTCGGGTTTCAGAATGCAGTTTTGGGAAGTTGAGCTCATTTCACTTAAAAAATAACATTATAATTTAAATGTTATTTTATCACCTTGGCCTAGTCGAATGACTTAAAGTCATTTTAAAAGGTGGACTCAAAGGGTGGCGCCATCATTAAGGATATATTTAATATTTGATGAATTCTCCAAAGTCAATGCAAGTTAATTTGGGCGCATTTATCAAGGTGATGATTTAATTAAAATATGAATATTGAGCTAAAAGGGAAAAGGATGCCATATTGAAGAAAGAGCTAGGGTTTGAACATTGAGTTGGATTTTAGGGTTTCGTGAAGTCAAACGAAACTTACAAAAAGGATTCTTGTGCATCATTTCTTCATCTTTGGTCGAATATACTGTTATGCTGCCGGATTGGCTCTGGAATCGCTTCGAGGAATGAAGGCCTCCTAGCTCGGGCATCGCTTCGTGTTTGAAAGACAACATCTAGTGGTGATTTAAGATAGATTTGTGAGTTCATTTGATTTTGTGCATTGTAAACATCATTGTAATTCTTTAGTTTCTGATTTCTGCATTTTAGAGGTATTTCCAAAGTTGCATTTTAGATACAGCAGATCCACGTTTGTATTCATATCTCAAAAAATACAAAAATATTAGTTCTGGGTAGTCTCTCATTGCATTAGTCTGTCAAGGGCGATCCAATAGCTATAGTTTCAGATTTTTTAATCAAAGTTTAATATTTTTAAAGAGAGGTCGAAATTCTGCTGAGGGCCGTACCATTGAGTTCTGTCTTGGGATTCGTGCAAATTGAATCTGCAGTGTTTGGTTCAGTTTCAAGGGTCAATCTTGGTCGCCTAGGTCTTCTGAGTGCATTGCATTTTATGGCATATCAATCGGATGTTTATTGAGCAAGTTATGAACATTTCTTTGGATTTGTAAGTTGCTGGTTACTCATTTGTAAGTGCAGATCTGTGAAAATCAGACTTATAAATCTGGTCTTTAAGAGAAGTTATTGTTTGGCAACCTTGAACAAGCCAAGAAGAAACATTTATCTGAGGTACTGTTAATCTTTCATGTTCTCATGTTGTGAAAGACAAATGATTCTTATGTTGTAAACTGACAGTAGTACTGGCAGTCATTCTCAATCTTATTCACAGCTGATTTGTAATACTCTCTTTATTTATGAAGTTGTTCTGAATAGTTAAATCTCCGCCCTATGGTAGCTACTTCCCATTCTGGGTGAGCAAGCACATTCTGGGTGTCGAGTAGTTTTCATCTTTCAGCATTATCTATTTCAAGCATTGAATTCCGTAATCACTCCGTCATATGGTCGCCCCTCACTCCGCATTGGATTGGGTAGCACATACTTGACGTTGAGTTCCTTTCTGTATTTAGAGTAGAAGATCCTCTGACCAATGCTCGCCATCATCGGCTATCCTGGGTTAGAGTTACAAAGATAAGCTTGATTTAGATCCTCCACCAATGCTCGCCATCATCGGCCGCATTCTCGCTTAGAGTTGCTTTCTGCACGCTTGGTTTTCCCTCTAACCTTAACGAAAGTGCACCGCTTTGTAATTTGAATTTGAAAAACAAAAAAATTTGGCTCGAATATTTCATTTTGTCAAAATGAGAATAGAATGCCCAAAAATGAGCCCACATATTGCTTTATAACCTCCCATGAGCTTTTTTAATCAAAGTCAATAAAATAATTTTCTTCAGGGTCTTTCCTCATCAAAAGAAAGAATCACTTTTTAAAAACAACTTTGAATTACTAAGATGGGGGCACTTTTCACTATTCCCTTTATAATTTTTTGTTACTATTCACTTTTTACTATTCCATTAAAGCAAACTTTAATATTTTCAATTTATCCCTGGATTCATCAACTGAACTCCAACTGAAAGACTTGTAAAGCTCCCAACTAATCTTCATAGTCCTCGGTTGGGTCCCCTAACCATTCTGCTAACCTATTGGAACCCTAATAGTAAGCTAACCTCGGCTATAGTCTGAGCTGCCTAAGGAAGGGACATTGCATTTTTCTTTTAACATGTTGCAATCTATAATAGTTGTTAACCAATTTTTGGTATGTAACATGGAATTGCATCTGATATTGATTGTACTTTTTTAGATAATAAATTAACAATAGTAAAAAGTGGATGGACTATTTCAGTTTTTATTTCTAGCATTTGAACAACTATTATATTTGATCTGCGATGCAAAATTGTTACCTTGTTTGTATTTGTTCTCTTTCTTTATGAGCCATTGAAAAATAATCTATAAGGTTCAAGTAGAAATAATAAACTGATCAACTCTAACATCAAAATTTTGGATAGGTTTCCAATAGCATGTGATAATTATGTATGTTGCAAGCCAATTGGAAAAGATTATGAAGTCTGTTGATACCGAGTGTAAATAAAGGGAAGCTTTACCATTGCATCTGAATTTCGACTGAGCAAAAGGTGAGATTGTCAGTCTCCACAGGCATTGATGTAACCCAGGTTGTAGATCACTCCTTCCTGGCAGTCTCTTCTGGCACTGGGATCAAGCTAGGAAAACAACTACTAGGAGACATTGAATTCCTTTTGGCATAAGATTTCAATGTATTATGGCTTGTTGTTGATGCCCTACAATCTTGGTTGTACATGATGGAGAAATCTCGGTTGTTTCTCTGCAAAAGGATTTCTTCTTTGCAAAATTCGGCAATTTAGAAGATTGGAGTCTCATTTTCATGAGAGGTCCATGTTTTTGTAAAAGCACTGTACTTTTTAATGACATTTTGATCTCTAGGGTTTGATGTGGATAAGGATTCCAATAAAATGAGTGATTTTATATAAATTTTTGAGTGTCTTTTTTAAGTTGGCTGGGTGATTTCATTTTTGGGCAAACTGATGTCTGGAAAGTTAATGATAATCATAACATATACAAGAATTTGTGTAAGCATGGAATGAAGAAAGCAAATCCTAAGATAAGTCACTTTGGATGCAGAAGATTATTGGAAACTGATTATCCTTCTGCTGCCAATGCTGCCATGAATATGCTCATGTTGAAGAAAGCTGTTCTGGCAGATGATGCAGTCTCAAGCTTGAAACATATGGAGTGCCTAGCAATACATGCAGTTGGATGGTAAAGGAGGCCCAGCTAACATCTTGAATCCTGGTCAACTCCTTATATATGTGAGTAGCAGAGATCATTGGTTTCTTAAGAGGACTCAACATACCAGGGAATCCTGCAATCCATCTTTAGAGATGCTAATACTGCAAAAGTCTGATCCTAAAAAGAGAATGCTGGGATGATATTTCACACTTTTTTCTTTGTGCTCAGGAAAAGTTGTCTGTAGTGGTTAAATAATATAATGCATTATTCATAAATATCCTGTAACTTCATTAATATGGGTCTCCCCCATGAAAACCGGAATGCAAGAAATGATCTAGGAGTAATACGAGGGTAGGTTTTAGGAATATAACTAGAAGGCAATGGTTTTGAGATTCTTCTGCTAGGCTAGAACTAGATTGGCTGCTGGATTTCAGAATCCTAGAAGTCTCTAGGCTGAATCAAAGCTGGTATCCTGCTCTATGGTTTGTAAGTTCTTGAAAATGACCCCTATGATGCCTGGAGAGTGGAGAGTAGTTTTTGCAAGTGACTTTTAGTGTCCTTCATCCAAAGCAGCATTCAGAACCTATCGACAGTGTGCTTATTTGTTTAGAAGGTTGTTTCTAAATGGTTTAGTCATAAAATGAATTCACAAATCCATACACATTCTTGGTTTTGGACCTACATATTATTTTTTTCAATAAGAAAAGTACGTATCAATCTCTAAATACCAATCAACAGAGTCCAGTATTCATGATCATGTCACAAGATAAATTCAATTTACTTAATGAATTGATCCTTAATCACTAAAAAATCCTGAACTAAAGTCATCTGCTTTTATGATACTGCTGTTTTTCATAATACTAATTAGATTCACAATGAAACTAATATATTCATCGTTAGAAATATTAAAATTCAAAGCAGAGCTCATATTGTTCCACTCTTCAATCCAAATATCATTCCTTAGGGTGAAAATTTCCAAACGGGAGGTTGTCCATTTGAACATAGACAACTACAGAACGAGTAGCCACGACATCAGATGTGCACAAATTAATGAAGAGTGGCCTCTATTGTTAATGCTTGAAGCCCAATGAAGCAGCATGTTCCCCTCGAGCAAAATCTAGCAAACTAATGAGTCGTATCTACATATTGAAGCTATGAAGTGATTGATATGTTCCATCCTCTCAAGTAAAGCCTTCAAATCAACATGATACAAATCCCTAGGAATTGTTGGCCTTGTATTGGTATTTCTTGAAGTTTGTTTTTAAAAGCACGTACAGTATTCAATTGTAAGCAAATTTGTAAAAGGTGTCGAGGAGACAAACTTGCAAGTGAATGTAGAGGATAATTTTCCAAGCTTGGTTCTACGAAGTACATATATAGTGAACTACATGCTCAGTTTTAGGCGAGGAAGACGAGGCATATGGGACTCCCTAGTGAAGGCCTTGTATAATGTTCAAATTTGTGCCTCTTGAGTTTAAACCTTTTGACAGCTTATGATAAATCGCGCATTGTCAATCCCTTTAAAGATTAAGGTATATATTGTTGGTGTATATCTTTACATAGTTTCATTTTTGGATCTCGATTTGTTTCCGTCTTGATCATTGTGTTGTGTACATAGTTCGACTTAATCACCAAGATGTGTCACCTGGCAATAAAATCATGGGAAACACGCACCACATTTTTGCTTGCTCTTATGTAAAGACATGGAAGGTAGTCTGCTAGGTTTTCGGAAGCTTGGCATTTTGTTTCCCCTTAAGTCTAGAAACAGGAGGTAGTGTGCTAGGTTTCAGGAAACCATACACTTTGCTGGCCATAAGCTCGCGTTTGTCTTTCTCTATCGAGAAAGCCAAGACGAAGTGCAATGATTTTGAGGTGGACGTTGAAAAGGCGCTATGTGATAGTGACTCAGATGAAAACTCACTTGGCTGCTGATACAGATAAAATAATCCTGTTCCTTGTGGGACCCTTTGATGCTTGGTTCCCAATCATATGTACCTTCCCCGTGTAGGTACGTCAATATTGCCTCAGATGGACACTTTGGAGAATATAATTAATTCTGAGGCATACCTTCAAAATCATCTAGTGTAGGGGATTACCAAACTACCTTTCAACGGAAAGAAGAATATATTGAGGGATGGCAGACAATACGCCACACCAGACCAATAGTAATTCTACTTGGCACTGGATACATACATGGGAGAAAACAACGAAAAGAGCAGTGAAGTTTAAGACACACTAATATCCTAAACTTCAAGGCTGCTAGCAGGCAAGAGAGAAATCAATTGTAGCCAGACCAAGTTCGTCATGGACGACTCCAAAGGTATGTTTCCCGATAACCCGCAATCAGGTTTTCTTTGTGATCTGACTCTGTTGTGTGCGTCTGATAACAGAGAGCTTGAGAAAGGAGTTACTGTTGGACGTGGACGGATCAGGAGATGAGGAAAATTGTCATCCAAAGATAAGAGTACGAGATCTGCGAAGAAAAACAGAGGAAGGAGCTTCCATTCTGTCAGGAGTGTCGGTGGACATATGGAAGGGGAGCGTGGTGGGCATAATAGGACCAAGCGGCAGCGGAAAATCCACGTTTTTGAGGTCTCTCAACCGCCTCTGGGAGGCCCCGCCGGATTCCGTTTTCCTCGACGGAAAGGACATAACAAAACTCAACGTGCTCTCTCTCCGTCGGCGCGTCGGCATGCTTTTCCAGTCGCCAGCCCTGTTTGATGGTCAGTTATTTTCTTTTAATTAAATTGTTCGTGTTGCAAGTATGTGCTTGGTTCTGTTAGTAAAAACCCCAGGTTAAAAATTGTGTCCGTGTGTTGAGAAGGTATGCAATTCTTGTGACCTCAAATTGATTTTTTTTTGCCAATAAGTTTCCTGGATTCATCCAGGTAATGATTCAGGTCTTCTGCAGGACCTGTAACAGCACACCGTGAAAATTCACTTGAAAACAAAATAGCCTCTCATAATTTTCTTGTGAATAGTTACAGTAATATCTATTTTCAGTACCTGTAATTGCACACTGTGGAAATTCACTTGAAAACAATATGGCCTTGTATAATTTTCTTGTAAATAGAAACAATAATATTTGTTTTCAGGACCTGTAACAGCACACTGAAATTCACTTGAAAATAAAATGGCCTTACATAATATTCTTGCGAATACATACAATAATATTTATTTTCTTGGATGTGGATTTGCATTTACAATCAAAATAACCGTAATCTACAAACTGAGGCCTGTTATTTCTGTGCAGGAACCGTGGCAGACAATATACGTTACGGTCCAGGTCTACAGGGCAAGAAATTGAAAGACCAAGACGTGGTGGACTTTTTAAATTTGGCGGACCTGGACGCCTCCTTCGCCACCAAATCTGGCAGCGCCCTCTCCGTTGGACAGGCGCAGCGTGTGGCTCTAGCCAGAACCCTGGCCGATGAACCCGAGGTCAGAAGCATTTAGTTAAGACTAGTTTATTGTTTTCTTCGGGGCGGCTAGATTTAATATGTAAACTAACTTAGCGGTGCAGGTGTTATTGCTGGACGAGCCGACAAGCGCTTTGGATCCCATCTCAACGCAGCACATCGAGGATTCTATCGTGAAGCTGAGGAACGTCAAGGAGATGACTATCGTTATGGTTTCCCATAGCGTGAAACAGATTCAGAGAATAGCAGATGTGGTTTGTCTGTTAGTTGACGGACAGATTGTGGAGGTTTTGAAGCCTGATGAGCTTTCCAGTGCCAACCATCCGATGGCGCGCAGGTTTCTGGAGTTGAGCGCGTAACCTCCCCCGGGTACATTGCGAATCACCATATAATAATGACGTCGTTACAGTACTTTCGTCCTTACAGTACTTTGTCCGCAAACGCAAGTGGATCCCGTCGTTTTCTATGATATAGGTACCATGTATTTTAAAGTAAATTTTGTTTGTAAACAATTGTTTCATATGGCCGACAAGATTCTGAATTGCAGAGAACCAAAGCAAATGCCTATTTTATTCAGCAATACTTTTGAATGAATGAATGAAAGATTTTAATGACGTCCACGAGACTAAACAGTCTATGGGACCAAGACACAACTTAATTTTCTTTCATGCTCTTTTCTAAATCAGATCTCCTACTATTGATTTTGACTAGAAGGCTGGCCGTCTGGTTGATCTTATCCTCCTCGAATAACTGCTGCATATCGTCCATACCCAAACTATTTGCATACTGTTTACGGATGTCTTCATAAGCTATGCATTCCAAGAAGAAGTGTCGCTCTGTCTCAACCACCCCCTTATTGCAGAATATGCAGGTTCTTTCTTCCCACGTTTCCTTAGGAGACTTCCATCTACCGGTCTCGCACCTAAGATGATGTGATCCTGTCCTCATCTGTGCTATTAACACCCTCGCTTTCCCTTTAATAGCAGCCCCTAAATACGTTTTTTCACCATGATCCTTTGTCGGGTTAAACTCTTTGATGTAGTATGCTTTTTTTCGCCCAATCTGATTTGACCACATGGCAGTCCTAAATTTTTCCTTCACGTAATCTTTTATTTCACTATTGGTGTTGGGACACTCCTGCAATTTGATGTCCCACTTGTTCAGCCACTTGTTGTTCTGCTTCATCCAAGTTTTCTTTCTACGGTTTAGCACCTCCTCCATAACCGCTTTGGGCCACCGGTGGTTGTCCATGTTTTCAATCTTCTTTAGATAACTTATCAACCGAGTTATCGCCGATGCCTCCAAGGGAAAAGCCCCCGCTTCAGCTAAAAGAATTTCATATGGGACCGTGGCCTTAACTTTGAGATTGCTTGTTATTAGGTGTTTTTGGATTCTTTCAATTTGTCTCCAGCTGCAATTTGACATATTGCTTCCCCACACTTCACACCCATAAAGTACAACTGGCGTGACAAGTAAACCAAAAAGAGTTTTCTTGGTTTTCCAATCCCAAAGTTCCGCTTTCCTACATCTGTTTTGCAGCAGGAAAAAGGCTTTCCACCCTCCCTGTATCCTTTTCGCCCGACAGGTCTCCCAGCTGAGCTTATGGTGAAAATCAATCCCAAGATACTTGTATTCTTTCACTATATCGAGTGGACTACCTTCAAAAGGAAAGATATGTTGTTTTTCTTTTCTATTCAAAGAGAAAATCATGATTTTGGTTTTGGTGGTGTTCACTTGCATCCCCACTTCCTGACAGAAGTGTTCTAAAGCTTTCAAATGTTCTCTTAACCCATGAGCTGTTTTTGAAATCAAAATAAGATCGTCAGCATAAAGAAGTAATTTCACTACATAACCTGCTAATTGGATACCGTCCCCTCCATCCTTGCTTAACCAAGCTTCCAACTTATCAATGTAGAGCCCAAAAAGCGTGGGAGATAAAGGGCAGCCTTGCTTAACCCCAATGTCGTTGCCAAAACATTCTAACATACCCTCACTTGTTCTAATTTTAGCATTAACCTTCTCATATAACCTGTGAACAGCTGCTCTAAACACATTTGGAATGCCTAATTCTTCCATCCTATTCCACAGTTTGTCCCTAGGCACCGTGTCAAAAGCTTTCTTGAAGTCAACGAAACAGCAATAAGCTTCCTCACCCTGGCAGTCCCAAATCTTCTCAATCAAGTGCCTAAGGGTGATGCAGTGATCAATGGTAGAGTGCCTAGATCTGAAGCCTGCCTGCCCCTTGCCCTTTTGCCCTCATTTTCTGCCCAAATGCTGATCCTACGCTCAACCATGCTCCCAAAGAGTTTGCCAAAGATAGGATTAACCATAATTGTGCGATAGTTAGATGGGCTATTGATATCACCACTTTTAAACAAAGGAATGACCACACTGGTAGTCCACTCCACAGGAAAGCCTTCCTGATTGACATTGTTGAAAATTCTTGTTATGTAAGGAGCGAGAGTTTCAATCCCCCACTTTAGAAATTCAGCCTGAATCCCATCTATGTCTTGTGCTTTCCCACTTGCTAACTTCTTTATTCCCTGTTTAATATCATCTACGGTGAATAGTTCCATTGATGTGTTAACAACTGGAGGGATGCCTTTCTCGTGGACCCGCTCATAAAGGAGCCTAGCATACTCTAACCATTGGGCATCTGTGATATTGTTCTCCACCTTCTCTTTCTTTTGCTGCAGTTCCCTCCAAAAGCCTTTAGGATTCTGCTTCCCAAGTGAGATTAGCTCCTTCCTTCTTTCATTAACGTATTCCATTTTTTTGGATTGCACTAATTTTACATATTTTTTCTTGTATTCTTTGTCCATATCACACTCCTTTAGCGATCTCTTGGCTGCCTTACACTCATCATCATACCACGGATTTGCCGAAAATGTGTTTGCAGCCCTCACCTTGGGAAAAGACCTTTTGCATGCATTTAATGCTTTGTGGATTATCGGGATCAGCAAACTGCTGTGAATATGGGCATCAGCCTCTTTAACAGAGTTAATCTCTCCCTCATTCTTCAAATCATGGAACTGCTGCTTAAGAACAACATTAAATATTTCTTTATTTTCCTGATTTATGAGGATTTTACCCTTGGGAAGGTCTTTTTTTTGCATGTGTTGAACTTGCTTGTTGTGCTGATTGATAGTAGAAACACGAAGCTTAACCCGAAGGGGTAAGTGGTCAGAATTCATCTCAATAGGACAGTCCTCTATGTCAAACTCCAGCAGCCTAGAACCAAAACTTTGAGAGCAAACCACGTAGTCAACCACACTTTGACCGTTGTAGGTCTTGCACGTGACTCCCCCAGATGTCGGCCAATCTCTCACCCCGTTGCAAATAACCATGCCAAACAAACTACAAAGCCCAAGTAATTCAGTCCCAAACGAATTCACCGTGCCATTATCATCTTGAGATGTTCTTTCCCAATGGAAACCACCACCTTCCTCCAACCATAAAGGATTGTTCTCCCCTTTTGCTTCACTGCTCAACTGAAGAGACTGATTATTAGTTGTCCTTGCATTAAAGTCCCCCATTAAAACCACATCTCCAAGAATGTTAAAAGTAGAGATATCTTTTTTTAGTGATGCATACGGATCTTCATTGTCTAAATTCCGCTTCTTATAAAACTTTGAATTTTTAGGAGCAAAGTAGCAAGCAGCTAGACTAAAAGTTACCCCTTTTTCAGTTATTTGCAGCCATATGTATTGTTTATTTATGTCTTCTTTTACACACTCAACAATTCCCTGCCACTTCTCAGCTATTAGCACTGCAACCCCTCCATGACCTTTACCTATTTCATTTCCTTCGTTCCACACTGAAACTTTCTTATACCCTTCGAAATCCGGAATTTTGCAGCCCTCATGTTCATGCGTTTCCGTAAGAATGATAATATCTTTCCCTTTTGCTATGGGCCCCAAACCAGGTCCTCTTCTCCATGGATATCCTCTACAATTCCAGCTTACAACATGTAGGTAGTCCTATGGGGCCCATAAATCCTATTTCTTGTTTGAGAAACGATCACTAATTTGGGCTTTCCCGTTCTTTGACAGCACATGTTTGTGGGACGGTGTTAAATTAAATAATATTTTTAAAGTGGTGATAATTGATATTGTATAGAGGGTATCTTTTGATAGAAATTTAATCCGGGTGTGTGGGGGACTTAAAGACTAGAACTGAACTTAAAAGTCAAGCCCCTCGGAATTTTTTTTTCAGATCAATTGGGATTTATTTATATTATAATTAAAAACTTTTTGTTTGATAGAAATATAAATTGAAAGTTACAGATCAAGTTTGGTTTGGTTGGTATGAATTTGTTTATATATATATATATATATATATATATATATATATATATATTTGGGATTGTTGCTTCATAAGAATAGGAAAATGGTTTTGTAGGGTCCATCATAAATTCATATTGAAAGTGTTTCATGAGATAATTATATTGTTGTTGGGTTGGTTTGTTTTGGTTTTGTTTGTTAATGATTTTGATAATATATGTAAATGGTTGGAAAACTATATTGTTGTTAAAGTATTTTGTGAAAATAATTTCTTTTAAAGTTTTTTAAGGAGTTGAGTCAACTCCATTTGGATCCCTCATTGGGTTTATGTGGAAGCTATCTAAAATTTTAGTAAGTTTTTTTCTTTTAATTATATTTGTTGAAGTTGAGTTTTTTAAGTTCATTTTGAACATGACCCTCAATTATCTATACCTCCTTATTAGTCTTTATTTCATGGAGATAAAATTTAGTTGTCTTCGAGGAACACTCTTTGAATCCTAGTAAAGGTTAAGTTACTTGGTCTCCCTTTGCTACTTTGGCCCTTTCTAGAGCGTCTTGTGCCCTCATTGGGTATGATGTCCATGTTGAGTAGAAATTATTTTTTCCTACTCGCCCTTAGAAAAGTATGTGTCGAGGTTGACATTTTTAAGGAATTCAATGAGTCTGGAAATCTAGATAGGAGCATAGAGCCTCATCTAAAGGGTCATGTATATCAAGTTATCAAACATATTATTAGTATCAATCCTTAAATCACAAAATTTGAGATTATCCTTTGGTTACTCAATGCCCTAAGCCTCCACTAAAGTAGCTTGTTGGAGATTCTCCAATTTCAAAAAAGTGGGGATGACTAAACTATGACAAGCAATTAAAAAATGCTTGCAATCTTGGATCTAAAGATCTTGGTCCTCAACAATTGGTTGTTGGACCTCAAGTTTCAAAACCTAACAAGGCAAAGGAAGTGATGGATTTATAGCCCACAGGGGAATTATCATAGGCATCAAATAAGCCTCACTTTAGTCAAATGTCACTTCCTACTAGTGTTCTCTTGTCACACTTGGTTACTTGGCCACCTTATCCTTCTATTTCCCAGCATTCTCGTAGCCTAACTCGTGAGATAGAAGAAGGTGAATTTGTGCTAGATTAGAAAAAGGTATTTGTTGGTTTTAAATCTCAAAAAATGGTGACACTTACAAAAGAGGACTTCCTAAATAACAACTATGGAACTCTTCATGAGCTCGAAGATGGTGACATGACACTCAATTACTTTCACGAATTTTGTTTCATGGAATAGTTAATAAGACCCCAACAAAAAAAATCATGTGGGATGTTCAACAAAGATTTTTCAAACTTTATGTTTTTTGTTTACAAGAGTTGAAAATTGCAAGTTTCATGCTTTTTGTTGTTTGTTGTGTCATATGGCCAAAAAAGACACCTTTTGCATAGTGATCACGAGTTATGTCGAGGAAGACTTGCCACTTTCATTTCACTTAGGGGATAACAACAATTTCATTTTGTCTAGGAGGTACAACACATAGTGACTCATGGATGTGACCTCACTAACCATTTTATATGGGCATTTTTTTTAATATCAATGAACACTCTTTTGGGGTTGTTAATATTTATGCTTCCTATGATGTTGAAAGATCTTTGGCATTGGATTGTGAAGTCTCTTCCTATTGCCACTTGGATTGCATGGGAGTTCAACATAGTCGAGTTGGCTTCTAATAAATGTGAATACTTACCTATGAAATGAATGACTTGTGAAAGAGAGGCTTGGTATTACATGCACTGTAAATTAGATCTTTTCAATCCAAATGTTGGTGGCCATCACTCTCATTGTTTATGGTATATAGGGATAAATTTGTGGCTAAGTAATGAAAGAATTGTCAAATATCTTGAAAAGGCCATGCTGTTAGGACAACCTACATTTTCCTTTCTATCTTTCAATTATTGATGGAGCCTCTATTGAACATTGTCCTTTCAAATCACTTTCTAATCGAATTGTATTGAATTGCAAGTTCCAATGCTTATAGACACTAAAATGCAATTCTAGCTCCACATATATAGTTAGAGTTATAATTCCATGTTGGCTCATATTGAACACATTTGCAATATTGAGCCATGTCCTCATGGTATTGGTTGATTCAATGGTGGAATGACGCCATCAAATAGTTTGTTTAATTTTGTGCACTTATGGTCACCAACTATCACTATTTTGTTGTCGCTCATACAGGGTTGCCACTTCAAAGCTCCATGAACTCATTTCCAATCTAGAAGTGCTTACATTTTCTCTTACTTTTCACCATTAGAAGCAAATCATAGATGTTCAGTCTACTTGAGGAGTTCAAATCAAGACAGACTCTCATTGGCTTAAAATTGGGGGTAAAGCTTCCAAATAAAAAGTTTCAATACCTTCAAGACTGCCAAATTCCTAAAAAATTCAAGCATATAAAAAAGGATAGCACATCTTCTTTGAGATTCTTTATATTCTTTAGGCTTTTGTGTGTGATTATTGACAGGTTTTTCAAGCTTGAATGTCTTCCCCTAAGACTGAACAAGCCCTTCAACCATGTGTGAGTGTGGCCTCCTGTTAGCTTTCCACTATGTAGTAGGTTTTGTGTCTAGAGTCTCTTGGCAAATCTTCGTGAAGTGGGTTTTTCTATGGTTAATGAAAAAGCTCCCAATTATGATAGTTTTCCTTGTAAATTTTATAGATCCTTATGGGACATTGTTTTTTCTAAGTTCTTTTGGGTTTACCTAAAATATTTTTCTATAGGTACCCTAGCTACTATAATAAATAAAGATGATATTAAATTCATTCCTAAAGTGGGTGCTCGTAAAGAAATTTGCAATTGGTGACTAGTCAATCTGTTGAATACTACCCACAAGAATAGTGTTAAGGCACTTGTACATTGCATCCATTACTTGCTTTCATTTATTATTTATACTGAGTAGATTGGTTTCATCAAGAGTAGATATACTTAGATAATATTGTTATTGTCTGGGAAGGCATGAAATAGGCCTATAACTATCAACAATAAACCATTTTCATCAAAATCAACTTTGTTAAAGCCTACAACCAAATTGAATGGTTGTTCATCTTGGCCATGGTTTAGGCTCTAAGAATTGGCTTTAAATTTCTCTACTTAGTCTAGGTGCTCTTTGCAAATGCTTTATCTTATCTCACTATTAATAATCAATAATCCTCTTCTTTTAGGCTTTTTAGATCTATTCATCAAGGATGCCCTCTTGCTCTAGCCCTTTATGTTCTTGTTGTTGAAGGATTTGACTACTTGCTAGCCAATGCAGTTTTCCAACAAGGGTTAAAATTATTTCATTTCCTCACTCTCCTCTCCAACTTTCCAATAGCCACTTTGTTGATGATTCTTTTCTCTCTTGGAAGAGCAAGATAATGCTACTCATGCCCTTAAATGCTTGAGTACCTTTTTCCTAATGGTTCTAGTATTTAGTGGCAAGCAATTGATGATCCTTCCTTCCAAATCCCCCTAGGTTGATTCTTTTGGTTAGAAGGAACATAGAGAAATAATTGGGCTTTTGGCAATGCCCTTTGCTTTTCTATCCTCTTTTGTAATGAGACCCAATTCTCAATCAAATTCTCATAAGGATTCAATGGCCAAACCAAATGCTATAAATTTTAGTTTCATTTAACAATTAAACAATCATTCATTTCTCCATTTACATGTAACTATAATGTTAAAAATCTTCTAAAGTTATAAAAATTTCAAGTTTCAACACTAGAGCAACTCATCTTTTAAACCATGAAGATGTAGCTAATGTGTAGTAGATATTTATGACTAAATATCTCCTTGGCCATTTATAGATCTTTAGGGAAGCTTCCAAGAAATGAAGTGTGATATTTTGTTCTTAGCTTAGGGTTTTATCTCACCACATTTGCTCTTGTGAATGTAATGAGAATTTGATAAGTGTTACAATGATTTAATGCATTATGTATATTATTTAGATTTTTTTAACATGCGAAACTTGCAAAACCATCTATGTAAATTTGAATCCACTTAAATATGTAAGTGTGCCTAAAAATATAAAAAATGTTGAATCTATAATTGAAACAATAGAATGTCATAGATAAGAATAACCATATTTTGAAACAAAAATATAAAAAACTTACAAATTCAAGCAACATGAATCTACAAGTTGTAAGCAAAAATATCCAAAAGGAATAAAGGGTTGTCTAGGAAATCCAATTCCACAACTGTCACAAGTACATGCAAACAAAGGAACTAGGTTGTCTAGAAGCTTCCATTTCACCAAAATCATAACTCCATAACTTACATGCAACTAGGGGATAATCATCCAATGCTTTCATGAAACTAAAAACCTAACTTAAGAATTCCAAATGGTATTCAACATAGCTAGTACTTTCCTATGTGACTAGTGGGCCAAAAGTAGGCATCCAACATGAATATTTTTCCACTACACATGACCACATGATAAAGGAACACAACCAACATGCCAAAGAGTAATAACATGCTACCAAGCATAAGCTCCAAGTCACCACCGTGCTATTGGAGAAACCAAATATGAATGAAACATCCAAGAACTTCTACAAGAGAATGCATGCAACCAAATAAGTCAAAAATTATCATGAAAAATGTATGATAACATACAATGATCTCCGTATAATGTAGGACAAGGGAGAAGTAGGAAATTGAGAATAAAACAATGACTAACCCTCCAATAAGTGTGACACATGTAGAACACTTTAGACAAGTGTAAGAGCATGTGTCATGTGTTTGTGAGGTGAGACAACTAAAAAACTAAGTGAACTTAAGCTAGTGTGAATAAGTATATTAGGCCTAGGAACTAGATAAATGTAAACTAGATGAATAATAACTATTTTCATATTAACTCCCCCCTTAAGTGATACTTAGGAAGAAAATCACTAAAAAATGAGTCTTGATAACAAAATATGATGAGGTACTCATGTATAAAATAAAAATCTCTCACAAATAGAATGAAGGAGAAAACCCAAAGGAAAAATGTCCTCTCCAAAATAGAGTTCAAGAGAATGGATAAAGCTCTTCAAATAAAATTTTGAATGCAATATCAGATCTCATATGATGTACAACACTGAAAAGGATGTACAAAAACTAAGGAACACACACACAAGGGAAGAATCACTAGGATTATTTTTTTTAATGGAAAGACACTCACTCAATATTGTGATGGAAAACAATAAAGCACTACACAATCTCACATGTCACTTTCTAATATAGTGTGAGTATAAAAGAGGCACAATAGATGTGCAATATTCCCCCTAAGGAACATAAAATCATACTGACAAGTTATATTAGTATGTTTACAAGCATATGTGTTTGTTTATAATTCTTACATCCATCCTCAAAATGGTGGTTACAATTTATGTCATGAGGTGACTACCTCAAAAAAATGACAAAAAATTAAAGATTAAACTCCCATTATTCAATCAATGAGACCCCCCAATAATTTATGAAGTATTTGCATAGAAATGGGGGACTAAAAGGAGATATGAAGTGGCCACTTTTTTTTTAAAACAATAAAAACTTGTCTTTGACGAGAAATTGAAGACAGTTATGCTCAAAATTTGAAGATGCAATAATAACAAGAGTTGTTGTGATCTAAATCTACTTTATAAACTACTATCTTTTTAAATGTTGGAGATTAAGGGGTTCAAATAGGGGGAGGACACAAAGTTCTCTGGTTTTTGTTAGAAAAATATAACATAGGGTCCAGTGTGCTCCCCCTATAATGTTAACTTTTTTTAAGTTTTTCAAAAATCACTTCAATGAAAAATTACTAACACGATGTAGTTTATGCTTGGTTTTTTGCTATTTTTTTAATGAATATATGATTTTTTTACTAAATTTCAAAGTGAACACATCATGAAAAATGAAAAATTAAGCATGATCCCCTATTTTTTGGAAACTAATAAAAAATATAATAATAATTTTTTAATGTCTATATTATAGAGTCTAAAACATAAAATTGTAATTTGTTTTAAATTGGATGAATAAACAAAAAATACTATACATAGGTTTTCGTAAAAAAAAGACACTAGCAAAAGAAATTAAAGATCAAAACCTTAACATATTTAAAATGTAGAAAAATTTACATGGTTAGAAAGGTAAGAGAGAGTTTGACATTATTATAGTATTTTTTTAGCTCAACATTGAAAGACATGCAACCCTGATAGAGAGCATTTTTAGTAAGAAAAATAGGGAAACATAGATTGAATTTTTGAGCCCCGAGTAATTATTGTGTTGTATTTATACCCCAAACTCAGTAGTATGAGAGGGATAAGGACTTAATGTGGATTGTGGATAAACTAGTTAACAAAATATAAGATCAATATAAAACTCATTTCCATAAACTATAACACATATCAAATATAACTCTAGAAAAATATATACATATTAAGTCTTATACATCATGTACATGTATTGTGTGATCAATCCTTCTTAGTTCTATTATTCTAACTTATCTCTTAATAGTTCTCTATATCTATCTCTACCATTGTTACATTGTATCTTTCCCTATCTAAATATATGTAGAGTAGGAAAATGTAACCCTTTACATTTTCTCACTTGTTTGGGCCCTCCTTTTTAAATTGGACTTAATAATGCCTTAATTTAGTGTTGTTAAATGTACCTATTTACATTTACACACTTATTTGGGCCCTCTTAATTAATTGAGTTTAATTATGCCTTAATTATCCCTTTAATTCATTTACAATACTATTAAATTACATTTCTCAAAGGGGAAACCCGACATTAATTAATGCCTAAACATAACACTTTACATTGAGAAATGTGTGTCCTAGGTTTATGGACCTGTGACCTATTCACCCATGGGTGAATGAGTCCCCCCTAAACCTTAGGACCTAAATTTAAATTATTTTTTTGCGGTATTTTAATGTTTTCAAATCCATGATTCAATGTCGGCTTGTGATATTTGAATTTCGGGAAATTAAGGATACATACCTATAGATACAAGGTTATTTCACTATGTTTCACCTAGATTTTTTCATGCAAGTTTACAAGAGCTAAGTTTATCATCAAGGGCATTCAAGAGCAGATATATCAGAGTTTTATTGCAGCATTTAAGATCCATTCATCATGTCAAAGTCTTCTTGCATCATGCATGTTTTTGGAGCTAACATTGTGATGTAGGTTTCATGATCAAGTCAAACATTCAAAGTATCATTTCAAACATTATTCAAGTGTCAAGATCCACTTCCAATTCAACCATTTCATGCAAGTTGCAAACTTCCTAATATCTCCATTATCAAGGTTTCTACAAGGGTTTGTTGAGTGGTAACATAGCTTTGTTCATTCTCAATTCCCTCTTTCATGTTTCATTTCAATTCAAGGTTTGATTACAAAAATGGGGTTTGACCAAGGAAAACCCCTATTCACCCAAAAACATTTTTTTTCTCTTGTATGTGTGATTGCAGATTTAGGTTGAAGAAGAATTGAAGGCCTTTTGAAGAGCAATATTTACAAAGTTGTCAAAGTTGCAAATTTTGTCAAAATTGTCGTCTTCTCAAGAAAACTAAGATCTCGAAGTCATTTCTGACATTCCGATTGTGAAACCTAGGAAAATTGGAAGATTCATATCTGCATCAAAGGCTCCTAAAATCTACAAAAAAACCTTGCATTTGGACTCATTCGCCCATGGGCGAATGAGTCCTAGATCTGCTTCTAAAAAACACTTTTGGTACCTGGTACACAAGTCTTTTCCCTTCTCAGATTTGCAATCTAATTTTTGGTTCTACTAGTATTGAGTTTAATATTGTTGTTTCAAGTGTTAGATTACATTTTGGTGTTGATTTTCTATTTTTAGTTTTTCTCCCCAAAGTGATGTTTGACCTTGACCCCTGTCCTTCAATCATATGGAAATATGAAGATTCCCACTTTGACTTGATTCACCTAATTTGGGTTGATAATCAATTCATTGTTTGGATCTCATTTCCTAATGAAATAAAGGAAAATAGGTCTATCTCTCACCATATTTGGATCACCCCACCTTTTCATAAAAAAATCCTTATTTTCTTCGTTTCATTTTGGTGAACTCAACTTTTGAGCATCATACCTTGCTAATTTGGAGTCCATTTTCAACCCTAGATCTAGGTTTTTCATTCATTTACATTGCATTGCATTGATTTGCATCTCATTTAGGGTTGATTACTTGCATTAGTTTGCATATTGTTTAGGGTTTTAGGTTTGCATTTTGCATTCTTTAAAATATGGAAAATTAAAAATATTAGTCATTTTGCATAGTGTTTACATAGCATTGCATCATCATTCATTTACATTACAAAATTGAATCAAAATTAGATCTCAAATTAGGTCTTTTTGCTTGTCATTTAGCACTATTTTGCACTTGCATTTAGACCCCATTTTACATAAATTTGAAATTGTAACTCACTGTCTAAAACTCGAATCTGAAAACCATAAGAATCAACTCAGAAATCTATAAATTCATTTTTCAAAACCCTGAACTAGGACTGCGAATGAGTCCCTGATTAGGGCTTTCTCCTACATTTCTGGGCATTAAAATCTATGTTTCTGTAATCTGTTCTGCTGCTTTTAGTTTGTTGTTTTAGTTTGCAGAATTTCTGTTATCTCAAATTGATTATATCAAGCTTAATTTTTCAAATTCAGTGCATTGTTTGAGTTCAAATTTACATCTAAAAGACATCATTTTTAGGTTCTTGCATAGTATAATCATAAAATTATCTTGCATTTCAATTCATTCTTTCATAATGGACATGTGCATTGGTAATCTATGGAAGTCTTTAACATCTTTAGTTGATGTCTCAAGTTGTGTTTTTGGTAATGATCCTAATGCAATAGAACACAATCATGCTCAACCTACCCCTAATGAATGTCCTTGTGAATTTGACATCTTAGGTGAAGATGATGAAAGCATGCATAATTTCATGCATAGTTTCCTTAACAACCTTGAACACAATGCATCATTTTACCCTTCCATGCAACAACCAACACCTCCTACTATTTCACCATGTTAGAGATGTTTGTTGTTTTATATCCTAAGATTGAATCACAAACCAAGCCTAAACCTCCAACAATGATTGAACCTAGTTCCTCTAACCAAGTGCATACTTATCCAACCTATATTAATAAAGTCACCAAAAAACCCATCAACCTAGAAGAGACTTATGGCGAAGGCTTTACGTTATTAACTAAACAAGGATGTGACACAACAAATGAGCATGGGATTCACAAGTTGTTAGAACAAATCCCAATCAAAGATACTAAAGGACTAGGATATCAAGATCCTTCTCCCTCCATATCTTCTAGGGAAATAAGTGTCCTCTGTCATAATGAACAAATCCCTCACAAGGATGATATGATCATTTTAGGTCCTCCTTCGAATCTACCTCAACAAGATCCTCAAGCAAGTAAGAAATCTAAACCTTATAAAGTTAAAAAGTTACCATTCCTACACACTCAAACATAGAAAAATAGGGTTTTATCAAAATGGAATGATGGAAAATAGGGGTATGATGGAGTTATTTCTTTAATTTCATACAGGAAATGAGATCCAAACAATGAAATGAATGCCAACCAAAAGGTGAGTCAAATCAAGGTGTGAATATGCAAATTTCCCTTTTATGCAAGGACGAGGGTCCTAATTAAACAACACTTTGGGGAGAAAGATTAAAAATAACAAAACAACTCCAAATTACAATCTACAAAGTACATCTAGAAGATTAAGCTCAATTTTGATGGAGCCAGAAGTCAAATTATAGATCTAAGAATGGGAAAGTGATGTGTACCAGTCTCCAAAAGTTCTTTCCAAAGCTTACTGAGGACTCAATTTCCTTATGGTGAATGGGTCCTCGCTAGGACTCCTAAAAAATGGTTTCTGGGTTTTGTTCTGTTGTGTTTGCACTCCTAGATTCTTAAATCTTGCAATCAGAAATCCATAAATAAATCTTGTAGGTTAGTTTATGTGAAATTGCAAGAATGGTGATAACAAATGCAACTTTGACAACTTTGCAATTTTTCTCTTCAATAGATCTTCCACCTAAAATATGCAAATGCACATCAAGAGAGAAAAATGTTATTTTGTTAGGTGAATGGGGGTTTTCCTTGGTCAAAACCCGTTTTGGTAATTAAACTTTGTAATTAAATAAAATAGCATGAAGGGAAATGATGAATGAACAAGCAATGCCACAACTCACCAAATCCTTGTTTGAACCTTGGAATATGGATCTACAACTTGCATGAAATGGCTTCAATGGATGTGGATCTTGATCTTGAAACTTGACTTGAAACAATGCATTTGAATGCTTGAATAGATCTTGAACACTAAATCAACATATTAGTTCAAATATCTCATGAATGGATCTTGAAACTTGACTTGAAACTATGATGCGCCGCAAATATCTCATTGCCAAATGGAAAATTTAAACATTTATGCACAACCGATAGGATAAAATTCATGGAGTGAAGCCATGGATAGCCTAACTTCACACAAAATTGGTTTGACAACGAGATGATGGTGAATGAGACAATTAATTTTTTTGGTTCAACTTTAGAGGGAGATTTATCGAGCCAATCTTAGGGCATGCAAAACCATTATGCATTTTGATCCATTCTTTCGATCTCTCATATGTATCTTGATAGAGTTCATGCACAAATAGGAATTCTTTAGTGATCACGTTCACTACATAGATGGGATCAATTAATATCCCATTAGTAGGCTTGTCATTGATTCTTCCAGCTATGTAAAGAGGACCATTGGGTGCATGTTTAAGTATATCTTGTTGTGAGAAAGCAATATCAAGTTCCATTTTAGTTAGGCCCTTACGAAGTTTAGCACCAATAAATGCAACTAAATCATCCATAAGGTTATTTTCATTGTCTTTTGTATTTTCATCATTTGTATCAACATTCATCACATCATTCTTTGTTTCATTAGCTTTGACAAAGGATATGTTATGATTAGGCATGAGATTGGTATAAGTTAATAGGTTTTGATTAGGAGCTACAAACTTATTACCTTGATCATTCACACCTCCAATTAGGATACGATTAGAATCAATGAGGTCTTGGAAAATATGTTTAAGATGCTTGCAATGTTTTGTATCATGTCCATTTCATCAATGGAAATGACAATAGGCATTTGGTCTATAGTTTGAGGGTAAGGGATTAGTAGGATCAAGATCTTTAACAGGAGGCAAGGAGATCAAATTCTTCTCTAAGAGTTGCAACATGGTATTATGAAGGGTATCTGGTAGAGGTGTGAATTGTCTATTTCTATCCGCAAAGGAATATGGTTTCATTGTCTTTATAGCAGCCACTTGGGTTTTAACATTTTGATTGGATTGAGGGAGATTAAGTTGGAGGAAGCCCTTATTTTGTTTCTTGAAAGGTTGGTAGTTGGTTTGAGGTGTGGATTCAAAAATTTTAGGTTGGTTAGAGGAAGTTTTCACTTCATGACTACTAACCGAATTCGAGTAATCACAAAGGGTTGTGCATAACTATGTGAAGGAAGGAAATCTCAACATCTCAAGCTTAGTTTGGATATTTTCTTGTAAGTTGGAAATAAACATTCTTTGAAGGTCGGCATCAAGAATCCAAATGTTTATTTGTGAATAAAGCATTTGATATCGTACTATGAAATCCATGAACTTTTCATCAACCTTTTGTTTACATGTCATTAAATTAGCTAAGGTCATCTTGGGACCCATGTGAATTTGGAAGTGATTGTAAAAGGCATAAATAAGTTCATTGAATAAACCAATTGAATTATTCGGCAGGGAGCAAAACCACTCTAAAGCAGCATCTTTCAAGGATCTAGGGAATAGCTTAGCCAAGAGTTTATCTTCAGCAATGAAGTCACTACATAGGGCGGTGTAAGCGAAACCATGGCTAACAGGATCTCCTTTCCCACCATATTTCTTAAACCTAGGAACCTCTATACCTTGTGGTATTTGTGTTCTCAATACTCCAAGGATAAGGGATTGGTATTGATGTATTGTGATGGTTGACCATTGTTGTTTTGATTTAGGGTGGTGATTTGTTGTTGGAGGGATGACATGTTTTGAAAAAGTGTGCTAAGGATGGGATCATTGTTGGTATTATGAGATGAAGAGGAATAAGGTGGAGTTGTGTATATATGTGGAGGGAAAGTGACTTGTAAATTTGTGAGGGGGAATGGCTGAGGAGTTATGAGATTTGAATTCAAAAAGCTAGAAGGATTCCCAGTGGAAATATCTAAGGAAGTGTTGACATTGGTAGTAGGTTGAACAGTTGTGGTAACATGAGTACTAGTGTATGTAGGAATAGAGGTGAGGGTTGTGGAAGGAGGAATGGAATTTCCTCCTTGGCTTTGAGTGTACCCCAAACCTTGAGCACAACTAGTCATGGTAGGGATGTTCTTATTAACAAGATGACCTAGACTTCACACAATCTCTATTCCATGTTCAGTTTCAAGAATTTTCCTCACATTATCTAAAGTAGGAATGACACTAGTATCAATGTTTTTCAGTATTCACAAATTTTTGCAACTTTTCTATGTCTTCATCCATTCTTCTTATGTTTTCTTGTGGGATATGAGAAATCATTGTTTCAACATCATGCACATTGGTTGTAGGTAAAGAAGTCATTGGAAATGAGGTGTGAACGCTATGATCCATAGAGGGTTGATTATCAACACTATTAGTAAAAGAGTTGGAGAACTCAAGATCCATAGTGAATGGTGTATCACAAGATGACATGAGTCTCAAACTATGTCTCACAACAGTATTGCTAATAGGACACCAAGTTGTAAAGCTCATACAATATTCACAAACTCGGTACAAACCCAAAATGGAAAGAAGGTGAAATGCAATGAAGGAACCTAGAATATAAAATGCATTGCAAATATGTAAATGCAATTTTTAGATTCTAAACAAGGTAATTTTCTGATTGCACAATGCAGAAATCTGAAAATGATGTCTTGTAAATGCAATTTGAAATCACACAATGCAATAAATTTATCAAATTAAGCTAAATATGATCAATTTCACTTAACAAAAAATTTGTAAACTGAAACAAAAAACTGAAAGCAGTAAAATGAATTACAAAAAGTGATGTTTTAGTGCCTAGAAAATCAAGAAATGACCCTAATAAGGGACTCATTTTCCCTAGGGCGAATGGGTCCTAGGTTAGGGTTTTTAAAAGTATTTTTACATATTTTTGAGATGATTTCAGTGGTTTCCAGATTCTAGTAAGAAACAATAAGTTACAATTTGATTTTTCTATGAAATTAAAGTTGAATGCAAGTGCAAAATGTGATAAAATGACAAACTAGGAGACCTAATTTGATATGCAATTTTGTTTCAGTTTTCAAATTCAAGTGAATATGATGCAATTCTATGTAAATGGTTTGCAAAATGACTATTTTTTTGTATTTTTCAAATTCAAAGAATACAAAGATGCAATCCTAAAACCCTTAAATGAAATGCAAAGTTAAATCCGAACTAGATAACCCTAAATGAGACTCAATTCAATGCAAATGAATGCAATATCTAAATGTAGGGTGAAAATGGACTCCAAAATCATAAAATTGCAATGATCAAAAGGTCAGGTTCACCCTAAAGAAACATAGAAAAATAGAGTTTTATCAAAATGGAATGATGGAAAATAGGGGTATGATGGAGACATTTCTCTAATTTCATTCAGGAAATGGGATCCAAACAATGAAATGGCTGCCAACCAAAAGATGAGTCAAATCAATGTGTGAATCTACAAATTTCCCTTTTATGCAAGGACAGGGGTCCTGATTAAACAACACTTTGGGGAGAAAGATTAAAAATAGAAAAACAACTCCAAATAAAAATCTATAAAGTGCATATAGAAGATTAAGCTCAATTTTGATGGAACCAGAAGTCAAATTGCAGATCTAAGAATGGGAAAGTGATGTGTACCAATCACCAAAAGTGTTTTTTCAAAGCTTACAGAGGACTCAATCACCCTATGGTGAATGGGTCCTAGCTAGGACTCTTGAAAAATGGTTTTTTGGGTTTTGTTTTGTTGTGTCTACACTCCCAAATTCCCAAAAATTGTAGTCAAAAAGCCAAAAATAAATCTTGTAGGTTATTTTCCATGAAATTGTAAGAATGGTGACAACAAATACAACTTTAAAAACTTTGCAATTTTTCTCTTCAATAGATCTTCCACCTAAAATTTGAAAATGCACATCAAGAGAGAAAATTTTTGTTTTGTTAGGTGAATGGGAGTTTTCTTTGGTCAAAACTCATTTTGTTAATTAAACCTTGTAATGAAATGAAATAGCATGAAGGGAAATGATGAATGAACAAGCAATGTCACAACTCACCAAACCCTTGTTTCAACCTTGGAAAATGGATTTGCAACTTGCATGAAATGACTTCAATGGATGTGAATCTTGATCTTGAAACTTGACTTGAAACAATGCCTTCGAATGCTTGAATGGATCTTGAACACTACATCAACATATTAGCTCAAATGACATGTATGACTTTGACACGATAATGGATCTTGATTACTGCAATAATTCTTCTATAAATCTACTCTTAAATACCTTGAAATGCTCTAGCTTGATCTCATGAAGCCACATAAAAATTATAGGATGAAACATAGTGAAATGACCTCTTATTTATACATATGTTAACATTAATTCTCGAAATTCAAATAGCACAAGCCAACATGTGAATATACATTTGAAATCATTGAAATACCACAAAAAACATATTTGAAATTTAGGTCCTAGGCCTAAGTGAGGACCCATTTTCCCAAGGGTGAATGGATCCTAGGTGACTTACCTAGGACACACATTCTCCAATTTTAAGTATTATGTTATGGCATTGATGAATGTCAGGTTTTACCCTTTGGAAATTATAATTAATTAGGCTTGGATTTGAATTAAAGGGGCCAATTAAGGCATATTAACCTCAATTAATTAATAAATCCCTAGATTAGTGTGAAAGTGTAAAGGTACACCTTACAACACCAAAAATAAGGCAAAATTAAGTCCATTTTAATTTAATAAGGCCCTAAAATTAATGTGAATATGTAAAATACATATTACAACACTAAATTAAGGCATAATTTAGTCCTTTTATTATTATTATTTCCTAAATTAAGTGTGAAAAAGGGATACTTTTTCCTACACTACACATACTGAAACACAAATTGAACAACAAATGGAGGAACTTCTTCATCTAGGATGGATTAAACTACCACCTCCTAGTAGAAGCAACAAGCCTAAGAACATGAATTATTGTGCATATCATAGAACTCTCAAGAATCTTACTGATGAGTGTCATGCTTTAAAGAAGATTCTTGATGAATATGGACTCATAAAGATAATCCCTTAAAGCATGAACCTTTTCTCCTTGTTATGTGATAGTTATAGGTTCATAGCATACTCACTATTACATTTTTTACATTCAATGCAAATCATTTTCTATATTGCAAGGAGCTCATTCTCATCACCCATCTCTTCTCATCCTCATCCTGCACTTAGTGTTGGCAAGGAGTTAGATAGCCTTGTCCTAGTTTGGAACTTGATGTTATCCCTTTGGCTAGTTGTCATCCTTCTGCATATGATGAACAAGATTGTGATGTAGATAACTTGCTATAGGTTGACTCACATGTGCTTTACTAGTTTTATCTTTATTTTCTTTTTCATATTCTTTATGTGATTGCATGTGCGTAATGTGATCCTCCATATTGTTTTTTTTAATGTGTCTTCATGTGCATTCCTCTATTTGTACCTTCATTCTTCTATATGTCGTAAACCCTTTTTCTTTTCTTTTGTCTTGTGTTTTCCTTTTGGGGATGACGTAAGGTGTCGAGACTTTTAGGTCTCTTCCATGTTGACCCAAAAGGTTTTTTCTTTGTTCTTGCTCTTTATGTGTCATTCTTCTTGTTCCATGAGTTATTTGGGGAATGATGATGTTTTTGAGCTCTATAATATCATTGTAGCAAAGACATGTGCTGACCCCAAATCTGTGGATCCCTTATGTGATTTTGGGATTTCATTTTGGGGGCAACCCCTTCCCTTTTCATGATGTAGCTTCTTTTGAAAACCTATAACTTGGCATAGGGCTTTCCAAATAAGCTCTCATGTTTTCCTTATTGTTAGCATTTATCATTTGCTACTTTAAATTAATTACTCACAACATGGTGTTAGCAATTTCTTTAAAGTGGGGGGCCCATACATTGGCATTATCATTTTGGAGATCTTGGGATTTTCTCATGTTTCATTGCATGGTCTTCTTACTTCTTGCAATTTTTCTTCTTGATGGTGTGATTGGGTTTGATGTCCTCCGAGAGTGTGACCTTTCTTGGCATACAAATTTCATCTTAGTGGTGATGCTACACGTTACATTCCCTAAGTTGTGAGTCTTTTATCCTAGACTTGTCCTCTCTTGGAGACATTAGGCACAATATTCCCTAAGTGAAGACCTTACATGAACTAATAAAATCCCATTTGAACATGTCTTATCATATTTGCATTTTGTTCATAAGTGTTTAGCATAATGCAACTTGCTAACCTTATGAAGCTCGAAGTTCCAATCCTTTTTCATGGCCGCCAAGCATAACACACTTTGCTTGCCTATGGTGTGTTGTTTGTTCATAAGTGTTTAGCATAACATAGCTTGCTAAGCCTTATGAGTTTGAAGTTCATACTGTGTGGTGCCTTATTAAAGTTATCAGAGGCATAACTTTGGTACGGTATGCGAGCCTAATAAGATTCTCTCATTCTCACCCTTGGGGGCTCACCTAGTGGACAACGGAGTTTCACTAGACTGTGTGAGTGTGCATTGTTGTTTGCATAGTGGACATTGAGTTCCACTTGTAAACGTTTTTGGACAAAAAACTAAGGTGTGTTCCACATCGCATTGGATAATCAAGGCTTGATCCTCCCTTTGTTTCTTTTCCTTTTCCTTTTCCTTTTTCTCTTTCTTTGAGTCTTTGGCATTGTATGATTGAGTATCTTGTCATTGTTGCATACATATATATGTTTAATATAGGCACGTGTCTCCTTGTGACTTTGTTGGTTTTGTCATGAAATCTTAGATCTTGGGGGCTTGATCACCCTCCTTGGTCTTCGTCTTATCTCTCCAACGATTGTACAATTAGACCTCTTGATTGTCTAGTTTAGTGTGAGTTTGACGCAGGGTCATCTTCTCACTAAAGTGGGGGCTAAATGTAGTGTAGGAAAATGTAACCCTTTACATTTTCTCAATTGTTTGTGCCCTCCCTTTTAAATTGGACTTAATAATGCCTTAATTTAGTGTTGTTAAATGTACCTATTTACATTTACACACTTATTTGGAACCTCTTAATTAATTGAGATTAATTATGCCTTAATTATCCCTTTAATTCATTTACAAGCCTATTAAATTACTTTTTTCGAAGGGGAAACCTAACATTAATTAATTCCTAAACATAACACTTTACATTGAGCAATGTGTGTCCTAGGTTTATGGACCTGTGACCCATTCGCCCATGGGCGAATGGGTTCTCCCTAAACCTTAGGACCTAAATTTAAATTATGTTTTTGGTGGTATTTTAATGTTTTCAAATCCAAAATTCAATGTCATCTTGTGATATTTGAATTTCAGGAAATTAAGGATACATACCTATAAATACAAGGTTATTTCACTATGTTTCACCTAGAGTTTTTCATGCAAGTTTACAAGAGCTAAGTTTGTGATCAAGGGCATTCAAGAGAAGATATATCAGAGTTTTATTGCAGAAGTTAAGATCCATTCATCATGTCAAATTCTTCTTGCATCATGCATATTTTTGGAGCTAACATTGTGATGTAGGTTTCATGATCAAGTCAAGCATTCAAAGTATCAATTCATGCGTTATTCAAGTGTCAAGATCCACATCCAATTCATCCATTTCATGCAAGTTGTAGACTTCCTAAGATCTCCATTATCAAGGTTTCTACAAGGGTTTGTTGAGTGGTAACATATCTTTGTTCATTCTTCATTCCCTCTTTCATGTTTCATTTCAATTCAAAGTTTGATTACCAAAACGAGGTTTGACCAAGGAAAACCCCTATTCAACCAAAAACAAACATTTTTCTCTCTTGTATGTGTGATTGCATATTTAGGTTGAAGAAGACTTTAAGACATTTTGAAGGGCAATATTTACAAAGTTGTCAAAGTTGCAAAAGTTACAAAAGTTGTCAAAATTATCATCTTCTCACGAAAACTAAGATCTCGAAGTCATTTTTGACATTTCGACTGTGAAACCTAGGAAAATTGGAAGATTTAGATTTGCATCAGAGGCTCCAAAAAGCTACAAAAAAACCCTGCACTTGGTCCCATTCGCCCATGGGGGAGTGAGTCCTAGATCTGCTTCTAAAAAACACTTTTGGTGACTGGAACACAAGTATCTGCCCTTCACAGATCTGCACTTTGATTTATGGTTTTCTACTAGTATTGAGTTTAATATTGTTGTTTCAAGTGCTAGATTGCATTTTGGTGTTGATTTTATATTTTTAGTTTTTATCCCCAAAGTGTTGTTTGACCTTGACTCCCATCCTTCGGTCATAAGGAAATATGAAGATTCCCACTTTGATTTGATTCACCTAAGGGAACTGATAATCAATTTATTGTGTGGATCTCATTTCCTAATGAAATAAAGGAAAATAGGTCTATCTCTCACCATATTTGGATCACCCCACCTTTTCATTAAAAAAACCTATTTTTCTTTGTTTCAATATCTATTTGATGGGACGTGTCTCTTATATTCTATTACTGTTTTGGAGGGTATCTTTTCAACTGGGAGCTTCGTAACCTCTTTGTGTTGGTTTGTGGTAAAATTCTTGTTGTTGTTCTGGCTCTAACCAATCCTTTGCAAATATTATCCCCCCTTCTAAACATTATCTTTTCCTCAAGACAACTCTATACTGTGTTGGTAGAACTATTTTGTATATCTCCTTCAAATTAGAAAAAGTGTTAAATCTCATTGTACCTTAGCTTGATGGAAGAGGTGATTCTGAACATTAATTTGTATTTATAAACATTCTACTTCTAGAAATATGGTGGGTATATAAATTTTTTGGGCTAATTTTTGTGCGCCTTTGAGAAGCTTGATGATATATGCCAACTAGAGATTGAAAACCCCCTAAGTTGTTGAAATTTGTACCTTGTCTGCTCTCTTTGATCTTGTAATTGTTGGAGTTGTGCATGTAGTACTTCCATTTGCACTTTAAATTTCCTATGTTTGTCCATGCATCATAAGATGTAGCTACTTGAAGGATATGTAGCTCAATCTGGTCCATCTGCCATTTGTTTTTTGATGTAAAAGTTGGCCATTGGAGGAAAAATTAGTACAGAGAATTAATGTCACTCTTTGTATTCTTCAATGTACTAATGTGATTCTAATGTGCGGTGGGAAGTCATACATTTCTTTCTCTCCTCATCCATATTAGCCTTTTGAAGCTTTGCAAGTATGCTATATCTCATGATGGTATTTTGTAATTGTGTATCTTGAAGGACCCCATCCACTAGGAATTTTATTTGTCACAAGGGTTAAGGAGGATCCCCTTGTATTTGAGGATATTTGTTTTATGTCTTTGATGATGTCCTCCAACTATTTTGTGTTATTTATATACTGCTTTAGTATGTCCTCCCTTATTGCTTGTTGAAGAGGATATCCCAATTGAAACTTTTAGAGGGGAGAGATATTGGAGATTTCAACTTGGGAGCCAACCAGTGGTAGCTAGAGTAGTCATCGTTTGGATTTTTTTTGTTTGGCTAGAAAGTCCTTAATGGACTGCATAAAGGAAGTAGTGGAGGAGGATGGTTTTTCAAAGGAGTGAGGAGGAGAAGGGACATGTTGACCTATGGATGGATTTGTTGAGCTATCGATGGGGAAGATGGTATCTCTTGATATTTTGCTTCTTCCTTAGAGATTTATTTGTATGCCTTCTCTAGAGCTTTCTTGATCTCCTCTTGAACATGTTTTGTTATCCTTGGATTCTAGAGCATTAGTTTATCCAAGATCAGAGCTCTCTAGTATATAATTGAGCCAAATTTTCTTTTTGGTCCAGACTAGTAGAATGGAATACTACTGTAATGGTAGCTTCTTTATAGTTTTCCTCTTCTTGTGCACCTTGTTCCCTCTTTTTTTTTAATGTGGCGGCTAGGGAGGCCATGAAGCGGTCAATTAAATCTTATAATGTGGTGTTGGAGGCCACCATATATCTTATTAGTGATACCTTGGTGATTTCTCCCTTTGGTTTCACCATCCTCATAGAATTGGAATGTATGCTCCAAGAACTCCTTCTAGAATAGCCCACTATACAACTAATCTTCATTCATCAGTGTCTCTGAATGTTCTTCTCCCTTACTTTCCTCTTATAACGGGGAGGTCTCCCTTTGTTCTTTTTGTTTCTTCATTTTATTTTTCTCTACACTCATCTAAAGAAGTTCCTCCAAGGCCTCTTCCAAGGAGGGGTTTGTTTGCAGTGGATTTGTGGGTATTTTTCTCTTTGCTTTCCCTTTTCTTCTTTCAAATTGGGTGTGATCTGCTAGGGATGCCCCTACTTGAAGTATTTTGGATCTTCATAGGGTAGATGTGCTTTGTTCCTTTGATTTTTGTTTAGGGAGGTCCCATTTCTCCCACAACTTTTCTCTATTCTTGTCCATATGTTCCTATACTTTCTTTGTTATATTGTCCACATATTCTCTATATTTTGTAAAAGAAATTGCTTGGAGATCTTTGGGGAGGTTGAGCAAAGTTTCCACATATGAGTCAATTTCCACATCAAAGACCTCATATGGAAATTTGGGAATCCATAATGTATTGGGTTCAATTACCTTCATCATAGTGAAATCCTTGTCCACCAAGAATACAATGTCTTTGATATACTTGTGGAACACCTCATAAGAGATGTGTTCTCTATCCTACAAATTATTTTGTAGGGATTTGAAGAACCCTTGTAGGTGGCGGTAAATGATGTAGCATCCTTGAAATGTTTGACATGATCTTGTATTTGTGAAAATACTAGCCTAGTGGTATTCAAATGTTTTCCTGTGAACACTGGTAATGTATTCATGAAATAGAATGCAAGGCAAATAATCAAGGTTCCATACTTGAATTGATAGTGGGACAACTTTGTGTGATCTATGTTCTCTAGCAACTCTTGCCGTATTACTTATCAAAGGTCAATATATTTTCCCTCCACCACCATTTTATATGCTTTATGAATGGAGGTTGTGGTTGTAGAATCTTCCCTATTTTTGTAATATGCCTTGCAGGCTATGCCCATGGTGGTATATTTAACCATGGGGTTTGTGATTTCCAAGCTTTAGTTGTCATATTTTGACCTTGTTATCTTGGTGACCTCTAAATTTGTAATTGCCTTCTTCCATAAAACCTCCCCTTGCACATATCATCCAGTTGTTGCTTGGATGAATTCCTTTGTGATTCAGTAGGGTCGGTCCAGGTGTAGGTACTCATTGTGGATCTAGTTGAGGACGATTTGAACCCATGCTTCCTCTATAAAATTTGAGAAGTCCTTCCACATGTTCAACTTCTCCTAGATGTGGTTATATTGAGGAAGATCAAACCCCCTTGGATAGAACCCCTCTAGTTTTAAATCATATACACAATGGATTCTCCTCTGCACTTATCAAAATGTTGACAAAAAATTACTTTTTATTTACCTTTTGAGGGATCAAATAAACTCACTTAGAAATTATGTTTTGTAAGTATGTAGATATTATTATAAGATTTTCAAAATTCATAATTTTGAATTTTTTAAATTTCATTATTATATTTATATTTCTTGTAAGCATAGGGTTTTCACCAAACATCAATGTATTTTTTTCACACATGCAAAAAAATAGAAGAATAGAGAAAAAAATGCTAAAAAATATGTGTGCACTATGTATTGATGTTCTTGTTTTAGCCAAAGAAAATAAAATCAATACACACAAAACAAGTTATGTGTGACGACATGGGCGGGGGCCCTAGCTCGGTTGGCTAAGTAATTCCGTTGCGGCTCTGCTGGTCACGAGTTCTAGTCTCCCCCCGTCCCGTGGTACCGGATTTATCAATTCGCACTGCAGTTTATAGGGTCGTGCTACCCGATTCCTGCAGTCTAAAAAAAAAAAAAAAAAGTTATGTGTGACGACATACACCTACGTCCATCTTATAATTACTCTGACTTCAAAAATTAATTTAAAAAAGTACGTAACAAAAAATTATGAAAAAATATACATGCACTAGATTTGATGTTACACATCTAAATTTTAAAAATTATAATTTAATCCTTTCAATATTTTTTTAATGTGTGACGACATAAATGTCAATGTTTCAAAATGTTCTTTATTATAAAAAATAAGTTATTAAGAACTAGATAAAAAAATTACAATTTATTTCTATTTTTTTTAAAATAAATATATTTAGAATCTACACACAAATCCTCACAAATAACTAGTTCACATCATCTCCAAATTTTTAATGGTTTAGTTGCTATAGGTTTCATAAAGTGAAAATTTGGTGAAAAATATTGATTTCAATGTCCTACTTTGGCCATAAAGTGGGACATAGTATTGTGAGCTAACCCAATGTAGGCCATCACAATCCTACCAGCAAAACTTTCTTTGCAATATCTTCTCCAGAGTTATGTCTACCAAATATCCCTTCATGTTCTTCACTCAATATATCTTTCCTTTCATGTATATACTACTCAATGAAAAATATCATCCCTTCCTCTTTTGTATAATGCTCCTTCTATCAATGTGAAGGGAAGTGGCTTATGCAATAATAATTGTTTTTCATGTGATGACATATTAGTTGGATAAGCTCCAATGGATAGTAATATCACCACATCATGTAAATCTTATGGTACTATAATTATTCTAAACAAATTTGCACCAAGTAAATAATTCTCATACTCATTTGGTTCCTCACCTATGTCAATTATGGATAGGTAGTCTAGACACTGGTTATTCTTTCTAAATCTGACCATAATGGAAAAATTAAATTCTTGGAACAATAGTAGCCATTTGCATATTCTCCCATGAGTGATTGGTTTGTTCAATAATAATTTCAGCGGTTCATAGTCTGTGTAAAAAGTAAATGGTGTAGATAGTAAGTAGTGGAAAAAATTGTGTAGGGAATACACCATAGCTAGAGCTTCTCTCTTTGTAGTCATGTAGTTTTTCTCTACTTTATAGAGCTTTCGGCTTGCAAATGCAATTGGATGGTCTTTTTTGTCATGTGGTTGTGCTAGTATGACTCTTATGGCCATCCTAGAGGTGTCGATATGTACGTGGAAAGAGATTGTCCAATAAAGGAATATCAATATGGGAGCCTCCAAAATCCTTTATTTTAGTGTGTCAAAAGAGTTTTGACATTGTTCTATCCAATTTATAGTTTTTTTGGTCTTTTTCTTTAGAAGTTATTCCAAAGGTGTGGCTAATGTGGCATATCCTCTAATATATTTTTTAGTGATAATCAATGTAATCTAAGAATGTTTTTACTTATAGTGTTGTCTTAGGTAGTGGTAAGGTCATGATCAATGTTACCCTTCATAAGATCTACCATTAGTCCCTCCTTGCAAATAATATGTCTGATAATGTCCTAAAGGGTACCACAAAGACACATTTCTTGATATTCAAGGATATTTGTATGCATCTACTTCTTTCTATCATCATGGAGTGTTTGAGTGTGATTTTTAACTACCCCATATACGGTCCAATCATCCAAATAGATCTCAGTCATGAATAAAATTCTTTGAATGTATTGACCATTATTTGGCTAAATATTGTTGGAGAATTCCTTAAACCAAATGGCACGATTATGTATATAAATGATCATCATTATGTTGCAAAGGCGGTCCTTGGTTGGCATTCTTCTCTGATCTTAACCTGGTGGTATTCGAATATTCCATCAGTGAATGAGTAAATTTCCCTTGCAATAGATTCTAGTATTTCTTGTATAAATAGAGTTGAGAAGGGATCATGAATACACACTTTATTCAATCACCAAAAATCAATGCATGTCCTTATTTCACTTGTCTTTGTTTGGACCACCATGGGGCTAATCCATTTTGAATCTTCTACTAATTTACTATTTCAATTGCTAACATCTTATCCAATTCTATTTTAATTTTCTTTTTCATATTGGGATTGAGTCGGTGTGGTATTTTTCTATGTGGTAACTTGGATCCTTCCTTCAATTGTATTTTTATTACTTTGGCTTCCTCCCTAATCCCTTTCATCTCTATGAATGTATAAGGAAATAATGATTTATACTCAGACAAAATCTCAACCACATTTGTAACTATTTGCTCATTTGAATAGTCCCCAATTTTAGCTAGCTTGGGATAAGTAGTGGATGCTATATTTTCTTCCCTCAATTTAAGAGGTTTGTTGTAGTATTGTTCAATTGAATCATTGTGGACTTGTAGTTCTCTTTCTCCTTCCAACATTTCTATTTCCAATTTAGGGTATGAATCTTCTTCCTTTTGATATGTGTTATAGCACCAGTTCTCCATATAATGTGTTTGTTTATCTGTCCACTCTATTAATTTCCATACTCCTTTACTCTGGGGTGGAGGATTTTGTGGTAATAGTTTTGTGTTGGTTTCTATAGCTAGGATAAATATAATTTCTTTCATTTTCCTTAGTGCAGTACATATATTTTCATCTTCATCCCAAAATGAGGTGTGGATGAAGTCTGCTTGAAGCTCTTTCCAATCCTTTGTCTCAACCCTTCTCTCCTGATTTATGCACCATGTTTGTACTACTGGGATTAGTGTCCAATAGAAGATTTGTATGTATAATTGGGGATCATACTCTCCACATTCCTACCATGTAGTTGTACATATTTGTAAGTGTTCCTTAGGGGTGATTGAACCATTATATTTTGAAATGATGGAATATTCCCCTTCCTCCTGTATATATCTAGTCTTGATCAGAATTTTAAAAGCATGCCAATGGGGAATTTTATGTGTGTGTGTGTGCCATCAACAGACAACACTGCAAACTAATGTATCTTGTAGTGTGGAAATCCGCATTTCTTTATTTTCAAATGTTCTTTCCATATTTTTTCATTTAGGTTGCCAATTCCAAAAAATCTAGGAAATTTAATGTGCAATATGCCCCTTTGGATATGGTTGACATGTTTTTATGTTCTTGAGAGATAGACCCAAGTTATTTCTTATTATGTTTTTTGATTCTTTCGATGGGTTATCTTTAGTTGTGGTATTCTGTAGTACTTTTTTCAGAGGGCTTTGTATCATAAAAAACCTTCTAAACCCATATACCTTGCGAGAGGTTCGCTTTGGTTCATCTTGTATCCATGCACTGAGTACTTCACTATCTATACTTTCATCATTTGTTTCTAACTCAATTTCTCCTTCACTTTTTGGTTCTTCTTCTGTATATATGTTATGTAATTTAGAAATTGAGTAGATCAATCTTGAGTTATTTCTTCATCTTCCTCTTGTGCAATCTCTTCTACATATGAATTATCTTCATCATCTCCCTAGGTAATATGGATGACCTTATTGTCATCTACAAATGGATTTTTTTCTTTTTAAAAATCTATTATTTCATTTACATTAAAAAACCATTTGAGACTTAAAAATGCTCAGAATGTATTGAAAAGTTCTTTCATTTCTATTACTTCAAAGTATACTATCAATTTGAGGCCTTGCACATTAACCTCAACATTCTTCCATGTGCCCATTCTTTGCATTCTGAATCCATTTACTAAATTAGCGTTGAATGAAGTTTTTATCAGTTTGGGCCTTCCCAATTTCTCCCAAGTTTTTGTCGATATGATGTTAATATCTACACCTAAATCTGCCATAGCATGTTTTACTTTATGGTGATTGAGATGTGCAATTATCATTTAAGTTCTATTCATCCCATCCTAGTTTCTTGTTTTTATGTGAATTTGGGGTTGTTCGTGTGAATTTGGGGTTGTTTGGGTGTTTGTTTGTTCCAATATTTTTCCAATTGTTCCAATTTAATCAGTAAATTCTTTTGTTGTGCCAAGGAAGCCAGTTTATTTAATGTAAGCATTTCTAGTTCTGAGAAGCAATCAGTTTCTTCATTTTTTTTGTTGGATAATTGCTTGCTTGGAATCCTCTACTATTTTGTCATGTTATTGCTTTGCGGATCGGAAGTACCCGCATTCCTCTTCTTTTAGACTCGATTCTTCACTTATTTCTTTGTTTATCTTCTTCCTATTGTTGGTGGTATCACTCCCTTGGCGGGTAAGTATCGTAGTTTTATTTTTCTAATTATTTGATTTTTTAATTTTCAAGGTTTTATCTCTTTTTGATATTCTATTTCAAAATACTGCTCACTTGTAGACGTGTATGATGTCCAACTATCAATTCTCTGAAATCCTCTAGCACCTTGTAAGGTATTCTTCTGATAACCCTAGCTTCTCTACTCAACTCATCACTTTTATATTTGGATGGGGCGTTCTAGAAATATTGTTGGGACCTTTCATAATTATATAGGTCATTTGATCACTGTTACCGCAAAATGCATAATTTTTATTTTTGTTCGACCAACATTCTGTAGCGTAGTGATTGTGCTTACCACATTTGAAGCAAGTTGCTTCATCTCTTCTATGGTCACCCTTCCACAACTTCAATCTCCTTTATAATGGAATGGTCTAGGTTCATCCTGATGATATTGTGGAGGAGTATTCTGCAATGTATTGGCATGTCTATTGTTGCTCCATGGCAATTGTCCATACCCCGTGTTTTGTGTGTATAAAGGGGGTTCTGCAAGAACTTTTACATATGCTATGGTGTGGTCAATCATTTTGTCATAATCTTGACTTAGCGGACATCTGGAGTTCGGATGAGATTCCACAATTCTTAGGTGCAATGCTCTTGCTGGATAGTCATCTATTTCATGATCGTCCCATTCTCCACAAATTCAACAAAACACTGATTGAATTCTTTGTTGTGGTGTTCTTTGCAACTCTTCTTTTATTGGCGCTACTCTTTTTTCCCCTTGTGCATTAGGGAAATTATTTCTCAAATGGCCTTCCTGTGAGAAATAAGAACACCATAAGTTTTGTTTTGTTTCCCTTATTGGTCTCTTTTTTGGCCATTATATCCTAGCACAGAGTTTGTTATTCTACAACCAGTTGTAATTTCTCCATCATCACACTGTCTTTGTCCTTATCGACTTTCCCCCATGGTTGTGCCTCAATGTGGTTGGCCAAAGTTACCGCATCTAAATAAGTATTAAAGAATCCTCCATCCAAGGTTGTTCTTTTTCTCTGTTGAGTTCGAATATGAACCATTTGATTTTCTGATTCTCTGTCAAAGGTTCTTCTAGTTTCTGAGAGACTTCTTTGAATCTCCTGTCATATTCCTTAATAGTTTCTCCTTTCCTCTACACCAACTCTCGTATTTTCTTACACTCTTAGATAGCACTTCTAAAGTGTCATAATTTGCCTCATAATTTGCCAGGAAATATTTCTTGACTTCAAATCCTTATTATGTTTAGATATGTATTCTTATACCAATCCAATGTATCCTTCCATAGAGATGCTACAAAGTCGAATAGTTTAGTTTTATCTTCCTCATTTTCCTTCCTTTTCCATAAAGATTCAAGAAGTAATAGGTGTTTTGTAGCATTTTTAGTATTTTTTTGAATACTAGAAGTTTGATGGATGACTCCACTTTATGTTTTCCTTCTCCCGTTTAGGTTTATGGATGGGCTGAGATTCTTTCTTTTCCTTTTTAATGTTCTTGATTGTTGCAGGTTTATTTTCTCTGCCCTTATCTCTTTCCAATTTAGTCTAAAAGTACTATTTCCTTAAAAATTCTTCCCAATATGCTATATCTTTCTGTTACAAATGCTTTTCTTCTTTTTGTGGTATCTCTTCAACCAATATTCTTCTTGCTTTATAGGGCATAGGGGATGGGTCCTAGTCCAGGGGTTGTGACTCTTCATAACATTGTTTCATCTTTGGTGATATCTTTTCATTTGTAAGTGAAATTCTATTTGTTGTTAACAATTCTTTGCCCAAATTAAACATGGCTTTTTTTGGTTCTATTTCTTCTCTCCTTAATTTTATCACACTCTTATTAAGTAATTGTTCCAAGCATTCTTCCTCAAATGATAATGTTTTTTCTGGGGTTTGTAAGAATTCCATAAATTTTCCATCTAAGTTGATTGTGTTATTAGATAAACTTGATCTTGTTGATGGTATCATGGTCAAGTACGGTAGTGTCAAAGCCTTTTTACTCCTCAAACCATCTACCAACTGCTTCTTAGATTCCTCGTATTTGTCTATACTTCTTTCCAAGTTTGAAAAAATATCTCTTGCATCATCTAAGGGAGAGATCATTGGTTTCAAAGTCTTCTCTTCTTATTCCATGACTACTTTTTCCTTTTTATTTTTGGTAGCACCCACCTTGACGTGCTCAACAACACTCACATTGGCCAACTCAACAAACCCACATTGGCACACTCAATTCTTTTCTTCTTTGCATTCTCCAGTCTTCTATAATGACTTTCTTCCCTCTCAGTGTTCTGCCTCTAAGATTCTTTCCCCATTATTTGGGCTTGCCATGTTAACTCTATTTGTGAACTCAATTTCTTCCTTAATCTCTCTTGATTTCTTATTGTCTCATTTTTCTATGGGCATTTTAGATTTGGCGTTGTGTTACTCCTCTATCTTGTCCCATGGTAGTTATTTTATAATATCTTTCTATCAATCACATCATTTTAGGGATTCCCTTCAAAGATCCCCTCTTCCATTCTCCATCCCCTTGATGCCTAACCCCCTCTCATGAGGTTGACACCAAGGAGATAGTGTTGTAATTTATAAGAAAAAAATCATCTCTTCTTCTAGTTCTCCTATTCGAATTGAAATTTAGATTTTTCTTCTTGTTCTCCTCTATACTGCCTAACCAGGGTCCCAACAAAAAAACCAATGTTAGCAAGGAAAATAGGAAAACACAAAATGAAGTTTTGAGCCCCAAGTAATTTTTGTGTGTTGTATTTATACCCCAAACTCAGTAGTACAAGAGGGATAAGGAGTCAATACAAACTGTGCATAAACTAGTTAGCATAATATAAGATCAACAAAAAACTCATTGCCATAAACCATAACACATCATATATAGCTCCATATGAATATATATATTTATTAAGGCTTATACATCATGTGCATATACTATGTGATTGATCTTTCTTACAATTACTTCTATTATTCTAACTTATCTCTTACTAGTTATCTATAGATCTATCTCTACCATTGTTACACTGTATCTTTCCCTATCCAAATATCTATTTGATAGGATGTGCCCCTTACATTCTATTACTATTTCAAAGGGCCTACATTTTCAGTTGGGAGCTCCGCAACTTGTTTGCGATGGTTTGTGGTAAGATTCTTGTTGTTGTTTTGGCTCTAGCGAATCCTCTGCCAACAAGCATGCTCAAGATTTAGTCACTTTTTTATAATTATAAAAAATATGTCTTTAAGAATTAGCATGTAATTTGAACCCTTTGGTTTGGATGCCTAATTTAAATCCAATCCTAAGGGTTGGAATACCCAAGACATGTACAAATTTAAGTGTGTTGTAACGTGCTCACATCTTTTGAGAAGAAAAAATAAAATTACAAGGGACAGAGAGATAGAGAGAGGAAGATTTGGAAAGGAAGAGTGAGATATAGAGATACAAAGAGGGAGACATATAGATAGAGGGACATATCTATCTCTCTCTATGTCCATATCTCCCTATATCTCTCCCTCTCTTTATCTCTCCCCCCTCTCTGCCTCTCTCTCCATTACTTGACTCTATCACCTCCTTTATCTCTCTCTTGACTCTGTCTCTATATATATTACTATATCTCCCCCTTTATATCTCTGTCTCTCTCTCTTCCCTCTTCCTCTATATCTTCCTCGATATCTCCCTTTCTCTCTATTCCTACCTCCCTATCTCTATTTTTATCTCTCCCTCCACCTCTCTCTATCTCTCTATCTATTTCTCTTCATCTTCCTCTCTCACTCTATCTTCATTTCTACCTCTATCTTCCTATTTCCTTCTTTATCTCTAGATAATTCTCCCTCTCTATCTATCAATCCCTCTCGGGTGATCCCACAATAGTGGTTTACAATTTTTGGCCAAACTGGACACTGATTTTTTTTTTAACACAATCTCCACATTCGGGCACCTATAGCGATTAAACCGTAAGGAATTTGAAGATGATGCAAACTAGAGTCTTGTCATATTTTGTCTGTAGATTCTAAAATATTTTTTCAATTTTTTGGAATCAGATTGCACTTCTTTTTCCATCTCCCACAAAAATGGTTTTTTTCAAAAAACAACATTTTTAAAAAGACATACAATATATAACGCATAACTTTTTTTCCATGAAGGATAAAATTCCAATTCTTTCAAATTTAGATTTCTAACTCCGATATCTAGTGCTTCCACTTGGTTAGATAGTTTTTTATTGAATATTTTTTCTTTAATCAAGTTTCTAAGTCAATCAAATGACAATTCTACATAACCGTATAACGATAACTTTACCGTATCAAAATTATTCTTTCTTCTTTTGATGGATTAAGGACTTCAATATCGGTGTACTCATTTTTATTTTTTATTTTTTTATAATCTTCTATTTTTCCACTTGTGCGTAACATAAAGTTTTGTTTTCGAAGGAAAACCTATATTTAATAAAACTTAAAAAATAGATAGATAATAAAACCAAACATACTAAAGTTATATTCATTGATAGCTCGCTCAAGGCTACCATTCAAGTTTGGTTTCTAAATATTCCCCCATTTTCATCCTCAACTGCAGAGCTTTGAAAGTTTAAAATTTTAGGTTTTTGTGTGAACAAATTAAAAATTAGAAAAAGGGGTTGGAAGGTCTAGAACCCCCAATGAGTTCTAGCTAAACAATTCATTCGGAACCGGTTCATTCGAACCCCCACTAATGCATTTTCCTTTGTTTTTGGGTGGGAAATGTGGGCCCAATAGTTAATGGGATCGCTCGAACCCTAGTTTGGTCTAACCCCTTTATGGTTTGGTCGAACATGTAGGTTCATGCAAACCCCTAAAACCAATTTTTTTTCCATGGGGTCATTTTTTCTCAATTTTCCTTCCTCCATCAAATTGTAAACCACTATTATGGCTTCACCCTCTCTCTATATATATCTCCCTCCCTCTCTCTCTCTCTCTATATATATATATCTCCCTAGATCTATCTTTGTCTCCATAGATCTCTCTCATTCATACACACTCCATGTTTTCCCTCCCTACCACTATCTCTATCTCTATCTCTCCCCTCTCTCTATTACTTATCTCCATCACCTCCATTATGTTGTCCCCTCTATCTCTATATCCCTATCTCTCCCTCTTCCTCTCTATCTATATCACATTATCTCTCTCTCTCTCTCTCTCTCTCTCTCATATTCACTCCATATCTCCCTTGATATTTCCTTTATATATATCTAGATATCTATATTTCTCTCTTTATTCTCACTCTCTAGATCTCTTTATATCCATATCTTTCTCTACCTATATCTCCCAATCTCTCTATCTCTCCCTCTATTCCTCTCTATCTCTCTATATCTCACTTTATTTATATCTCTCCCTCTCCCTCTCCCTCTCCCCTCTCCTCTCTATATTGATATATATCTACCCTCTCCATCTAACACTCTATCTCACCCTAATATCTCTCTATATCTCCCTTTCTCTATTCCTACCTCCCTATCTCTCTACCTAGGTCTCTCCCTCTACCTCTCTCTATCTCTCTATCTATTTCTCTCCTTTTCTCATATCTACCTCTTATCTTCCTCTCTCTATATCTCTATATCTCTCCCTCTTCATCTTCTTACACCTCTAGATTTGTATCTCTATTTACCTCTCTATATCTCTCCCTCTGTCATCTCTACCTTTATCTTCCTCTCCCTCTCCCTCTTCCTAGACCTCTAAATCTATATCTCTATTTGTCTCTCTATCTTTATCCCCTATCTCTATCTCTCCATATTTTTCCTTCTATATCCCCCTCTATTTATATTTATCTCCATATCTCTCCATCTCTCTCTACCCCTATATCAAGATACCTCTCTCCACCTCTCTGATGCAAGAGCATCTAGGTTCACAAGCAATCATGTGTCAACCAAAAAATATTTTCAAGTTTTAATTTGTTTCTATTGATTTTTTATAGTATTTTTCTTTTGGAAGAAATTTTGGCCAAATTGAGAACATTGTCTTCTAGAGGATCTTAATGGGTCTTTTCATTTCTAATTTGGTAAAAATGGCCAAAACTTGACTATGTTATGTGAAATCATAAGTTGTGGGCTTCTTAGGAACTAAGTCAGAGCTTTGGGTAGTTTTAGGAACCCCAGGAAATTTTGACAAGTTCATGTTCCTACTAGAACCCCCGATGGTTCTTTTTCCCAATAAAAAATTCAATGCAATTCAAACACTTAGAATTTCCATAGAGTTCCTAATGGCATGGGAACCTTCAACAAGACATTTCTTGGTTCCCAAGGGGGGGAATCATTGACAACAGTCGAATGGAAGCTACCTGTACAAGGAATCAAAACTTTAAGTAGTTCCTAGAAAATCAAACTCTTCGATAAGATCCCAGTTCTCTTTTCCCCTTTGATATTTTATGTTCTCCAAGGTTTAAAAGATGATCATGAATTCAAGTAATTGAGTAGTTCCTAATGGGGAAAAAACCTTTGACAAAATTTGGGTAAGATTCACCTCAGTATTTCTAAAGAATCAAATAGTTCTAGGAAGGATCAAAACCTCTGACATGTGGAGTGGTTCTTCTTAGGGTAGGAATCCCCTACACATTGAAATGAAAAGTTAATTAATTTTGAAATAATAACAATTCCTAGTAGGGTCGAAACCCTTGATATGAAGGAAATAAAGGAAGCAAGGATGAACACATCAAATTTTGAGAAAAAAATAGCTCCAAATGAAGAAGGAACTACTAATGAACAAAATAGTTCTTGATGAGATGAGAAACTTCAACATTTGGAACATGTTCCTATTCTTGATGAGTGTTAAAGCTTCAACAAAGAATTTTCAAGCATTTTCAGGGCTTTTTAATTTTTGACACATGGAAAAATATTATTGGAAGCTTGTGTCAATTAAGCTAATCTTCCCTACTTGAGGTTCAACTTCCTCATGTGAGAAGTTTATGAGGTGGAAGATTTTTTTTTTGGTGTGGTTCGTCATTTTGGGTAAACAAGTTCTATAATGAGATGATCCAAAGTTCACTAAATTGAGTCGAATAATGTAGGAAATTGGGGCCTACTATTTTAGAAGACTATTAATTTTTATTATTGTTATTCTTAAATAATTTAATGTGGTATACAAATAAAAAAATTGAATTTTACTATTCTATGTAAAGAATTCTCTATTGTGGATATGTGATTAGACTTTCTGGTAAGACCCCCTCATCACACCAACATTAGATGGTATCAAAGCAAGGTTTCTCATTGGGAGGATTTGTAGAGGAATAGAGAGTGAAGTGGTGAAGCTATCTCAAAGGCTCAAGAGGCTTCATATAGGTGTGAAGAGGAGTCTTGTAATTGTAGAGTGTTGAGGGAGATGTTGAATCACATGAAGATATGTTTTATTTCCACAATTTGTGAATAGAAAGATAGAGACAGTACTTTGAGTTGTCAGATATCAAGAAAAATGCCTCGAGAAGGAGAAATCCCATAATAGAAGAAACATTTGAACAACTTCCTTTTGATATGAGAAACTAATTAAGGAATTTAGCTACATGTCTAAGAAGTCTAGACAATGTAGAAGACCACACAAGTGATGAAGAAAGTGAAGTTGATGAATGTGATAAAGAAATTGAACAATCAATAAATGAAGGACAAGAATGTTTCTTGAAATCTTTTGCCAGAATTAGTAAGGGTAATCAAATAGAGGTTCCAAATTTTTCTAGAGCATTAAACCCTAAAGAGTTGATAGATTGGATAGGTGAGTTAGAAGAATATTTATTTGGAAGAAATTTGTGACCCATAGAGGGTAAATTTAGCACAAATAAAACTTAAGGGACACGTTGCCCTTTGGTCCAGAGAGAGTTATAAAGATAAAGAATAGCTAATGATGAGAGGAGGATAACCCGATGGATGTAAATTATTTCCAAACTAAAGACAAAATTTATTCTTGGGGATTATGAATTGGAGCTGTTTAGAAAGATTAAAAATTTGAAATAGAAAGAAATTCAAGTGTCAAAGACTATACCGAGGAGATTTATGAAATGGTGATCATAGCTAGACAACATCAAACAGATAGGGAGAAGGTAGCTAGTGTATAAGAGTGAATTTGCACCCCATGTGCAAATCCCCTTTTTTCCTTTATCCACCTTAGAAAACCAAGTTCAGAGGCTTAATTCCACCTAAGCCCGATGCTTGCATCACACTTGGCGCCTATTTTGAGCTTCGGTGGAGGCGTTTCTATCAGGGACGCCCGCGCAGACGTCTGCCCAACGTGCTTAAGTCCCTGACAGATTCCCGCGTCTGGAGCCTGCAAAGGCATTACACTTCCCATTGGGGGTCGATTTATAACACCCTCCTTGGCCGACCAACCCGAATATGGTCGTTTCTCTTCATCTTTTCTTCATATTCACTCCCTAAACAAGCATTTCATCTCTTCAGATCTTCTACCATCTTCTACCATCTTCTACACATCCTTTCACAATCTCTCCACAAGCTCTAAGTAGCTTCTTCACCATCTCTTCAATCTCCAAACACTTTACACTTCACAACAACAACATCACCACTCCACCACTTTAGTAGAGCAAGTGTGAAACAGAACACCATTGCAGCAGAGGCTTGAGTTCCTCTCATTTCTCCCCCAAGCAACCTTGAGTGCTCTTGGTGGAGGTGGTAAGCTTTCACTCCTCTCCTCTATTACTTGGTTGAGTAGCATAACACTGTTTTGTAGTGCTTTAGTGCTCTTTACTTCATTTCTACTTTTCTCTCTATCTATCTGGTTGTTCGTGGAGGTGGGAACACCAAAATGGGGTCTGACTAAGGCAAGCCCCTATATAGCCACCCAACAATTTTCTCTCCCTCTTGTGTGCAGGTGTTGAAGACACCCACGAGCTGGAAGCTTCATCACCTGCATAGTCGTAAGTATTTCCTTTCTCCTCCTTATCTTCTTTACCTTACTTTGTTTCATTTCTATCACTTTATGTTACTTTATCATGTTTTGTTATTTCCCTATATTTTGTAAGCTCTTAGCAATCAGATAGAAGCATTCACTTTGCCATTTTCTAAGACATTCTCACTTTTTGGTCCCTACGAGATGCCAGCGCGCCTCTAGGACGCCAACATGTTGCGTTGTCGTTTATATTCTACGTTGACGTCCTTTGGCCGAGAGCTTGTCAATTTATCCAGAAAATATTTGTGACCTGCTCTTTCAGATTCTCAAACTTTCACGTTGTTCCATTGAGGTAGTATAGGGAAGTTCACCCAGTGACGCTCTCTGAGTGAAGAGAACTCATGAGTAGTGAATCCCCCTATATTACATCTAGATATATAAATGGGTTATTATTTAATGCCCAAGATGAGATGAGTATGTTGAAGGTTTCTATAGTTGAAGAGGCTTACCAGTATGCATTAAAGGCAAAGAAAAGATAGAAAGAAGGCATAATTACAATTCAAGAGGAAGAGGAAGAGGAAGATTATCAACTAGGAGAGCCTAAACAACTATTAGTAAAGGGAAACATGCCCATGAAGAATAATCTGGCCCTAAATAGAATAAGGATTCAAGTAAAGAAACAAGAGGAAGAGAGTACTCTACCAAAGGACATGGTAGTAGTAGCAATGGGTTCTTTGGATTTTTTTCAGTGTGGAGGGGCTAGAAATAAAGCTTTTGTTTCCACAAATACACTAGGAGAATAGAAAGTGAAGTGTAGCTAAAAATCATATGGCACAAGTGGAAGAAGAAAGTGTGGAATAACCACAAGTGAAAGAACCAGAGGAAGGAGAATATCGTATGTGCAAGAGTCTTAATGAAACCAAGTGAGGAAGGAGATGGAGCATCACAAAGAAGATGTATTTTCTACATTGTATGCAAGTTCATTTAGGTAAGTGTTACTTGAGGACTTTTACACACATAGGAAGATTCTTCATTAATCTAACCTTTTTGGGGCATCATATGCTCAATTGATCAAATATGGGAGTAGAATATTTAATATGAACTTGTAAAAGAATTCATTAGTCTGGCCATACATAAATACTTGGCACAATAAAGAGTAGAGAAGGTTTGCATGGTTTGTTAGATTGAAGTGGTGAAATGACTTAAAGGTTGTGCATAGTTTATAAGTATGCTTTGTACCTTTAAATTAATTTTATTTTAGGTTGTTATGTACTTCTTAATCTAGAACATTCATTTGATCATGTTATTGACTTCTTGAAATGTAAGTTAGTGGTACCAAACAAGCATCCACCTTCTCATGGTTGGTGTTGTTAGAAGAGTTTTATTTTATTGATGTAAAGAGAAGCATGTTTTAGTGATTGAGTGGATCTCTAATGTTTTTGAGTTTACTTAGTTCAATTCCAATACCCATGATAAAAAAAAAAAAAAACCTTTATTAGGTATAATTTCTTCAATTTATTAATTTATATTCAAATGTAACACTTCATGTTATGTAGCACTTGGAAAGTTCTTTATATTACAAATAAAATAATTAGAACCCATAACTCTTAGGAGCATAACATTATTTTTGGATGAATAAGTGTACTTTTTTATATATCAACTGAGTGAGTCAAGATTTGATAGGACTATTGGGAACTAACATAGAGCTTGTTTATCAAAAACTAAGGACTATGAAAAACACCTAAAGACTTGTTATGGAATGACTATAATAAGTTTTCAACAATCACAAACTTGAAATACAACAACAACAATACAAACAAAATTTCTTATGCCATAATTGGTGACTAGATTAGGGGATTGAGTCAAAGCTTAGCTCGCCCCCTCCCAAAGAGTAGAGCTTATCTCATCCACTAAGAGTTTATGTTGATATCAACTCCTTAGATTCTAAATAAAGTCTCCAAGCTTTTGTCTTCTTTACATCCTCTTCATTGTTGTTGCACCCAAAAATAAAAGAGGTAAGGAAAGACCTTTCACTACCTCAAATGTGTCCAATATCTAGTTATTAATTTCTAGCATATTTTCCCCTTCTTCCAAGCTTTCAACCTTAGGTAATATTTATATTTATTTCACAAAGGAATTTATCCATATAGGCTTGATTCAAAAGTAATTTCCACCCTTATTTCTTAGTCCTTTCCTTCTATCCTCACTTACCCTTTGGGCCATAATTGAATTTATCTTTAAGACACATTACTTGAGTAATAGATAGGAAACCCTCTTTTAGGAACTCATATATATAGTCATCATAGTCTCTAGAGGGAATATGTATCCCTTTCCTCTTCATCATCCTTTCTTGAGGTAAGATCCTAATTAGCAATCATATTGATTTAAGATATCCTAATTGCCCCAACCTTTAAATCATGCTTGGAGGAAGCAAAAACAAAAACCTTTAGTTTATCCAATATAATTTGTCCATGATTTCTTATGAAATATAGATCTAGCTTACCAAATTTCAAAGTCCATTTTATTATTTTAATAATCTTTAGAGAATATGAAAAGGGGGAGCTATAATTGTCCTTGAAGGGTCCCACCTAATTACATCCAAAGTAGCAAATGAAAAACTTTAATTATTAATACAGTGGATCCAAGGGGGAGAATATAATTCAATAGAAATGGAGTGTGAAAAATGCTTAGAAAGGTCAAATGCTACATGACATGGTGATTGCAAATATTTTGAGGAAGGATCAATCTTGATGAAAAACCATACTTATTCCATTAGAAGTTTCCAAAGAACCGAATTTGACATGACCAAGTGAAGATTGCATCATTTGATCCAAATAGCAACTTGAGAGAAATCCAACTTTATATGATTAAAAATGGATGCCATTTTCATAGAGATCCCAAAATTCCTATAAAACTATGGGGCACAAATAAAATCACAATTTTCTTGAATAAAATTAGATTGCAAAAATCTCTTGGAGAGGAAAAACACTAAAGGGTCAAAGATTGGAGTCCAATATTCTACAATCCAATTATAAGATTCTAACAAGGATGACTACTTGTCCATTGCTTTGCAAATGGTTGAATAACTTTATGAAAGTTCAATGACATGTTTGGTTTGGTTTTTTGAAAGAGATTTCTATATAGGGGGAAAGAAAAATAGAAATATCCCCCAAAAGAGAAAAATCCATAAACTCCTTGGGCACTTTCAAACCCCATTAAGTGTTAGCATAAATGTAATCCTATGAAAGGGAGCACTCTTATTTTTCTACCTTGTGCACATCAAATTGGGAGGAGGAGACACCATAGTAATGAATGAGGTCAAGGTAGGGACATAAGATTCATCCTCTTGTAACAAAGTGGATTTACCAAAGGCTTTATGGATGTGAAATGGATTAGTGGAATTCTTATATACTTGATAAATTTATTGAGACTCAAACCTATCCATCTTCATGGTAATAGGATTAAAGTTGACTTCATTTGGGTGATAATCATTGTCATCCTTGTAGATCCCTTTATCTTTCTTGGGATCCCAAGTGATGGGTGCCAAAAATCCTTACAAGCAATATATTTACCAAGTTTCATTGTTTTTAAATCTCCTTTGCATTTATTTTTTTCCTTTTTTCATGTTCCGATGTTTGTCCTTTTTCACTCTCTTTTGCTTTCATTACTTTGATATTCTTGATTATCTTAATTATTGATTGGTTAATTGTTTCATCTTCTTTTAAAAGATAAATTTCAAAAATATATTTATTTCACTTAATTTCTAGATTAAATTTTTTTTTATTCAAGGGGTAAACGCTTTTGACCGGAGCTATGAACCGGATACAACCATTCAACAATAACACCCCAACGGGGTTTGAACCTTGGTGGCAAGAACAACAATGCCACCTATAAACCATCACACCATGCCAATACCAGCAATTTCTAGATTAAATTCATCATTGCATTATCACTTAATTAATTTTATTAAATTAAGAGGAGTAATGTTTTGAATTAGTAAAATAATTATTTAATTAAAATTAATTCATTAAATTAGTTAAGCATTTAAGATAATTAAAAATACATGAAAAAATTATTTAGTCACTTGATAAATTAAAATCTTTACATGCACTAATTATTAGTCCACTTTAGTAATCAATCAAATAAACTTTGAATGATTCAATAATAGTTAATTATTAATGAATATTTAATCATTCAAATTTTATTTGATTGATTAATAAATAAAAATAAAAATTTGTACATGTAAAAAATTTAATAAATAAAATGAATTAAAAAATTTCTTCTTGTTTTTATAATCATCTTAAATGATTAATTAACTTGATTAATTAATAATAATTAAATAATTAATATATTAAATAAAAATTAATTTGATTAATAATATAATGATAGAATTTAATCTAGAGACTAAGTGAAATAAATATCTTTTTAATTTTCTAAGTAAAAAATCTCAAAACAATGAAAGCAAAAAGGGTGAAAAAGGACAAAGATGAATTTAATTATATGTTTTTAATTAGATTAAGTTCATCAAAATAAAGTAAATAATTAATATGTTTAAGATATTTAAAATAAACCAACACAATTAAAATAATCATAAAAAATAAATCAAATAAAAATAATAAATTAAAATATTCAAACATATATATATTTTTTTCATCATTAAAAAAATAAAATCAAAAGAATCAAGTCAAACATACAAGTAATCAACAAAGCAATCAATTTCTATTATATCCATAACGATGAGTTTACATCTTAACCATTTCATCCACTTCACAAGAGCCAAGTGTGTGTTATTTTAGTGCATATAGGTTCGCATACCTTAAACATGCCTTCTCAGAGCTTACCTACTATACCTAGGATATTTTATAGTATACCAAGTACATTCAATTCAAATTGTTATTCACAAGTCATGTCATTAAGAGAAAAACAACGTTATTACTTGAGGAAAACACTTTCCAATATAAAAAATATAGAAACTTGACTTTCTATGCCAACACAAAGCTGACAAAGTAAATTTGGAGAGACTAAAACTAAGAATAAGAACATATGGAAATCCAAGGTTGTTGTGTTAGAAATCCATAAAATCGTTCCCCCTAGCCTAACTATCCTTATTGAACTTCTAGTTATCACGCTTGTTTTGTCAAGGATTGGAGGTGGCCTAATGGTTGTAGCCTTAGGTCCTTTCCTCTCAAAATTCTATATAAACAACTAGTGCCAAACTTTCCCATTTTTGACCGATTTAACTCTCTTTGGTGTTGTAACCTTAGATAAACAAGCTAGAACAAACTCGGCTTGCAAATTTGGAAGTCTAAAGCTGATGTCCAATCCCAACTCACTACCTGGAAGCTCCTTCATGTGAAACTCTTGGTTGGATCCCGCCTTAAATTCCTCTACATGTCTCCTACTTACCCCTTTTGTGGTAGGATTGAATCTTTCAAAGATTGCTTTTGGTTTTGTTGTCATGTTAAATAGTTGTGGGCAACTTTGTTCACCTTCATATCTTCCCTTTTCCATTTCCCTTGGACATGGAAAGCTGCTCTTCTTGGTTTATCTTCTACTCATAATATAATTTCCAACTCACGTCGTCTTACTATCATTAAATGCATATGGAAATTTAGATGCTTGGCTGCTCTATCACATTCCTTTTCTCCCCGCGAGATAGAAACTCATATCATTTGATCTAGTCCGTTAAACCAAATGATGTTGATAGCCTATTTAATTGATTATGACACTAATAATGATGCTATCAAGCGACAAATTGAAGGTCTTCTCTCAAGCTCACGATTTTGCATATAGGATGCCAACCTACCTCAAACCTTACTTTCCAAGTGTATTTGGCTACCGGTATAACTTGATTTGTGTAGGGTGTTCCATTAGCAATTGTTCTTTGTTACAAGGTCTTGTCACAACTTTCTTATGATGTTGTGAGTGTGGATCTTTAATATTGTTGCTTTATTGTGCTTTTGCAACTAAGATGCATGTTGTTTGGGGGCAACGTTGTATAATTTTGTTCTACTATTGTTGGTGTTGTTCTGTAAATGTGTCAGTTTTGCTACTATTGATGCAGCTTTGTAATTGTTTTAATTTTGATGTTATTGGTGCTAACTATTCAGCTTCTTCCAATAATAATTTTTAAAAAAAAGGCAAAAAAATCTAAGAATAACCAAGACAACAAAGACCAATAGTCTAGCCAGTATTAGCATGGTGTGATGGTTTATTGGTGGCATTGTTGTTCTTGCCACCAAGGTTCAAACCCCGTTGGGGTGGTATTGTTGAATGGTTGTATCCGGTTCATAGCTCCGGTCAAAAGCGTTTACCCCTTGAATTAAAAAAAAAAGACCAATAGTCTAACTAATTAAAGTGGAGAAGAAAGAGCCCAAAAACATTAAATTTTTTTTTTTTTCATCTTCCTAAACCACCTCCAAAGCTCTTATGGTCACTTTAAAAAAAAAAACCAATTAGAAAAATAAAATTATTATATTTTATTAACTATTACGAAACCACTCCCAAATCCCAGCTGGAAAACTAAATTTTTTGATTCATTCATTAGTGGCTTAGCAAAGCTAGTATTCATTAGGAGTGCTGAATCCTGAAGATTTTTGTGATTTCTAGATCTATATGACCAAGCGTTCTGCTCACTCCACTTAAACATCATAGAATCAACTTGCAATACGCAAACTTACTAAAGCAGCTCACGTGACCGGGGGTTCTGAACTCTTTTAGCGAACCCAAACCTATTTAAACAATTAAGCGGGAACTTCAATTGCAAAGCGAAAATGAGTCCCACAGAAGAAGCAGCAGCGGAACCTCAAGCTCCGAAGCGTGTGTTGGTTCACTCAATCACAGCAAAGGCTTTCAAGTCTTTCAACGCCAAAGTGAGAATCGAACCCCTGACCTCCTTCACCTGCATTGTTGGTCCAAACGGCACAGGCAAAGTGTATCCTTTCTGCAAATGCCCGGCCGAATTCGGTTAAATTCTCCGCCATTTATCTGCAGTAAACATATCGGCTAGAGAAGTTTTTGAAAAATCACTAAAAATGTCGGAAAATCTTTCTTCTTCCTTAATTAAAATAATTTTCAGGCAATTGGCGAAGCCCTAGCATTTGCGTTTGGAGCATCCCCAAAATTTCTCAGAGCCAACGCCTCTTCGTCACTCGTCAACAATCGATCCTCTTCAGACTCTTCTATTAAGGTTAGCGCTGCCTCCATTTTGAGCAGCTCATTATCTGTTCTTTATAACCTTTTAATGTTTTGGCCGCAAACTTTAGAGGTAAATGCTCAATGCAGGTCTCTGTGAAGCTAGAAATAAGTGATGATGGCGCTAAGTTCAAGGTGCAAAGGGTTTTTAGAGGAAATTCCTCAAAATATTACTGGAAAGCCGATATTCACACCTCCAAGAGGTATTTTATGTCGTATTTTACGTTTCTAGATTTCATCTTAAGGTTTATTTGTTGATTTCTACTATGTAATGACAGAGAAATTTCGCTGAGCGAACTGAAAGAGAAACTTGCAAGTTTCAATGTTCCCGTGAATAACCTGGACAGGTACGTGTTTCGTATCTACCACTAAATAATTTCGATGAATACTATTATTCGATCAAATTCTCCTGATGCTAATGAGTCAAATCCTCACAGCGAGAGGAAGTTCAGTTCTAACTCGTATTTTGGAGGAAAATAATTGTTTCCTGATTATGTACAGAAAATATTAGTTGAAATTTTCAAAATTACAGAAAATTTTAGTTTAAGCTTTTATTGACGAAGGAAATATTATCGTATTATTGATCAATCAAATTTAGTTAAGCCTTTATGATTAGAAGCTGAATCTGTATTATTGATTAGCCGAACCTAGGGGAAATTTTTTAGTTTAAATTTTCACAGTTAAACAAAAAATTTTAGGTTAAGCCCTTGTAATTAGAATGAATTTATGTAATTATTGATCTATCAGACCTTTAACTCGGGAGGATTTATAATTTAAATCATTCTTATTAGAATTTTTTAAATTATAAGAAAACACGGTTCAGGAAAACTTCTTTTATTGTTGATTAATCAGATCCTCACAAACAAGATATAGAGTTTGAATTTTTCAGAATCACATTAAATTTTAATTTGAATCCTCATAATGAGAAACTTTTAGTTTAAAATATGAACATTTTAATTTATGTTCTTATAATCTGAAAAAAGATTTCTTGTGGTATCGACCAAATAATTCCTTACAATTATTATTTTTTTTGTCTGGGGATTTAGAGTTTTTGCTTTCGTTTGAGCCTGTGTATTTAGCTCCCGCCCCTTATAGGAGACATTTAGGAGAACACTTCTTTTCTGGAAACAACAGGAGACAGCAGGAGATGTCTGGACCGTTTGGATGGCGAACCGTCCTCTACAGCGCAATTATATGAAAAAGGCATTTTAAAAAACGAAAACACAATTTTTTTAAAATAAAGGGTGGTGGACTTTAAAACGTCGGGTCTCAGGCGTCGACCTTCTGCAAGTATTGCTACGATGACCAGGTTAATTCATTCCATCTGTTGCCTCGATCTCGTTGCATTGGAAAATATTGCTTATTGTCTCTAATTTTGCGGTGGATGCAAACCAAAAAACTATTCCAATTTTTAATATTTATGTTGTTTGAGTCTATGTTTTAACTTTTAAATAGATCCTATACTTATTTATGCTGTTGGAGTCAAATTATATATATGATATTATATAATTAATTATATTTATAATTTATTATTAATAAGTTTCGTTATATATTAAAGTTTTATAATGTATATGATGTCTTATTAATGTTCGCATAGAAATATTTGAAAGTTTTTATATTATAATTTTTTTAAAATTTCAATTGTTGTTTTTTGTTGTGTAATCTTTTAAAACATATTTATTGATACAACATAGGTTTGAACATATAATTAGAAAAAAAATATTATAAGATTTTTTAAAATCTTTCATAGATTAAAATATATTAACTTAAAACTTTATTATTAGAATTTCATTTGAAACTTTTATTATTAGAAAAAAATAATATGAATTCTTATTATTAGAAAAAAAAATTAAAATATAAAAAATTGATCGATCAAATGAGGGATTAGGTCCCTCTCTCTTTGTATTTATCTATCATCAGATCAAAAAGAGTACATGAGGAATCCTTCCAAAGCATGGAAAGGAAGAATAGATTATATAGAGATACACAGAAGTTTAGTAGCATGTATAAAAATTGATTGTTGGAGACTATCCTTCACAAACTCAGAACTTTGCTAATTTGTATGGCATTTACATCATAATCTACCAAATTGACTATACATTGATGATGAAACTTATATTCTCATAATCATTGTACACTAGAGGTTGTTGATTCATCCAAGGTGAGATATCACCTTCATTTATTAAATATTCCATTTGCTTGATTCCTTGGTTTGATAAATAGTTTGATAACATATTTCCTTCCCTATATCAATGCTTGATTGAATAGTTATGAATATTATCCAAAATCACCAAAGCCTCCTTCAAAATATTCATTATTTTTTAGTTCGATGAATGTCTCTTTATCAAACACAAGGTAACAACCATCAAGTCACCTTCTATAATGATATTATCAAGATTGCAAGATTTGACTAATTACAAACCAAGTATCATTGCTTCAATGTCCACTTCATTTTTGGTACATGACTCCAATTTTCTTTCTTTTGCTTCGATCACATTACCTAAAGAGTCTCTAATAACACATCCAACACCAAACATGTCTAAGTTGCCTTGAGACATGTCATCAAAGTTCAGTTTCCAAGTGTCTAACTAAGATAGGATCCTCTTGACATGCAAGCGATCGACTGAATGATGAATAGGATTAGAGAACCCATGAATAAGACAAAAAACTTCAAATTTTCAATTTAAATATTTACAATTAAAAAGACTTAACGTTAATTGACTATTTTATTATTATTTTATTTAAATAATTTATTTTACCATTTTAACATATAATTCATTTTTATTTTTATCAAACAACATATTTATCTATACAAATTTTGAATAAAATATTGATTATTATCAAATTTAAGATATGCATAGTTAATTTAATATTAAAATCAAAATTTTATTAAAAAAAAATTTATAAAGTAATTTCAATTACTTTCAAACTTGGTCCAAGAGATTGTGGTATAACAACAAAATGATGATTTTAAAAAAAATTGAATTTCCATATTGCAATAGGGGAGAGGGGCCCATAGTGGAGTGGGCTCCAGTAGTGGGGATAGAAGTAGTTGTCAGTGGGCCCCATAGTGGAGCACCTTAATATCCAATTATAAAACACTTTATATCCATAAAGTACACAAATTGACAAATCATGTGATGCCACGTCAGTGCACTAATAAAACATAACTTGGCGTACCACTATCGGTCTCACTTTTTTTTTAGCCTTTTTGGATACCTCAACAAAGAAACATGTTGATGTGGCATCATATTTGATGATGTGACCCTAAAATTAAATTTTTTATGCAAATGAGTTGCCAAATAAACTATTGTACAAAATTGGGATTGATTTGAAATTTCCATGTAGGATTTTGAGAAGCACAAAGTTAGGGTGCTCCACTATAGGCCCCTCTCCTCTAATGTGACTCATAACTTGGTAAACATATACCTCAGAGGAAATTCAAGTTCCTCATACACCACTACACATTATCTTAGCACTTAAAATTAAAATTATAAATTGGAAAAGATTTGTGAAAGTCTATCCTCCTTAGATGGAATGATGCTATTTTTTATTGGATTTATTATTTTAGTTGGATGTGAACTAGTCTCACTAAGATTATAAGATAATTAAGGATTCTCTTTGTTTTAACTCCTTTTTTCAAAGATGTGGTTGTAGGTGTATATAAGATATGGGATAAAGTGGTTAAGTGATGTTTTTTTATTATACTCAGAATTTATTAAGGAGCTTTTAGTTCAGAGCTAGAAAAATAATATAAACATACTCAAATCAAGATACAAAGAGTCTATGTGAACAACCTTAAAAGGAAGTAGTAGGTTGAAAGTAAGGAACAAAAATTATTCAAAACATAAAGAAAGATAAATCCCACCACTACTTGAGGAGGTTGGAAACTCCCCATCAAGAAAAACTTGGGACAACAAGTACATCTTATTAGTGGTCATGAGCTTTGTTAGGAAGTCCACTCCCAAGAAATGCTACAAACTTCATCTATCCACCACCTCCATTCAACAATCAATCTGTAACACCTTTATCAATTTAACATGCTTCACAACCCAAACCAATTTGTTGCCTTCTAATTGTCATAATGTGAACTTGCTTGTCACCTCTACCAATACTTTATTCTAAGATATTAGTAAGTGTTTCATTACCAAACGTAGGTAAACAAAACATTGTGAGGTAGCATAAGTTTGAATTTGCATCTTGCAATTCCTTATAGACTAGATAGCCTTCCATGTTCCCCATTCAAATTCACCAAGACCTACTTTTGAGTTGATTGAGGAGCATCCAACACCTCTGAAATGGCATCTTCCTATTTTACATCATCTTGTGGAACAAGCGATTTCTCAAACAATCCCTAACCTCAACCAAATACACAACTTTACCCAAATTTGTATTAAAATTTGTTAGGATTAGAGCCCTAGTTAGAAGGGAATTGTTAACATCTAGACCTTAGTCAATTATGCTCTTCACAAGATATAACAAAGCAAGAAAATGACAAAAAAAAATTTTCTTTAGTTGGTGAGCAAAGAAAACCTCTTTGTAGAGGGTCTTTGGAGTCACTGGTTGACCAACAACCTATTAAATAACCACCCTACAAAACCTAAGATAACATAACTAGGAAAACACAATACTATAGCACCCATAACAAAGAATACACCTCATTGAGATGTTATGAAGTATGTGGAATTACATACACTTGGAAGGATCAAAGCTCATCATTCACCATCATTCTCAACCAATACACTATAAAAATCATCATTGGAGAGAAGCCACTAACCAAGGGATAATTAAGGGGGATGTTCATAGTCTAATAAATTGATAAGACCACCTTAATCCCTAATATTAATATCTTTGAAGGAAAAGAAGGGGGAGAGGACCACCCAATGATTAGCTAGTAAGTCAACCACTTGTTTGTTCCCTATAACAATGGTTAAAAGAGACATTGGAAATTCCCCTATATATACCTATGGCCTCTGCCATGAAGGAATTGAGCTTCCAATTGAAACATTGGGCTTTCTTGAGGCCATTGATGAAATTCATAGAATCCGACTCTCTACCACTAGATTTTGACAACCTTTTGCTACAACCATACAAAGAGTAGCAATGATCACCTCCCTTTCCACATTGTTCGTTTCGAGCCCCGACATTAAGGAACCCCCTTGATGAAGGAACCTAAAGAGTTTGAAGAACATATCATGCCCCTATAGAACCTAGATTTCCTCTTGCCATACCATCAAAGTTTGATTTCCAACAATCCCTCTTCGATGGAGTTCATTTCTCTTTATGACTTTTTTCTATTCACCATTAACTCATTAGTGAGGAAGTAGTGGGGGTATTTACTTTATTTTGTATTCAAAGGTCCTTTCATCCTACTCCATCGACTATGTTTCATATTGGTTGTTATGTAGCACTCAAGTTGAGAAGTTGTGTAAATTGATTGAATATTTTTTGTGGTCAAATGGAAAAGGTAGTAGGAAGAGTCATGTAGTTGCTTGGAATTTTTATTGTAAACCAAGATAAGAGGCCTTAGGATTAAGGACCTTAAGAATTGTTGATGTGTATTTTGACACACCAACTCAAATAAGGAAAAATTTACTCCACCAATCTTGAAAGGAGATAAGTCTCCCCAATGTTTACATCACTAGTTCTTGGCATGCTTGGATAACAAAAAGGTTGATGTGTTTGTTGTTTCAATCAAGGGGCTATGGTGAAATTAAGAGAAGTAGCACAAGTCCTATTGTAATTAAACACATATCAACAAATTAAGATTTACCAATTGATTTCAACTAATCAAATATTGACTCCATTGCTTTCATGGTTTACATTCATATGCAAAATAGAAACAATAAATACTTGCAACCAAATGAATTCAATTTCTAAAATAGGGCACAAATTCAAACCTTGATTTAAAATTCTATTCTAAGCCTAATTTGGTCCCAAACTAACAAGTTTTAAAAAAAATGCAAAAGATAAGGGAAAAAACCAAAAAGTAAGCTTGTTTTTACACTAAAGTTGAATCCAATTTTATGAAGTAGACAAATCCAATGGATCCAATCTTGCTTGACTAGTATTCACATATCCAAGAACAAATCAACAAAACAACTCATAATATATTGCCCTATTAAAAAAGCTTTCTCCTCTTTCTACCTAAGTTCATGTTTAATAGTTCTAGTGCAAAAATCAATTCCATTGTTGTGTTTCAATTCATGATAAATTATTTGTTCAATTCATGTTCATAGTTCAATTTGAAGCTCAAAGTATCACAACACTAAACCCATTCTATTTTAAAATTCTCTTCTAGAAATGAGCACCATAGTCAAAACAAATTGAAATCCATAGTATCGTGAGTAGGCAACCAAAACAAATTCCCAAATACATTAAAAATTATAACAGGGGTTCTTTTACTTTGTTTGGTGTTACATCGAGCATTGATGACTTGAAGAAATGGTCCCTGATCAATGGACAAGGCTTCAACACCCTAGATAAAATGTGGGGGTTTAAGTGTTTCGCCATAAGGTTGATCCTTGTCCATGTAGGATTTAATAGTGACTCCTCAACACCCCTAGGAATAGTTGCTAGACCAAAATATCTTCCACAAGAGAGAAAATGGAAAGAATAGCTTGGTGTATTATGAATGCAAGATTGATACAAATGTACATGAGAAGCCTTGCTTATATAGGCAAGGTGAGAGATAGGATTAGACAAGATCATGAAAAGTTTCATCATATCACATGAGACAACTAACTCATAACTACCTATGACACAATCATTAAATGCTAGAAAGATAAGATCTAGATATGAGAACTAAGACTTCTAGAATTAAACTTATAAGCTTAAGTAAACTCAACATGTGAATATGTCCCCTTGTCCCTGGTAAGGAAATTAACTAGGTACGACATTTATTCACACCAACACCCCCCTTAAGTGCAACTTAGGGAGAATATTATGATGCAAAGAGACTATGGGTCCCAACTATGAGGCCATGTTAGGTACCCACTTACAATGTAAATGCAATCTCTCACAAATGAAGGAAAGGAGAAAACTTATTGGGACAAAACTCCTCTCCAATAAGGAAATTAACTAGGTACGGCATTTATTCACACCAACACCCCCCCTTAAGTGCAACTTAGGGAGAATATTATTATGCAAAGAGACTATGGGTCCTGACTATGAGGCCATGTTAGGTACATAAATGCAATCTCTCACAAATGAATGAAAGGAAAAAACCTAGTGGGACAAAACTCCTCTCCAAAAGAGAGAAAAGAAACAAACAAGATGATGCATGGAGGACTCAATGATACCAAGGACTACATACATCATGTATATACAAGAATAACCCCCCTCCCTCCTCCCCCTACCCCATAAGAGGGAAAATGAGAGACAAGATATCCCCTCCATAATGAAGATGCTCCAATGTCGATGAAGAATGCTTGAAAACAAAAGATGATCTAATGCCTGCAAGCAACACATCTTCCCTTAGAAAGAAAAAAATCCATAGAACAATGAAGAAGCCAATCCATATTAGACTGAAAGGAGGAAGAATGAAGTTTCAATATGTATGCCTCAAAATTGATTAGGAGTCTCCAAGCTTGAATAAGCTCCACAACATAATTATGGTCAAACTCAACCAAGAAAGATGACAAATCAAGAGAATGAGGAAACTCATGAATGCCAATCTCCAAAGACAAAGATGATGGGATAACAATTGTGTTGAAACTATCATCAAAGAGGAGAGAAACCCCTTCAAATGTGTCCTCCAAATCTACAATATGAGACTCCACAAACAAGTTAGAAATCCATGTCAAATACTCATCCCACAAAGCAAGATCTAAAAAACTATTATCACCTTGCTGAATAGAAGCACTGCTTGTTGAACAAGCAAGAGGTGAAGGAGCAGGAAGCTCAGCACTAGTCTTTAGAATACCAAGGTTTAGATGACCAAACTTCTCATGATTCACACTTGATGAATGAGTATGATATGCAGTGAAAGGAACATTATCTTCAACACAAGCAAAATGTGAAAAGGAATACAAAATGAATGATGAACCGTCCCGATAGCAATGCTATCTTTAGTATCCAAGTCCCTTATGTACACTCTATCAAGAGTGAACTCAACTGTTTTACCTTGTCCACTATGAGAATTTGATAAATAGAAAGGATATTTGATTTCAAGGAAGGAACACAAAGTGCATCATTAAAAGTTCCTTCCCACATGTCAATAGAACCCTTCCCACACTGTTGCCTATCAAAATATTAGGTGAATTACAAGGCTCAAAAGAAGAGAACATTCCCATAGATGATGTCATATGATAGGATGCTCTTGAATCAAAAAGTCATCTACCAGATTTAGGACTTGTAGAAGCCAAAAGTGCTTGTCCTTTCATTTTGTGTGACCTGGTTAGAGATCATGTATTCCTTGATTGAGATGATGGAGTTGTCGATTGAAATGTCGAAGAAGAAGACACTGATGAGGGCAACGAGATGTTCTTTTGAAAGTATGTTAGTTCATCAATCTTCTTATCATAACATCGATACTCATCATGTCCTAGCCTTTTACAATATGCACATTTCAACTTCTTTTTAGATGATTCCTCTTTAGAAGAGGAAGTGGACTCAAGAGTGCTTTGGGAGGGTGAATCCTTACCTTGCTCATGAGACTTGGGATCCTTATTTTTCTTCTTACCTTTGCCACCTATAGCCTTTGGATCTTTTGCAAGAAGAGCATGAGATTTGGAAGACTTCAGTGTGCTCGTGTGTGCCAACTTTGCTTGTTCCCTTGTGAGTTGAGCTGCAAATCCATCAAGAGAAGACATTTTGTGTGCATTTCCTAGGACATCCATAATAGCATAAAATGTAGAAACAAACACCGAATAATCATGACCAAGCTTTGCAAGAATAGAAAGAATCAATTGTTTAGATGTCCTCTTTGGTGACCCCACAATCAGATGATTGCAGCCTAAGAGAATTTAGCCTAGAAAACAAGTCTTGGATATTGTCAAAATTTGAAGGATTAAGACTTATAAGTTCATTCTCTAACTTAAATTTCCTCATTTTATCAGGCTTACCAAAGAGACTCTCTAAGGTAGGTCCAAACATCATTAAGATATTTACAAGATGCAACATGATATCTAAGATCTAGAGTTCAGTGGACCAAATAAGAGTATCAAGGGCTTCATCCCTTCTATCAAACCATTTTCTTCTTTTTGTAGCTCTTGTGGGTTTTGGATTTGTACTAAATGTGATTCTTTGCAACTTCAATTTTAACAATAAAATCTCCCTTTGTTATTTCCAATCATGATAGTTATATAGAGTTAGAAGTACAACTTTTGAAAAATCCATGATAAAATCAAAAAGTACAATAGAGGAACATCAATTTACCCTCACAATACAAGCAATTAACCCCTTTTTCACAAATAAGATGCCACTTTGTTTGCAAATTTACAACTGATGCCAAAACACCAATCTGGGTTCAAACTGAAAATTAGAAATTTTGGCAAACAATTACAAAAAGTGCATGCACATAACTAAAATGTTTCTCAATACCTTCCAAATGCCACAAGAATCATGAAAAACGAAGTCTGAAGAAAAAATTTATGACTTCAAAGGCTAAAAAGAAAGATCTGACTTCAAGTGAAAAACATACATCAAACTGCAAAATTTTGAGAAAACACCTACACCACTGAAAAATTCACAAAATCTACTTTCCGATAATATTTTGTTTCCAAAAATTGACCTCTTAGATCAAAATTTATTACAATTTGACAAAAAATCCATATTTTAGGGCTTAGGGGTCAAATTTTGGCTCTTGGGTGCTTAAATTTCAAGCACCCGATCACTCCATACAACCATAGGCACAAAAGTTTGAAAAATTAAAAAAATGTTGCTCTAGGTGACGATAGAGTGGTGCCCCAGTGGCAACTTTGTGTGCCATTGAGGGTTAACTGCCCACTACTTGGCTAGTGTTTCCGGTCGCCATGTAGCAGCCCGACAAAAACCGCAGGCTATTATGCCCTGCGACTATGGGCTAAAAAAAACTGACTGCCCTTTAAAAAAATATAAACCTATGATTTTTTAATTAATAAAACTACAAATTCGTATCAATTTGACCGGTCTGAAAAGAGAGCCTATGCAGACAAGGGGACAATGATGCAGATATTGTGCAATGACGACGTAGGAGGAATATACCATTTTTATGGTAATTCTAGCAGAATATTCCACTCAAATGCGACCTCAAATTGCAGACACCAACGATAGGGCCATACTATACAAATTCCATACTGTACAAAATTTTAGCGACAAAAATCTAAGAAAACCTCTACTACCCCTAAACAAAAGTGTCCATTTTTTGCATTTTGACAGTCAATCTTTAGGTTTTGGGGCCTTCCGGATGCAATCGCAAGGTATAGTTTGGCCCAAAGTGCCCCAAAAATTCAACTACCCCTAGATCTAGCAACTAAAACCTTTGTAGATCATTAGTAAAAAGACTTCTAGATTCAATTGTGTCTGTCTATTTGTATCGAATTTTTAATCACAGTCAATGAATTTCCTCTTCCTGATGATGAATCATTGAGTGTGATTTGAAACGTCGATACAAATAAACAGACACAGTTGGATCCAGAAATCTTTTTACTAATTATCATGGATTGTGGAAAGATCATTCCTACTTTGTAGATCAATCAAAACATAACAAAATTTGATGAAATGAAAGGCAAACCTAACTTTATTTGGCACCCTAGATTCAACCATGAGATCCTTGAAACCCCAATATGCACCCAACAAAATCTTCAAGATAACACAAAACCCTTAGATTTGGGACGAAATCTGCAACACTAGAACTCTGATACCATGTAGGAGTTAATGGTGACTCCTCAACACCCCCAAGAACAGTTGCTAGACCAAAATATCTTCCACAATAGAGAAAATGGCAAGAATAGCTTGTATTATGAATGCAAGATTGATACAAATGTACATAAAAAGCCTTACTTATGTAGGCAAGGTGAGAGATAGGATTAGACAAGATCATGACAAGTGTCTTAATCCTATCACATGAGACAACTAACTCATAACTACCTAGGACACAAGCATTAAATGCTAGAAAGATAAGATCTAGATATGACAACTAAGACTTCTAGAAGGAATCTTATAAGCCTTCAAGTAAACTTGACATGTGAATATGTCCCCTAAGTCCCTAGTAAGGAAATTAACTAGGTACAAAACATTTATTCACACCAACAATCCACAAGATGTTCCCTTAATTAAAACCTAGGATTTGCACAAATACAACTAAAACCCACGGTTGTTATATTCTAATATCTATGTGTCAACTTTCAATATAAACATGTAATTATTTCATATGCTCATGATGTTATAAACCTTTGTTGCATTCACAAGGTTATACCCTTAACCAATAGAACCAAAACATAGTGTATTACCTTTGTTTTAATTAAAAAACATGTGAATACATTTGAGGCCAATAGTAAGGCTAACTCTTGTCATGAATTTACAACTCAATGAAAGTTGACTCAGATCACTGTCTAGGTGCATATAGCAAAAGAAAAGTTAGTCGCTATTTATTTCATCACTTTGCCACAACAAATGGCTATAGGACATGTGGACTTGGGTTTATATTGTTCAATAGTTATATTGCTAATGGCTAGGCTTAACCTTTCATTATTCTTCACTTATAACACAATCCTTAGAGTTTATGTTGTATCCTCTACACATTGTTAAACCTTGAGGACATCTAATGATCAAAGTTTGCTCAAGTTTAGATCACCGAGGATAGGATATCAAGCAGGGGCAAAGGCATAGGTAGTTGGCTCACCCAGTGGGCTAGATGAGTATGCTAACCACATGTGGTTAAAGCATATGTAGCACTATGAATAAGAAGCCACCAAGCCATCAATGGAGACAAAAGGGATCACGTAGCACAAATCCATTGATAGGTAACTAGTCAACTTTACATTGTAATGAAATGAATTAAGTTTTTGGAAGTTGAGTGTTAGCAATCAATGAATGAATAAATCAAAACATGCATGGGTAACAACAAACACCAACAATACTTTGGAATTGATTTAAATGAAGGTTTTGGCTCCACAAAAATCCCTAGAAGATTGGCTAGTTAGGTACCCATTGACTTGAGAGTTGGTAGATGGTCATCAACGAGTTCTAGAAGTATCACTTAAAAGGCTCACAATTGATTATCACAAGTCAACATTGGATTAGAATAAAAACATACAAGTATAGGACAAAGATTGACATTCAAATAAGACCAAGATCTTGAACAAGCGGATTTCTACAAAACAAAATAAAATCCTTGCAAACTTTAATAAAATGCAAATTCAAAATATTTTTATGGTATTGATAAAGAATTTACCATGGATAGGGCAAGATAACCAAGAGCAATACTATGAACAAGAAGCTTGAGCATAAACCAAGATCTACTAATCAAGCCAAGACATTTACGAATAAATGGACCTAAACAAGACCAATATACTTGAGTTTTTAAATACACCATCACCATGGATAATGAAGATTGCACACTATACTAAAAATGCAAAGGGGTCATAGACAAAAAGGACACATTCCAAGCACAATTCCTTTAAATTCCAAAAGGTGGGTCATTGGCTCCAAAGACCTAGGGCATGTTGTACAAGAAACAACAAGAACTAAGGGTATTTTTTTGTCTATGAAGTGGAATTTGAGATCCTTTGAAGTCAATGGGCCTCGAAAAGTGTTGGTTAGATGCAACATCATGGTTGGGGTTCCTCAAGGAAAGAGTGGTTGGAAGGGGTTTCTATCCAAATAATCTTTTTTTTGGCACATTCTCAATTAAGCTTGTATGTTCTACCATTTTCGGTTCCATTTGGAGGCCTTGGGAGTCTATCAAGAATTTAATATCATGATATTTTCTCTTTGTTTGGTTCTATTGTCAAGGGGTTTAGGGCTTGGGAGTCTGTCAAGTGATTTAGTGTGGGTCATGATGTTTTCTCTTTGTTTGGTCCTATTGTCAAGGAGTTTAGGGCTTGATAGTCCGGATCATGATGTTTTCTCTTGGTTTGGTCTAGTTGTCTAGCTTTCAAATCAGTTGATGTAATCTTGCCTACAAGAATGTTGTATGATTCAAATTATATTGCTACTTGTTTCAATTTTTTGTTTGTAACCTACTGTAATTGGGAGGTTGTCAATTTGGAGGTTAAGGCAGTTGTCTTCTTTATATTTGTAGAGGCATGGCATACAAACACCTCTTATATACTTTTTTGTGAGATCAATAAAATTCTTCTGCAGCAGTGAGGTGTCGGAAGCTTTTCCATGTTTTGTCCTTCATTTATTTCAACAAGTGGTATCAGAGCCACTTCCATTGATCTCCCATGTTCTTGTCATGATTTTCAATCTGGCCTCTGATCTTTCACATTCTTATTCAGCAATTTGAGTAGCCCATTAAAGAGTAGGTTGTTGTTGCTGTCAAAGACTTCACACAATATACTTAGTATATTATACAGGCAATGGTACATAAAAGAAAGAGCAAGGCCATTAAAGAAAATGAAAAAAAGCGGCACTGTTTTGGATATTCAAGAAAGATGAAATATAGAAAAAATCACAAAAAATAGGTGATGTCTGAAGGTTGCGCTTCATTCAGCAATCAGCATGGCTAGCTTAGCAGCAACCGCAAGACGTTGTGCCATATGCAGCCACACCCAGCCATGCATCCCCACAGCAATTAATTTTTTTTGCAAGTTCTAAAGTTTCAAGCAAAAAAAATTGAAGGCTGTGTTAGGAGGGCTGGACGTCAATTGCTTCAAATTGTTTTTTAACCTGTCTCCAATTTCACATGGGTACTTTTTTTTTACCTTGGGGATTGTTCTGTTAGGAACTAGTTTGCTAAAGGAATAAAAGCCTTCTGATAATCTTTGTAATGATTGTTTGATTCCTTGGATTGGCTTAAGTTTAATGTTTCAAGTGCTTGCTTCTTAAAGAACTTGTTCCCTTTATGCATTAGGTTGGATTTTGATATTATGTTATTGGTAAATATGAGATGGATCGAGGGTCCTCTTTTGGTTGAGATTTAACCTAAGTAAGTATATGATAAACTCTCTCTTTTCATTTTGTTATTGGAATCTTAATAATTAATGGTCTATTGTTTGTACTTTGTTCCTTTAGAAGTTGGAACAAGCCTAAATAATCTTATTTTAGGTGGTTTATTTTGCATCGCACGCTTCTTGTTCATTCTACTCTTGTTAGTTGTGGTTAATGTTGGTCCCTTGCTCGTTCATGGTCCTATGCAGCCCACTGTGCCTGTGTTTGTCAAATGTTCTTATGCTAGGTTTGCATGATTTTCATTTTTTTCATTGCTCACGCAAAATGATATGAGAAGAAAGATTTCTTGCTTAGATGTACTATTTCGTTTGATTAGCTATGTTGAGTAAGTTTCGAATTTTTTGGAAGTTGTGGCTAGTCTTGTCTACTTGAATTTTATGCTTTTTTGGAAAACATGAAATCCATGTGTTTAGAGGGAGAGGGAGATTTCTCACTGGCTTCCCCAAGTCATCATTTCTTCTGTGTGTCTACAGGAAGAATTGCACCTCAAAGTAACTGAGTAGTTAAGTTCGTTCCTTCAATTTGGTACCCTAGTAGTTCAACATGATTATATGGTTAACACTAGAAGCTTCCCAAAAGTGGCTGTTGTTGCGGAATGGACAAGATTGTATAAAGATGAGGCCCTGGTTGAATTGGATAAGCATGGTGTTGTACCCCAAAATTAAATTTTTTGTTACTAGACATTTTGAAGAAATAAGTAAAAGTCTTGTTAAATCAGTCAAAAAGGTCAAAATTTGGGTGTGCATGTCTTGCATGAGGGGTTAAAATGCAAAATTTTCAAAATCTGATGCTCTAGGTCTGCTCAGTGCAGCTTAATCTACAAAACCCAAATCTCAGTTTTTCATCCCTACTTTTTAGGAAAACTGCTATTTTTAGAAATTTTCTAAAATTATTAACGTTTTCTAGGTTTTTTGGGTTTCTTTGGAAACAGATACTGGCAAAACTTTCTAAAAATAGAAATTTGGTCTGTTAGGTTTCAAACTAATTTTGATTGACTCAAAATACGTCCATATCAGGTTGATGCAGTCAGAATCTCAAAATAATCAGTTTTGCCCTAGTGGGTCTATTCTGTTTTTTCAGAAGCATATTAGGAGCTTCGAGGTCATCAATGGAGGTCAGCCAATTGCCAGGCGTCAAATTCAACATTCAAAGCATTTCAACAGAAGGCGAGTTGGTGAGCAAGTACAAAGAACGAAGAAGAAGAAAGTAAAAAAATGTGAAAATTTTCTAACACTGGTTGACTTGGGCGCCCTAGGAGAGAATAGGCGCCCACCTTTTTAGGGCTTTAAATGTTAAAATTAGGGTTTGCACCTCCAACCAAAGTTGTTCATTTCTTTGCCAGCTCCGCAACGAATCTAACGGTGTAGTCATCAGATTATCCAGTCATTCGAGATTCGAGGCTGAATAGAGAGATTTCACACAAAAGTCAGAGTGGAGAAAATGAGAAATATCAAAAATTGACCAAGTGTGGAGACTTTGGGCGCCCCTGGTGAAGAAGGGCGCCTAGCTTTTTGAAGCACCTAACTCAGCAGTTAGGGTTTGAAAATATGCTCGATCTCTTCGGTATTCAGCTAGCTTCACAATGGCTGTCTCCGTCAGATCATTCAATTGTCCAATCTTCAGCAGATTCTGATCAAAGAGGAACGTACAGAATGAAAGTCTCAAACTTTGAAGAAATTCAAATGAAAAAATGGCTAAGTTTGGAAGATTTGGGCGCCCCAGGAGAGAAGAGGCGCCCAAGATTTCAAGAGGTGAAACAGATGAATTCATAGATGAGGTTCTAATGTGATCTTTTCACAGTTGATCCAGCTCTCCAACAAGATATCCAGCACGTCAATCAGAGGTCGCAGTCGCCAGATATGAAGCACTGAACAGAGGGTCTGATGAGAGCCAAGAACTGAGATTCAGAAGCAAGCGAGTAAAGGTAAAAATATTCTAACTCTGGTGAGTTTGGGGGCCCCTAGCCAAGAAAGGCGCCTAAGCTTTTGGAGGTCTAAATTCAACTATTTGGCGAAGCTTCTCCTAGGAGACCCCTCCTAATATCTCATCAGCTTCGCAACGAGCATAACCGTCAGTCAATCCGACACCCGAGTCACCAGATTCGACGAGATCATCTATAGAAGAAGAGTGAATGAAGAAGTTGAAGATCATCAAAAATGGCTAACTCAAGACAAAATGGGCGCCCCTGGAAGAAAAAGGCTCCCATGAATTCGAAGACCGAAATGAAGATTTTAGCTTGAGAAGCCTCTAGAACAACCTTCTCAGAATTCGTCAAGCTCCGCGATGAATCCTTCAGCTTGTTCATCAGATTAGTCTGCAAGCCGGAAATTGAAGGCGAAGTAGGGGGTCAAAATGGCAGAAAGTTGAAAATATCAAAAAATTGACTAACATTGTTTGAAGTGGGTGCCCCTAGTCAAGAAGGGTGCCCATCTTCTCATGCCTTAGAGAAATTTTCAAGATTTTTAAAGTTTTCAAAATTGCAAGAAGAAGATGGTGTCCAAGTTCAATGGGCTGAGGTTTTAGGGTTTTGAAAATAAAAGCAAAAGAAAGCAAATCTAAAACCAAACCCTAAGTCTATTTAACACCTTTCTTTCATGTAATTTTCATTATTTTTGCAGGTAGCATTCAAAGGAGAAAGTTGGAGCAGCAAGTTTGAAGAATTTTTATGATTCAAGAATTCATATTTGCTGGTTATTCATCTAATTTTTCAAATCAGCAACATAAACCCTTGCTTTTTCAAGCTTTTTCATCCAGAAGATCAAGTTTTTCAAGGAGAAGGCCAAGGTTTTCAAATTTTCAGCCATCTGGGTCCTATCACTTCGTTCTTCTGAAGAAATTTTCAAGAACTTCATCAAGTTGCAGCATCTGCTTTTTATTTGCATGTCAGTGAAATCCTCAGTGTGTTCAATTTTCAATCATCTGGGTCCTCTTGAATCAGTCTTCTGAAGAAAACCCATATCACAGTTTTTTCAAGAAAATTTCAAATCCTAGGGTTGGCTGCTTTTTCGATCAGCCATCAGGGTTTTGCAAATAGAATCAACTAGGTCCATTTCTAATCATATTCTAAACAAAACCCAGGTGCCAGCTTTTTTCGTGAAAAATTGAAGAAATTAGGGTTTGCTGCTTTTTCAGGCAAAATTCAAAATTTTCAAAAACGGACAATCTGGGTTGTCTTGCGACGAAATTTTGAGCAAAACCGATATCTCAGAAAAATTTTCAAAAATTTGTCCGTTGGAGCAAGAAAATCAGCATTCTAAAAATAGTAAGTTGCTCAAAACTTGTCTGAACCTAGGCGAGTTTACAGTCATTCTTCAAGTTTTCCAAAATGGAGTACACTCCCAATGTTTTCAAGACTGAATTAGCTCTCTATCATGATTTCATCAAAACGGCTAAGACAGACTTGCATCATATCAAGCCGGTGTTTGATTTACACACTTTGGAGAGTGCAGGCAACACCTCAATCAGAAACCTGGGACACTCTGGACTCCTCGAAGCAGCGTCTATTCCTATATCAGTTTAGAGTCTTGAGTTCGTAATTGCTTGCATCAAGCATTACAACTCGGCTACTAGGGAGATCCAGTCAGTGGATGGGAAATTGATTTGCAGTCTGAAGCCTGATATGATCAAAAAGTGTTTTTCCATTCCCCCATGGCCTCAAAGCGTTACTATCTCAAAGGGTGAATGTGAAAGGATATGGGAGATGCATAACGACAAATATAGTAAGAAGATTGCACAGAGATGGATGAAAGAAAAGCATAAAACATTGCCTAAGAACGTCAGGCGAGGAGAGTTTAAGGATGAAATTGCTATCATTATCACCTTGCTCAACAGGGTAACTGGCTCAAAAGACGCCACCAAGTTTCAGCCTTAGATGTTTTACGCCATACCCCACATCATGAAGAAAACCGAGTTCTATGATTGGCCTACCTTGGTCAGTGACAACCTACATCAGCAGATAACAGAATACTTCCAATTCCATGAGTTTCATATGGTGTCTTACCTAGTCTACCTGGTGGCCTATCAAGGTCAATTCAGAGGGTTGAACACCGAGGGATCATTGAGTGTACAGTATATATATAACTACTATCCCCAGTTGGAATTCACGAAGTCCCTGCATCACTACAAAAGAGTGAACGAGGCTTTTCTGATGTACACATTGCGGGACCTGGACAACGAATTACACGTCCGTATATCTTCAGTTGCCAGGACAGCGATGGCGGAGTGGGCAGATTGGTTCATACAGTTTCCCACTTTCACCTATCTTAGGGTCTATGGTTATTCAGGTGCCCCGCTCATGCTACCTAGGTACCCGTCAGATGAGGTCGTCTTCATGGAGTTCTTGAGGCAGGCCCACGATGTCCACACAGTCTTGAGGAACAGAAGGAAACCCTCCCTCCATTTTCCATTAGGGTTGGGAATTTATACATGCAAGACTGATGCAGATGCCAAGACAATGGGAGATGAGTTGGATAAACTCGGCCTCAAGTCTTACAACGAGAGGCGATCATTTGATCCTCATGGTGTCTAGGCTGGCCGACTTGAGAAGAACTATGATCATATATCCACCCTTGAAGATTTTTGGGCTAATTGTATAGATGAGTTCAAGGTGCGGAGGCGTAGTTACAGCAGGCTCACTCTCCACCAGATGAAGGACTGTTTAAATGAAGATGTAGAAGGGTTATCAGATGATGACGAGGATGTGCTTCTCTGATGTATACTCATAAGCGAATTGAAGATCAGCCCCTTTCATAGGTTAACTGGGCTAATAAAGAGTTCCTCTCAGTTGAAGATAGGACAAGACAAGTCCTTGAGCACAGCAAGGTTTTCCTAATCCTTAAAAGGAAAAACTCCATTCCAGTAGCAAAGCCTCCAAAGACGATTCCCTCTTCCTCCAAAGCACAGTCAAAAGGGAAGGGCAAAAGTCAATCTCAAGAAGTCGTCAAAGGTAATAGATCAAGTAAAAATGTAAGAAAAAGGTTAGACTTCTCAGGCATAGTCATACAGGAGCAGCCTACAGTTGATTCAAAAGCTCCTCCTGACAAGCCTGTACCTCATAAAGAAGCAGAGGAGTCGCCTTCAACACATGTTTATGTACCTTTGACAGAACCTTTACCGATTCACATCGACCTTGATATTGAAGATGATGAGGAAGTTGCAATTGCACCTCCCGATGAAGTTAGTAAAGATACTACCTTGTCTTGGCTTGAGAACTCCTTGGGAAGGGTAAGAAGAAGGCCTTCATATCAGGTGAGTGTTGATGTTCTCGATAACATCTATCAGGAACCTCCTAAGAAGAAAGCAAAGAAACAAGTTCACTTTGATAGGAATCCTGATAATGAGATAGTCATGGAGACTGCATTGCCCCCAGAAGACAAGAACAGGGATGAGGTGAATATGGAGGACTTTGTCATGGTCAAGGCTAATCTCAGTAGAAATACCAGACATGTGGATGTGAGTCTTTTCAGAGTTGTGTCCAAAAACCTTCAGGAAAGAGTGCTTAAGGATGGAGAAGACAAAGCAGCCCTCAAGGCTGAAAATCAGCAGCTCAGGCTTTATATTTCTAACCTTGTCCATGGTTCTTCACAGGCAACCCAGTTGCTGCCCCAGATCTTAGAGACACCAGCTGATCATCATCAGTTGAGACAGCTGATCATTTGTGGGAAAGAAACTCAGGAGTGGATCGAGAGCTTCATTGTCAAAGAAAGGAGATCTTGGCACGGATGTTCCAATTGAGAGAAAACGCTCATGAGCTACATCAAGGTATCCAAGGGTTTGAACAAACATTCGCTGAAGTAAGACCAAGGCATAAGATCATCATTGCTGACACAGCCTATGGTTCAGCAGTTTCAAAAGAACACAAGAGACAAATCCTTGCTTGGAGAGAGCGTCATGTTTTCAAAGTCAAAACATATGAGAGGATATCCGAGGAATTTATCACCTACAGACAAAGGGTGATTGAAGCTCTTCTTTTCATCGCTGGAGTTCCTACCGCGTAGATCTTCCCGCATACTAAGATGGTTCCTATGTTGGGCTTGATGAAGTGCAAGATCAATTCCAGAGTGTTGTTCGCAGTTGCAATCCAGTTGGCGGAAGGATAGGCCATTTTTCAGTGATGTCAGCAAAGTTCGAGAAAGCGGCCAATGAGGTCAAAGATTTCCTGAGATCTATCGCAGATGCTCAAGATATTCTAGAAAAGCAGTGTTTTGCTATTGAGGGCATAGATGCACCGAACCGGGACACAGTTTCTAATTTCCTAGCGGATGTGATCGAGCTTAAAGCAAGCTTTCTTCTAAGTTTTCTTTCCCGCTTTCTATTCTTGAACACCCTTATCCAGTCTGGGGAAGAGAGAAAGAAGAGATAAAATGTAATAGTTGGAGCTTCCCACTTTTCTCGCTTAGGTGTCGATGTTATCTTTTTTCTAGATTTAGTAATAAAGCTTGCTTGTTGGAGTGTTTTAGATTGGGAAAAAGCAAGTGAGATTTTAGGGTTCCTACCCTTTGCTTGTTCATAAATAAGAGTCTTGCCTTCATTATTTTAACCATGCTAGTGATAACAAAACGAGTCAATAGCCTCTATTTGTTATTCACAAGTGTTGTTCAATTGTATGATAGCAAAATCATGTTTCAGCCAACAAGGAGTTAGGTGGGGATTGTTATTTTATTAGGTAAGAACAAACTGCAAGTTTTTAGCTGCAATTTCTCAAGTTCCATGTTAGAAGTGAGTTTTGTTCCAAAAGTTTGAGTACAAATCATGAGCCTCTTTTGGCCTTGAGATATAAATATCCGCATTTTCAAGCATTTATGTTCTACTTTTTATGATCTTGATTTCAACTTGCATTGAAGTGTGTAGATGTTCGTTGAGAGAGAGTTTATTGAAGTATTTTGTCAGAAATCAACCTCGTTCATTTCTAGTTTCTCTTGCTCTACTTATTACTTGAGAAGTTAGAAACGTCTTTAGTTTAAGTTAGTCGTAGTTGAAAATCTTAAAACAGAAAATCTCAGCTGCGGCGTTTGTGTTTAATAAACCTTGTGCTCTAAGCTGATCAAAAAGATAGGCAACTTAGTTCTTAGTTTACTTTCTTTCAACACCATAAGCAAGAGGGAGCTTCCCCTCCTAATTTGAAGAGCAGTTTATCTGTGCATAGCTATCCGTTTCAAATACACATTCCAAAGGTGTGAATTTAAACGCCAACGCATGGTTAGGATATTATGGAAATGATTAATTTGAGCAGCAATATTCCAATGGGGCAGATTCTAATGTTGTCAGTGAGGATACTGTTAATAGCTTAATATTCTTTAAGAGGCTTCTAAGAGAATTAGTGAGACACCAGATGAGATTCAAGCCCTCATGGACAGGTTGGTAGTCAGTGCTTTTGATATGGGAGGTCTCGCACAAAATTTCCTAATGACAACTAAGAGTCATGCCTTGGATGGAATGTGTAACTTGAGCCATAACCACATTTCTAGTAGGATATCCATGGTTAATGGTACTCTGCAAGTTCTTGATGAAAACAATAGAGCTAGATTATTCAAGTGTGTTGGGTTGTGGCAGTGATAATTGAAATTGTTGAAGTAAAGGGAACTGTTGGCAGTGAGGAGGGGACTCCTTGCAACGAAAAGGAACTTGGTACTTGGCAAGATGGAGTTCTTAAAAGAGGTGACAACTCCCTTGAACTTGTTTTCTTTGGCACTTTAGATGCTTGTGATTCTTACTTGATCCTTGAGAAGTTTGAGGATGTTAGCTAAGTTGTCTACTTTGATGTATATATCTATGTTGATATGATACTTCCCAACCTCTATATTGGTCAGGCATTGAACAAGCCTACGTGATCAGTAAGCCATGTTAGTTTGTTACTACCCCTATCTTCTGTAGTTGGGCCCTACTCTATAATGGGACTGCAGCTACCTCTATATTAGCCAGGCATTGAATGGACCTACATAATGACACTACTACAGTAGGCCTTGAATGAACCTGCTTACTGAACCGAATCTATTATCTACATATTAGCTTAGAACTGGGCCCCCACCACCTGACTCATCGTGTTCCCTGGGAGCTGCTGTGATAGTATCTTTTTTTGGTTTTTGTTGTTGGAGCTTTTTCATAGTTCGCTGTTAGAACTCTGATGTAAACTTTGGACAAGTTATATTTTAGTGCTTGGTAAGCCACATGCTTTGTAAACTATCTTTTCCAGTATATTAAAAGGAAAGATTTGTGAAAATTTATAGCAGTATAGTATGCTGACACATCTGCACACTTTACCAATTGATGGAAATTATCACAAGCATGCTCTTAAAATTGAAATTCAATTTTGGAAAAGATTGGTGAAGATTTTTAAACTTGTGAAAAGCAGCAAAGTATGTGTAACATCTGTACACTTTATCAAATGATGGAAATTATTACAAGCATGTGGGAATTACGGATCCATCAGGGCAATAAGTTCCTTATATAATAGAGCACATTACCTTGGTGCTTAAAATTGAAATTTCATTTTGGAAAAGATTTGTGAAGATTTTTGAACTTATAAAATACAACACTGCATGTTGGCGCATCTATCACTTTACCAAATGATGGAAATGATTCCAAGGACATGGGAATCAAAGATCCAACGGGACAAGTTCTTCCTACGCACTAGAGCACATAGCTATACCATATGCAGTGTTAAAGATTTATTCCAAGCA
>VDFB02373365.1:67957152-68055331 GCA_007258455.2 Sequoia sempervirens
CTTCTTCATCCAGATGCCTCATCCAATAAGGATGTTTCAGAAAAGTCACTGCAGGCACCAAAGCTGTTTTAATTATCCCTGAAGGTGACTGCTTCACCTGGCTCAAACATTGTTCCAACATGAGAAGTATTCTCACTTCTTCTACCCTTGTGTGACGCTCATTAATGAGTCTTGCACCCGCAATGTATAAAGATCTTGCCAAATCTTTCTCTTCATCTAAAGCCATAACTCAAACTGGCAAGACAAGGTTTCTAAAAAACCTCTGAAAAAGTGCCAACTTCAAAACTTTTGAAGCTGAAACTAAACTTTGTTATGCTTTTTGATGTAGCATCGGTTTTCTTTGACTCTCATCTGACAGCTGAAGCTTTGAACACACAGGATGGCAGGAAAACAAGCTCTGATACCACTGAAATATTCCCCCTTAATTTTTTCACTTTTTTGAACACACAAACCAGCATCAAATCACTGATTAGCGTTAGCTCCAAACACAAATCAGCTTGAAAGGTAGCCCTTGCCAAGAATGTTCACCAAGATCCCAGTGAGGGCGAGGTGATAGCATATGGCATGGGGATCATTAGTAATAATCAGAACTGAAAATACATTCATCTGCTGCGGCAGGCATCCACAAGCAATGGGGATTCTCCACTTATTCAGTGGGTGAGATTATTACAATATTAAAGGCGGCAAGCCAGCCATTAAATCCACTCTTCCACTTATTAACGTGGGGGGAATATAGTCCACACAACCACTTATTCAGTGGGGGGAAACTTACAATAAGAAAGATGATTATTTTAAATTCAACCACTCAATCGTGGGAGTGAAAACAAACATTAAACTTGCAGCAATTAAATTTAAACAATTGTTAGTACTACTAACTAGCTTTACAATGAAAGAATAAGCTGCAATAATAAAGATATGCTTCAAGAATCAACCAATGGTTAGAGTAACACTTCCTCTAACTTTTACAATGCCAAAATAATATGGAAAAGAAGCTCAGAACAGCATTATAACAATTTCTAACTAATTTGATCAGAAATAGGAAATACAGAAAATCAGATCAGCAAGAAGAGAATTCACCATAATGGACGTATCTTCTTCAATTCAGCTCGGAAAGCTCTCAAACCATAGCCAATCAACAGCTAAGAGCTAAGCGTCCAACCTCCATTGAGAAAACGAGCCAAAAATAGAGAGAAACAGCTAGCACAATTCCCAAGGTAGCCAGGAAGAATGGTACGGCCTCCAGGAAGGGTCGACCTTCTCCCAAAAATTAGAAACTTCACCAAAAAATCTGAAAACTTCCACAAAGAGTTGCCCTTCACAGTGAAACAGCATGAGCGAATACCCAAAATGAAATAAAATTCGTTGATGAAGCTATGAACAGAAATTCGCTTCAGCCATGACAAACCAGCAACTCAGGAAATAGGCTATACATCAGCAACCTGTTTGAAAACATCAGAATTGAAGCTCTATTTACACCTTTGTATGAAGTACAGTCACATTTCTCCACCTAGGAAGCCATAGTTTCAGGCCCGAAGGATGGATTGAATTTGCTAAACTTCCCCTTAGCCAAGTTTTGGATTCATTCCAACAGCATAACTTTGCTTTCCAAAACATAACATAATCAGCTCTCCAAAATGCATCAATATATAAGCTTCAAATGGCAAATGAAACACTTTGAATTCCAAGAAGTCAAATCACTTCAACTTCCAAAAGGGACGCCACTTCAACCATTCACTTTATTTTGAAATAATAAAATATTATTCACCTTCCCTTTAGGCGTCCATTTCAAATTGCAACAATAAACATTTAAAATAAACATTAAATGCACATATAGTCGACCCCCTTTATGTCCCCTTCTTTAAAACAACTTGAAGTCATCAAGCCTAGGCGAGGGGTACAACTTCAAGACATGAAAATTGACTAAGTCTGGAACTTAGTCCAAGGAGGTAGCCATGAGCAATGCCCAAACTGTAATGGATAAACTGCTAAAAATAGCAAACTGACATTAGCTGAACTGAACCAAGCTGATGATGATGTCACTGCCACAAATGGACTTACTAAAAATAGCAAATGCCAAAAATAGTAAGTTCACTACAAACTCAACAGAAAGCCAAACTGATCAGCCACACTGCCCAAAATAGAAAGTGAACTGCAAAAGATTGAACTGCTGCTAGAATGATACTGCTATAAATAGACTTACCAAAATAGCACATTGCTATAAATAGTAAGATTGCAAAACCTCATCTGTACACCAACTGAGCAGTAATCAAGACTTACTAAAAATAGTCAGTGTTTCCAAATATCATTTGAGCACAAACCAGGCAGCCATCATGACTTACTATAAATAGTAAGTGCCCGGAAAGGATGTCAGATTCAGATGCATGTCACACCACCCTAGAGGTCTCTGAAAACCTAGAAAAACCCAGAAACCTTTCCTGCATGCAAGGTATCTACCAAAATTGAATGTCATTATCTCAACATGCATGTTACCTCATCCTGAAGCTCTCAAAAAACACAGAAAGCTCCACCAGACATGCGTCAGAAACTCACACATGCAAACCTTCAAAAATGCATCTAAAAGCGGAAACCCTGATTTCCAAAACTGCTTAGCCTATGAGTTTCCGGAAATAGGCTAAATCCTCAAGAAGAGCGTAGGGCTAAAATGGGGACATTACAAGTTCCATGTTCCATCCATTTTTGTGATTTGTCTTCTCTTTTTCTACTTGATAATGGAACATTATTCGGCCATTTTATAAAATTTGGCTTTGAGGATTCGTATGGCCATTCAATAGATGCCATAGGTTGATCTTTTGATTTCATTTCATAATCAGAGATTCACTGCCTTTTCGTTGAATATTACTTTGTGGTTCGCAAGACTTGAACTCTAAAATTCGTGTTATAGATCGTGATTTCGCTAATTTTGCCGAGCAAAGCAGAGCGCATTAAAAAAATAAATTATAAAATATAATAAATTCAATTATAAATAAATATTTATATAATAATATATGAATATAAATGATATAATATACAAATATTAATAATATAAATATACAATTATAATATTATAATATATGAGTGGGTGGCAAGGAGGGTGCCACCACATTCAAGGAAGTTCTGATGTGGCTGGCCGGGGGGGTAGGTCTTGTGTTGATGTGGCAATCAACTTGCATGAACTTTCTAGATCTTCGTTCTCCTCATTATTTTCCGCCGGCTCTTTGCGCAATGATGGCTTTCAAAAGGTGATAGACAGTTTGCGTAAGTTGAAGGACAAGCCCGATCTCCAAAGTCCTAATTACTGCTTGGTGGCTTTGTCACGTTCATTTCATTTGCGGTGGTTGGGTTTATGTGGTCTACAAGAGGGATGAGCAGATTTATTCTCCTTGTTTCTGCAGAAGAATTGGAGATGCATGGGTTGGCAACGCCTATGGAGCTGAAAAGCTCCAAGCGGCAGATCGCGTTCGAGGGGCCCATTTCCTCCCTTCGGCTCAATCATATCATCCGCCACCTAGACTACCTGACGTTTGCTGCTATCAAATGTTTCGCTGGGAAAGCTTTCATGGAGGACACCGAAGGTTATCTCTTGGATTCAAACATCTCTTCAAGGGTTTTGGCTGGCTTGCTTGATGTGGGTGTTTCAAAATCGGATGCTCGTGTGAGTATGAGGGGTCTATTTCGTAAAGATATGTTGGTTGGCTTAGATAGAGCCCTGACCATGGCTCGGCTTGGCAAGGGTATCCCTCGTCCTTGGGACCTGCATTTGTTAGATGATCCAGATGCTCTGGTTCGTTATCATCCCATCATCTTGGACGTGTCTGGTTTGGAGCTCATGGAGTTCACGCGTTTGGCTATGGCTGGAGCAAAGTATCTGAAAAATAAATTTCGTTTGGAACCTGTTGCAAACTTGGCTTGGAAAAGGGATTTCAGAATCTTCGCTCAACAAAATGTATGGTGATTAGGGTTAGGTGGTCTTGGATGTTAATAGGGTTTAGCGTTGCTCTTTTGAATTTCTGTTAGCAGGTCTGGTTATTTTCAATCTTTAAGTATGTAATGTAGTTTTTGGTGTCTACGACCACACTATGGTAGCTCGCTTTTAGGTTCAGAATAGTAGTTTTTTGGTGAATTTTGGTGAATTTTGGGGCTATCGCCCAGTCTAGATGGTTTACTGTAAAACTCTTTTTTTTAATATCAATAGAAATTACCCTCGCTTACTAATCAAAAAAATATATATATATTATAATATATGAATATAATATTATGATATATAAATATTAATAATTCAATTTAAATATAATAATAATATTATATTTATATATATTAATAATATAATATTATAATATAAAATGGAATTCAATAATAGATGGCTCGCTCCCAAAATTCGCAATTTCATTTGAATCCACAGCGTAGGATTGTTGTTACAGATAGGAGCAATTGAAGAGTTTTTGTCGATCTGTTCAAAGGCATGTCTATTTCCAATATGTTGAAACACACTACAATCGTGCTTTTTGGCAAGAAATTCCAAAGGGGCCTAATTGAAGAATGGATTTCGAATTTGTGGCCTACCTACTCACCCCCTCACTTTCTTTTTAAGGGTTTCTTCAGTGTTGAATTTCATAATGAAAGGGATTGAAATGTGGTTCTAGAGCATGGTCCATGGGAACTGCTAAACTCAACACTATACTTTCAAATATGGATTCCTAATTTCAACCCTCTTGAATGCTGCCTATAGGCAAAACCAATTTGAGTTAGACTTTATAACTTACTTACCATTTGAGTTCTAGACTATGAATTGGTTATAGAAGATTGGCAATAGTTTTGGAGTTACTCTGGAGATTGATGAGGAGAAGCTAAAAAGCAATTCATTCCTGTATGCTAGAATCCATGTCGCCTTCATCAAATCAATTCCAACAAAGATATATAGTAACCCTCTGACTAGGCAATGGACGCAGCCAATAGAAATTGAACAACAAAAATTCTTTTGTGTAGCATGTTGAAGCCGCTCACACTAGGAGACTAATTGTCCAAAGAAGGCAAAGAAAAAAAATGGTATGGGTCGAGAAGGCAAAGGATGGTCCAATAGAGGTGAACATCACCAAAACAAATGAGCTAAACCCTAATTCCGAGATAACATGCCCTTTGATAAAGGTGAACCAAAAGTAGCTAGAGGATATAACCCATGGTTCTTGCAGGGCTGCTTGCATGCAACTAGCTCTCATACACATCCCAATGTAGAAGGAAAATCACCAAAAACGGGGCAGCTAGTGGGATCAAATGATGGGGAACAATGGTCAGAGGAGGATGGCTCTAATTTCGATGAAATTGGCATTGTTGATCCAAGATGTATAAGTCAATTTGCTTCTAAAGCCCTAAATAGTGGTCTCTTAATCGAGAAGAAGAAAGGGTAAAAGACAAACAAGCAAAAGTGGGAGGAACTCGCTTAAGTGAAGGGCTTGTCTAACATCAAAGAATACATGCTAAGATCTAAGGGAGTAAACCCCTCCCTTAGAGAGCAATGAAGATAGTCACATGGAATGTTAGGGAAGCCTCTAACAAAAGGCGTATGACTAGACGCCAATTGGAAAAAATAGTTGGTTGACATTGTTCTTCTTCAAGAAACAAAATTGAGTGCAGTTGAAGCTAACCTTTTCATCAATCACTACAAGTGTTGGAATAGTCTCTTTTATGAGGCAATGGGCTCAATTGGTGGTACTATGGAAAGCAAACAATGTCTTGGTTCATTCTTGCTTTGTTGACCCAAACTGGATAATGTGTGAGGTAAGAAGCCTTTCTAGGGATCTGGTCTTTTATCTATTTAATGATTATGGCCCTATCAAAATGGAGGATAAATTTAAATTATGGGAGACTCTAGCCGATCAAGTTTTGGACCATAAAGACAAAAAAATTATTATGGGGGGCAACTTTAATGTGATTCTCAATTTGGAAGAAAAAAATGGCAAACTTTCAATCAAATTGCCTGCATTGAAGGCAGAGGTTTGTGGATTCAACTAGCTTAGGTGATGTGGTCCCAAAAAATGGATTGTTCACATGGACCAACTATCAAATGGGATTTTCAAACATTTTGGAGAGATTGGATCACTTTTTGTACTCATCCTAATGGTTAAATGTTTCAACTATGCTAGAATCTTGTTGGCGTTTAAATTCGCACCTCTGGAATGCGTATTTGAAACGGACAACTATGCACAGATAAACTGCTCTTCAAATTAGGAGGGGAAGCTCCCTCTTGCTGATGGTGTTGAAAGAAAGTAAACTAAAAACTAAGTTGCCTATCTTTTTGATCAGCTAGAGCACAAGGTTTATAAAACACAAACGCCGCAGCTGAGATTTTCTGTTTTAAGACCTTCAACTACGACTAACTTAAACTAAAGACGTTTCTAACTTCTCAAGTAATAGCAGAGCAAGAGAAACTAGAAATGAACAAGGTAGATTTTTTGACAAAATACTTTAATAAACTCTCTCTCAACAAACACCTACACACTTCACTGTAAGTTGAAATCAAGATCATAAAAGTATAACAAAAATAACGGAAATTTGAGATTTTGGATCAAGGCAAAGGAGGCTCGTGATTTTATTACTCAAACTTCTGGAACAAAATTCACTTCTAACATGCCTTGAACAAGAAAATTGCAGCTAAAGAGGCTTGCAATCTTGCTCTTACACAATAGAAACAGCAATCACACTAACTCCTTGTTGGCTAAAGAGGCTCAACAATTTGCTATCACAACACAATTGAACAATACTTGAGTAACAAATAGAAGGCACAATAGGCTTAGCGTTTTGTTCTCACTAGCACGGTTAAAGAAACTAATGAGCAAAGGCTCTTATTTATAGGCAAGCAGAGGAGTAGGGAACCCTAAAATCTCCTTGCTTTCACAATCTAGGGCTTGCTCAGCAAACAAGTTTTATTACTAAATCTAGAAAGAAGATAACATCTAACACCTAAGAAAGCAAAAAAAGCGGGAAACGCCAACTATTACATTTATCTTCTTTCTCTTCTTCAAAGAATGGATAAGAATCGTTCCAAGAATAGAAAGAAAGCGGAAAGAAAGCTTCTAGATGAAAGCCACTTTAAATCTCAATCATATCCGCTAAAAAGCAGGAAATTGGGTCCCGGTCAGGTGCATTGATACCATCTAAGGCAATATTTTGATTCTCCAAGATCTCCTCACCTTCTGTGATCAAACTTAGAGAATCCTTCACTTCTTTGGCTGCTTTATGAGTTATGTTCTTGAAAAACATCGCTGCCCGAAAAAATGACTCACTAATTGATAACTTGGCGGCTCTGCAACTTTATGTTTCTGACACCTCTCTTGATTTCCAATAGAAGAGTATTGCACAACTCTTTTCCGATACCTTTCCTTCTCATATCACACCTTCTCTCGTTTTTCAGTTGAGATGATGAAGTTTTGACATAGTGCTGATTTGGTCTCAAACTCGAGGGGAGTGTACTCCATATTGAAAACCTTGAAGAATGACTGTAAACTTGCCTATGTTCAGACAAGCTTTGAGCAACTTTCTATTTTTAGAATGCTGGTTTTTCTTCCTCCAACGGACAAATTTTTGGAAATTTTTCTGAGATATGGGTTTTGCTCATAATTTCATTGCAAGACAACCTAGATCGTCCGTTTTTTAAAATCTTGAATTTAGACTGAAAAAGCAGCAAACCCTAATTTCTTCAAATTTTCACCAAAAAAGCTCGCACCTGGGTTTTATTCAGAATATGATTAGAATTCGACCCAGTTGATTAGATTTGCAAAACCCTGATGGCTGATCGAAAAAGCAGCCAACCCTAGAATTTTGAAATTTTCTTGAAAACGCTGTGATATGGGTTTTCTCCAGAAGACTGATTTGAGAGGACCCAGATGGTTGAAAACTGAATGCACTGAGGATTTCACTGACATGCAAAATAAAAGCAGCTGCTGCAACTTGATGAAGTTCTTGAAAATTTCCTTCAGAAGATTGAAGAGAAAAGACCCAGATGATTGAAAACTGGAAACCTTGGCCTTCCCTTTGAAAAGTTTGATCTTCTGGATGAAAAAGCTTCAAAAAGCAAGGGTTTATGCTTGCTGATTTGAAAAATCTGATGAAAAACCAGCAAAGATGAATTCTTGGATCATGAAAATTCTTCAAACTTGCTGCTCCAACTTTCTCCTTTGAATGCTACCTGCAAAAATAATAAAAATAACATTGAAAAGAGGTGTTAAATAGACTTAGGGTTTTGTTTTTACTTTGCTTTCTTTTGCTTTTATTTCCAAAACCCTAAATCTCAGCTTCATTGAACTTGGACGCCTCATTCTCCTTGCAAATTTTGAAACTTTTGAAAACTTCGAAAAATTTTCTAAGGCATGAGAAGTTGGGCGCCCTTCTTCACCAGGGGCGCCTATTTTATCCAGTGTTAGTCAAATTTTGGCATTTTCAACTTTTCTTCATTTTGACCCCCTAGTTCGCCTCTGATTTCCCGTTTGCAGATTGATCTGATAGGCGAGCTGAAGGATTCATTGCGGAGCTCGACTGATTCTGAGAAGATTTTTCTGGAGACATCTCTGGCAAAACACTTCATCTTGACCTCCAAAATCATAGGTGCCTTTTCCTTCCAGGGGCGCCCATTTGGTCCAGAGTTAACCATTTTTATGATCTTCAACTTCTTCATTACCTCCTCTTCTACAAATGATCTCTTTGAATCTAGAGCTCCGGGCGTCGAATCGACTGCCTCTCATGCTCATCGCGAAGCTGATGAGATATTAGGTTGGGTCCTCTGGGATGAACTCTGTCAAAAAGTGAATTTTAGGCCCTCAAAAGTTTGGGCGCCCATCTTGGCTGGGGGCGCCCATGTTCACCAGAGTTAGATTATTTTTTAACTTTTTTTGTTTGCCTTTGAATCTTGGTTTTCAACCTTCGTCGGACCCTACTTTTAGCTCCTTGTATCTGGTGACTGCGAACTCTGATCGGCATGTTGGATATTGTTGTGACCTTTTCACACATCGCCCCATTCAAGATGGGGACCCCTAATTTTTGCTCCATTCTGGTCTTTTGGCTTTGGTTTTTCTCTCTCTCTCTCTATCTGTCTCTTTTCTGATGTCTGCCTTTTGAGGATTGTGCCCGTCATTGAGTTTAAACGTGAATTTTGGCCAAGTCTAAAAATTAGGGTTTTGAACTTCCTTGCCAATTGGAGGTCAAACGAAGTGAATAAATTGAAGCCGAGGCTTAACATTCTTTGTCGGGTGTGCTTCTTTGCGGTTTCCACCAGGCTAAATTTCATCGGATGCAGTACTATTTTTAGTAGTATGCAATTAGAACATCCTTGACATTCTTGGAATTAAAACCCGGTCATGCGCGTTGAACATGTCAAAATTTCCAGCGTGCAAAACTTGGTAAGCGGACGACTTTCTATTTTTAGCGGTTCGGCTTAGGGCGATTCCGGGGCTTGAATCGCGAGTTTTCAATGCGTAATGCGGAAATTCCTTATGGGTTTCGAAGAGACCTTACAGCGACGATTAACATGCAAAAGCTTGAGACCAAACAACTTTAGGAGTTGACCTTGAGGCTATTATTTTAGGGGTTTGCATGTCGAGGTTTTCTTTGCATATGCGCATATTCCTTATGGGTTTTAGCGAGCTTGATGATGTGACATGCAAGCCGAGATGATCATTTAGGAACTTACTATTTTTAGCGGGTGCATCGGCGTGGCTTCCGGCACTCGAGGAATCCGCGAGCTGTGTCGCAATGCGAAGCTTGAGAACAAGCGGAGATCGTTTGATATACGTCACAAAGATGAATAGAGTTTCAACCGAGACCGGAAAAGAGGGGTAAAAGGTCGAATTTTCGGCGGTGTAAACCACCAGCGATCAACATCCTTCAAGCTATCTGGCCCGGTAAAATTTGAAGACAAGCAGACGCACTATTTATAGTAAAGTCATTTTGAAACAAGGTAAAATAGAGTCGATATGGCTGGCCCGGTCTGCTCGCGGAATCCGTGGTGAGGAACCCGATGTTAATTCAACAAGGAGTTGTAGAATATCCGAAGGCGAAGCGGTTCTATAAACCACAGCGAAATGGGCTAAAAATAGCAAGCCAACCCGAAATAGCAGTGTCAACAGGTTGATGAAGTCGTGAGAATCCAGCGTTCAAATTTTCAAATCATTCTGAGCTTCAGAGATGCAAGAATTGAAGAACTTACTATAAATAGCAGGCATGGAGAAGCTGGCAGAGGTCAAGAAAAATGGCTAAGGCATGAATCTCATCCTGTAGCCCCCCCTAACTGCGCCTTCATCTCCAGCATGTGATGAAAAAATTACTAAGTCTGAGAAAATCCTCCTGCCCAGCTAAAATGCGCCCAAGGAAGAGCTGGTGAAAGTTAGAAATTTTCTAAATTAGAAGTTCATCCTTCAGCCATGCCAAAATGCGCCCACTTCTCAAGAAAGTCAAGGAGGTCAACAAGTTTCATCCACCTCCTATGTTGAAATGCGCCCTCAAGGTAATGCCAAGCATGAAAAAAATTCTAAGTATAAACTTCATCCACCTGCCTAGGCAAAATGCGCCCACCCTCAAGGAGAAAGTTTAAAAAAAAATTTGTAAGTGTTGAAGTTATCCTCCTCACCCATCAAAATGCGCCCTCACCTCAAGCCAAGCAAGGTAGTTGCAAAAAGTTTCTAACATGTTTTGTCCTCCACCCCCTTTAAAATGCGCCCACCTCTCAAGTCAAAGAAAGTCAAATGTTTTATCCTCCTCCCATGCCAAAATGCGCCCAAATAAGGGCATGTGAGGACGAAAATGAAGAAGCTCAAGAGTCACAAGTAAAAGGCGTTTGAATGAGCTTTATCCTTCACACTATCTAAAATGCACCAAGAAGAGGAGAAAGTCAAAGGAGGCGTTGAAATAAAGTTTATCCTCTTGCCTATGAGATATGCGCCATATGAAGAATATGGAGTGAAAAGTGGTAAACAAGGTGGAATTGAAGAATGAATAATGCTAGGCGTTGAAGTTAGAAATATCCTCCTCAAGGTGTTGAATGCGCCCTAGGTACATAGAGGGGAGGTAAAAATTGTTTGGGCGTTGGAAATGCTAAGCTTGCAAGGTGGTGAAATAAAATGGCTAAGGCGTGGAAATAGATATCCCCTTCAAGTGTGAAATGCGCCTAGGGTGGTAAGTGTGTTAAAAAATTGCTAAGGCATTGAAGTATGCTAGGCGTGGGAATTTAAGAGAAAATATCCTTCATGATAGGCTAAATGCGCCCAAGGTGACAAAGCATGCTAAGAGAAATTTCTCTAAATGAGTTGATAAAAAAATTCCTCACAGACAAGATGATTGAAGCGAATAAAATTTTCTAAGGCAAAATTCAAAGTGCACCTATTATGGAATTTAAATATTTTTCTAAGTGCTATCAAAATTCTACCTCTCTAGAGGAAAAACGCCCAAGTCTGGTGAAATGATGAATTTTTCCTTGAGACACAAACAAATTGCCAGTGAAGAGGTTAAAGGATGCCAACTGCACAGGTTGATAAAAAAATTTCTCAAGTCAGAGCAACGGGACAACTCACAAGAATGAAGAGCAGGAATAAATTTGATGTAGAATTATTTTTCAAAGGTTCAAAATTCAAGAAAATTAAATGAACCCGTTCCTTGTATACCCATGAATTCGACAAGTTCTAAAAGAAATTTTCTTCTGGGTATTGAGGATTATCGATGAGGAATGGATTTTAAGGTATTCCACAAATTGCCAAGGATTTTGAAGTAAGGATTTTAAATGGGCGCCAGGTTGGTGAATTTCCTAAGGGAAATTTGAGAAATTTTCTTAAGGCAAGGGAAGAAATGCTTGTGAAGATAAAACGCCTTGGCGGATAATTTGAAGTTGGGCGCCTAGATGATTTTTGATCGAGTTCCTGATGAAAGCATTTTTTCTCGAGCCTGAGTAGGATGAAATATCAGAGTGAAGTATGCCCGGGCGAAATACAAGATGGGTTGGAAATTTGGCTAAGGCATGAAAAATTTGAGGATGAAGTTGGCTGGAGAAAACGATGAACCCTCGGGAGTTCAAGCGTGAAAATCAGGTAAGTAAAGTGAATTTATATTATGAAGTGTTCTAATACCCTTCTCCTTGCTTATTTTGCAGGAGGAACGTCGAGACCAAGCGGTGATAACCTAAAGTGATGAAGAAAGTAATCCAAGATGACATTTCAACCTTGCAAGAAAATGGCTAAGTGTTGAGACTTAGTGACAAAGAAGAAATGTTTTCAAAACTCTAGCTGAAAAAAAAGAATGGAAGCTCGAGCAAAGTTGAAGAACAACGTCAAGAAGAAAATCAAGAACAGTGTGAACGCGTTTCAAAGATGGAATCTTCTAGAAGGATGATGGATATTATGGCTCATTTATTACCCCACTCCTCTTGGTGGCGGTTTTTAGGGTGAATCTTGTTTAGGGCTGAGGTGGTACAATCTAGGCCATCCAGCCGATTGTAATCTGAGCCGTCCGCTGGACTGGGCCATCTATAAAAGGGGGAGTCTTCCTCATTTGTATCTCATTAGAAGTAGAGGTAGAGCTTAGAGATCAAACTAGAGAGTAGAGCAGAGGCACTTTAGTTTTAATATCTTAGCATAGTGTAGTTTGAAGAAGAAGGAAAGTTTTCCTTTGAAAACTTTGTAAGAGATTGTTGCGAAAAACTATTGTAATAAAAGATCTTTCATTGAATGGTGAATTCATCTTTGTTATAAGTAGCTAGCAAGATTTATTCATCCCTTCAACTTCAAGTAGCATAAAGTAGTGTAGTTTTCAGTTCATGCAAGTAGTTTACTTTGGATTTGTGGTGTTTGATCAACGTAGCTTCTCTTTATCCATACCACTAGCGACTCGCTGACGGTGAGTTTGCCTTGCGTGGTCAACTGGACATCATTTCAAACTTAACTTCGATTGTGATTCGTATGCTTGTATGCATCGTTGTGATGGTACATGTATGTTGAATTATAATTTGAATATTCTTCGTTACTCCCCTGAAGATTGCACTGATTTTGCTGAAGCTGTCCGATGCGAGGCTAGGTGAAATCCGGTTGAAGTCTGCTGAAGTCGAGCTCCACATATCTTGCATTTAGATAGAACATAAACTTCTTAGGCCCTACACTCATTTAATTTCAGTCCATTTCTGGTTAGGATTAGGAACTTGTGCTCACTTGCCAAATCATCCAAATTACATGAAAGCCCTTATCTGTCTATTCAGCTCGAACAATTGTGTAAGTCCCCTTGAAATACCAGCAAAACACATCGAGCCAACTGAGGGTATTCTATTGCATGAAGGAACCTTGGAGTTAAATGTATGATCTATCTCACAATCTTAGCATGCAGGAAACTTTGTTCAAGAGAGGATAGAGTAGCCATTGGCAACTTTATTCGTGTTGGTGTAGTCACAAAACCACATCAACAAGATGTTGTACCATTTCTAAGAGGTTGCAGAGACCCGCTTTGCCTCTAACACAATCGTCTGAAGACGACTTGTGAAAGTTAGAGAGGCACTTTCTAGCATGGTGATTAACAACAATTGGTCTATATGGAGGCAAAGCAGCACTAAAAGAGCAACAAAAATTAAGAACATGATATTAGATGACTCGTGGTGGGATAGTGTTGAGTATCTCCTTACCTTCACCGAGCCCATTTTGAGTATGATTCGCTATACTGACATGGACAAGCCATGCATTGGAGAGATATATGATGGTATAGACTCAATGCTTGAGAAGATCAAGTGCACCATAAATGCGAGAGAGCAAGACCCTGAAGAGACTTTCTTCAAACAAGTGCAAACAATTGTTGAAGAAAGATGGAACAAAATGACAACTCCATTACACCTTCTTGCCTTTGCATTGACTCCAAAATACTACAGTAGTCAAATTCTTTCAATGCCAAGAAGGCTTCCCCCATATAGAGATTTTGAAGTGGCTGAAGGGTACAAGGCAGCATTTGTGAGACTCTTCCCTGATCAAGATTTGCGAAGTGTAGTCACAAATGAGTTCATTGCTTTTGTGCACTCAAATGGTCTAGGTGTTGATGCTCTTCGTGATAGGTTCTTAAAGGATGCTCATAGTTGGTGGTACTTCCATGGACAATACTTCCAACATTTGCAGCCCCTTGCAATCAAAGTTTTATCACAAGTAAGTTTAATAAATTTTCATATTTTAATTTTTAAAGTTTCATAATTTCATTTATAATTTATAATTTTTTAATTGTTTACTTTGTCTTCATAGGTTGCTAGTTCATCTGCATCTGAGAGGAATTGGAGCACATATTCTTTCATCCACTCAGTAAAGTGCAATAAGTTGCTCTCAAAAAGAGTTGAGGACTTAGTATATGTGCATTCCAACTTGTGTCTCCTTTCACACAAACAACGTGACTACAAGGAAGGGGAGACGAAGTTGTGGGATATAGAGCCAGAGGATATTGACTTGGATGCTTTCACTTCCCACCATATTGCATATGAGGAGTCCGATATCCAACAACATGGGCACAATACTAGTGCTAGTGACAGTGCCATTGGCACTACTTGTGATTCATCTAGTCTTCCTACTTCATCGAATGTCAATGTTGACATTGATATGGATGATTTAGAGAATCCATTTGATGATTAAAACTTTAAAAGTGTTGTAATGTTGAACTTGAAGTTTGAAGGATGAATATTTATCATGCATGTTTTAAATGATATTCAAGTTTATGGTGGTTTTGTTGTTTATACGATGTTATGTGATATTCTAATCCTAATTCATGCTTCTAGGCTGCATATATATATATGTTTTTGTACTAATGAACCCAAAACGAACCGAACCCACCCACCAAAAAATTTAGCCAAAATGGTGAACTGAACCCCCAAACCCGAACCTGAACCCGAACCAATACACGAACCGGCAACTTAGTTCATAAGGTGAAGGCTATATGTTAGTGGCCTACTCCCAAAAGCATGACAGGTATGAAGCTTCTATGGTTTGACAAACTGTTTTATAAAATTCATAAGGAGTCTTAGTTGGATAATGTAATGTCCCCATTTTGGACTTACGCTCTTCATTGGGATTTAGCCTATTTCCGGAAATCTGTAGGCTAAGCTAAAGCAAAAAATTAGGGTTTCCTCTTTCAGATACTGCTCAGTTGGCGTTCAAAGGTTGTGCAGACTTACTATTTATAGCAGTTCGCTATTTTTTAGCAAGTCTCTCTTTTAGCAGTATCTGTTTAGCAGCAGTTCAATCCCTTGTAGTTCGGTTGTTCAGTTTGGCTTTTTGATGGTTTTGAAGCGAACTTACTATTTTTGGCATTGGCTATTTATAGTAAGTCTAAATTTGGCAGTAGCATCATCAGCAATTTAACTCGAGTCATCTTGCTATCCTTCAGTTTCAGTTTGGCTTTGGTTATCTCAATGGACTAAGATTATACTTAGTCAATTTTAATTACTCAATTGTACCCCACGCCTAGGAGTGATAACTTCATATTGTTTTTAAAGAGGGGACATTATGGGGTCCATTGTGCATTTAATGATTTATTAAATGCTTTATTATTGCATTATTAAGTTGGACGCCTAAAGGGAGTTTGAATAAAGTTTTATTATTTCAAATAGTAAAATGCTTAAAGGTGGCGTCCCTCTTGGAATTTGAAGTGATTCAGTTGCCAATTGAAGCTTATATATTGAGGCTTTGAGAAGAGTTCTTCATATTTGGAAATATTGTAAAGTTATGTTGCTGGTTTGAAAATCCAGAATCCGGCTAAGGGAAAGCTTAGCGATTCCACTCCATTCTTCGGGCCTGAAACTATGGTTCCCTAGATGGTGGATTGAGAGTGTGCTTCATTCAGAAGTGCACGTTGAGCATCATTGTTGGAGTTTTGGTGAGATATTTCTAGTTTTTCATGTTGCTGGTTATTATATGGTTGAATGAGATTTTCAAAAACAGTTTCTTGTATGATTTTAATTTTGTTGTGGGTATTCAACAATCTCATTCCTAAGCTTATGGCGACCCTTCCTAGCAATTTTCAGATTTTATTTTGAAGTGTGTGATTTATTCTTGCAAAATCGCTCTTGCTAAGGGTCGTACCATGTTCGGAGCATTGGGAATTGTGCAAGTAAATTAATGGTTGCTTTTTGAAGTTGTTTCATCATCATGACATAGGCGCCTATCCTCCAGAGGTTCATTGCAATTGATTTCACTCAATTTGGAGGTAAATTGATTAAGTTATGTGCATTTCATTGATTCACAAGTTGTTGGTTTACAGTTTCAGTTTGCTAGTTTTTAATATCAGACTTCAAAAGAATCAGATTTATGCTTCATTTTCAGTGTTTTGAGAGCTTTGTAATTTGAGAGAATCATTCTTCACATATTGGCATTGTTCTATCATTGTAATACTAGTAAATTGCAGAGTATCTTGATTGTAAGGTTGTGCATTAGCAGTACTAATCCAATCAATTTGTTATTGCTGCATTTACTTGTAATTTCTAAGCAAACATTAATTACCCCTGGATGGTTTATCGCCAGTGTGGAGAATAAAACTTGTAACTCTCATTGTACCCACTAAAAAGTGGAGAATTCCCACTCTTAAGTGGATGCCCGCTGCAGCGGATGAATTAGTTGAATTGTTTGTAGTATTCCCCCCACTGTTTAAGTGGTTGAGCTGAAATCTTTATGGCTGGTTCACCACCTAAGTTCTTTCAGTTTTGTAATACTTACTCCGCCATATGTTAGCACCTCGCCTTCAAAGGGATCTTGTGTGCACATTCTTGGCGTTGAGTTTATTTTGTACTTCTAGTTGTAATCATCCTACAGTTGAGTTATTAGATCCTAGGGATCCTCTGACCATATGCCCGCCCCTCTTCCTTAAGTGGTTTTAGGGCGCATTCTTGGTTAGAGTTCTTTTCCGCATCGTTTTGGTTTGGAGCTAACCTTAACGGGTGCATGTGCATTGTAATTGATATTGAAAATCAAGAGAAAAAATTAAGGGGCATATTTCAGATAAGTGCCCCTCTTGCAAATTGTATAGAGTGAAGAAATATTAGGTTGGCCCATAGAGAACAAGCTAGCTTTGAGCTATTGAAAAAGAAGCTTATATAGGTGCATATGTTAACTTTACCAAATTTTACCAAAGGCTTTGAAGTAGATTGTGATGCTAGTAGAGTTGTCATTGGAGCAGTTTTGAGCCAAGAACATCTAATTGCTTATTTCAGTGAGAAGTTGAATGATGTGAGAAAGAAATGTTCAATGTACGACCAAAAATTCTATTCGATTGTTCAAGCCTTAAATCACTAGAGATGTTATCTCTGACCAAAAAATATTGTTTTGTATACCCATCATTAAGCCTTTAAATTTATCAATTTACAACCCAAGTTCAGTCATAGGCATGCTAATCAGGTTGAATTTTCTCAGGAGTACACCTTTGTATTGAAGCACAAATCTGGAAAGGCTAATTGTTTTGCAGATTTCATAAGCACAAGGGTCACATTGCTTGCCAAAAAATCAATCAGGATTACTAATTTGCAAGTTTGAAGTAACTATATGAGATGACAAAGAATTCAGAGAAGCATGGAAGGTTTGTAAATATCCAGCAGCATTTAATTGGACTTCATATTTGGATCTTCTTCACCTTGATGGGTTTCTGTGTGGGAAGAAACAATTGTGTATACCAGTAAGCTCATTGAGGGAGCAATTAATTAGGAAGCTTCATAGTGGGGGATTGGAAGGTCACTTTAGTCAAGACAAAAAAATAGCAGCAGAAGAGAAATATTATTGCTTCTCTTGAGGGAGAGATGTCAGCAGAATTGTGGAAAGATGCAGGATTTACCAGATGGCAAAAGAGAGAAGTCAAAATAGGGGTGTATACTCCATTACCTGTGTGGCTGTGCCTAATGGACCATAGGAGGATATTTCAATAAATTTTATTCTTGGACCACCCAAAACACAGTGATACTTAGAATCTGTTTTTGTTGTTGTTTATAGGTTTTAATATTTTATAAAATGGCCCATTTTATGCCTTGTGGGAAGACTAAAGGTGCTTCACTGGTTGCTGATTTATTCTACAAAGGGATAGTGGGAATCCATGGTCCGCCAAAAAGTATTAATATGGATAGGAATATGAAGTTTTGTAGCTACTCTTGGAAGACTCTTTGGAAAAAGATGAATGGCTAGTTGCCATTCAGCTCTGCATGCCACCCACAAACAGATGGACAGACAAAGGTTATTTATAGGTCACATGGGAACCTGATGAGATGTCTAGCTGAAGACAAGCCAAAACAGTGACCCATGAATTACCTCAGGCAGAGTTTGCATGCAACAATTCACTCGTGGTTTGTGCCATTTCAAGTAGTATACAACAAACAATTTCAAAGGAATTACAGATTTGATATACCCACCAAAATAAGGAATAAATAGTGATGATGCAGAAGAATATGCATAAAAAATGCAGCAATTACATGTGAATGTGAAAAGACATTGGGAACAGAGCAATCTGAAGCATAAAAAAGACACTGATCAATGTAAAAAGCAGAAGGAATTTAAAGTATGAGACCTAGTCATAGTCTGAATTAGAAAATGTTTCCTCACGGGACTTTAAATAAATTGAAGTTCAAGAAGGTTGGACCATGCATGATCCTGGGGAAATTTGGGGACAATGATATCAGCTTGAGTCACTCGAAGGAGTTGACATATCTTCTATATTCAATGTTGCATACTAATATCAATAAGGATATGAGGTTAATGTTACAGATATAGGTGAAGAACCCATTCTCTGGAAGATGCAACTATTCAAAAATAAACCAGAAAAGATAAAGTATGTCTTAGATAAGAAGGTTACTAAGACCAGGCACACTAGAGACAAAGAACATTTGGTAAATCAGGAGGGATAACACTGGAGGAAGGAACATGGGTATCAGAAACAGATTTAAGAAAACTTGGAGAGAAGATACCAATTTCAAATCTAATTTAAGACACTCATAAGGAGGTTGATGCAGGGGAACTCAACAGACTACAACTGGTAGCATTTGATCTGTATTTTCGCTAAGATTTCTGTTGAAAAATTTAGGGAATTGGTTAGCAGTAATTCAGAGATTCTAGGCACAACCACTTTAGTTAACGGAACTGCAATTTCCACGAAGCCTGAGTGGACTTTTCTTTTGTTCAATGCTAGTGTCTGTAAGTGTGGTAGTGCTTTAGAAGAGTGAGATTTTGGATGAATTGCGGATTTATTTTAGGGTGGAAGACTTGGCACTCTCAGTGTGAGTCACATATGTAACAGATAAGAAAATGTATAATATTTGTGGGTTTGAGCTTTGGTCTGAGCTTTAGTTTTAACTTTTCATAAATTATTTTCTATTTAAAATATTTACTGAAAGCTATTAGACACTTGTTTCCATTTTCTATTTTTCTGGAAGATTGTGTCCATACTTGTGCATGAGCTTGCATGTAATGTAGAAGTTAAAGTTAAACAGAGCCAGGTTGATATCCATCTTCTCATTTCAATACAGGATACAGTCTTGTGCTTCACTGCTGCACCAGGTCCTATCCTACAGTCCTACCAAATATTAAGCAAAAATTTGGCTGGTCCTACCAAAGTTTCTGTGGTTATTTTCCAGGCTTATAATATTGGCATGAGCCTATTTTGACCCAATAAGAGGTTGAATATGGTGAGGTTTTAAGGTGTTTCACCTTTTTTTTGGCCCACAAAACCAGAAGATGAGTGCCAGTTATGGTCAATGGTTTTAATTTACAAATGAAATTTAAGCTAAATTAACAGCCAACTTATGTACCCATGCATAGCTATTATTGTTTCTAAGGGCCTGGAAGCAATTTAATTTATGAAAATGGCAGTTAAGGTGCATAGAAAATAGATCTGCATCATCTGTCTTTATAACTTTAATTGTGTAGTTTCATCCTATAGATGATAATATTTTGAGGACGTGCAAGAGAAAATAATTTGTACATCTGCATCATCTTCGTGTGCATCTATGATTCTGTCTTGTGATTTTTCTTCCCATTGATGATGCTAGAGGGCGATCTAAGAACATCATTAAGCTTAAACTTGATTAAAAAATTTAGTACCCAAAAATACAAGCTTGCCAATTAAAGAGATTCTAACCTTCAAACATTTGGATACGGACCCATTTTGTTAGATTCTCTCCCATGACTCCCAAGAAGTAATGCTGCAGAATATGGATGGCAAATGAAGCTAGCCCTACTCCAGCAAAGATCAAGGCATACATTGCAATTTTCCTTCCCATCAAATCATGATCAGAGTAGTAGTATAATCTGACAATTTGGCTGATCATCATGGAAAAGATTGGAAGCAGAAATCCAGACAACACAGATCCCATAAAACCAGGAATAGCATATTTCCATTCAGATAAGCTTATTTTCCACAACCTGTAGAAATTTGATCCCTGAGATTGATGGTCCGTCTCATCTGGGGCTAAATCTCTGGTTATATTTTCTCTAGAAGCCAAATTGCTGGGCCTTTCACTACCTTTTACTGAATTGGATATTGAGATTCTGCATTGGATCATTCAGTAAAAAATGTTCAGTGCTTATAGTTATTGCTATACAAAGTGTCACTCCGTAAAACATGTTCAATAGGTATTCCTATAAAAGAATAAAAACAGTAAATAAATTGTCTGTCCTGTATGCACTAGTATGTTATTCACAAAAGCAGGGCAGAAAAATACCTTGACTTGTCTTCTTTTGGACTGATCATCATTCCATCCTCAACCATTGCCATTTCTTGCAATCTCACAAGCGTAGCATAGTTACCAACCTCTCCTTTGGCAATCAATTCTTGATGACTTCCCATTTCTACTATCCTCCCTTCCTGCACAACTGCTATTGTATTTACATTCCTGATAGTGGACAGGCGGTGAGCTATGACAATTGTAGACCTTCCCATCATAAGAAAATCCAATGCCTCCTGCACTATGTGCTCAGAAGATGAGTCCAATGCACTTGTGGCTTCATCCAACAGTAGAATCTTTGGATTCTTGAGCATGGCTCTTGCAATGGCTACTCTCTGCTTCTGACCCCCAGAAAGCTGGATACCTCTCTCACCTGTCTATGAAATTTAAATACATACATTTCTGGTTATAGGAAGCATTTCATCAAACAAGAAAGACTAATCATTGATAACAAAATAGTGTCAACTTTTACCAACGTGATTTTAATAAATATTTTATAGTCGTTAATGTACTATAGTTATCAAACCTGAGTATGGTAACCATCCGGCAGGTCACTAATAAAATTGTGTGCATTTGCAGCCTTGGCAGCCTCGGTGACCTGCTCTAAAGTAGCCAAATTGTTTCCATATAGAATGTTGTCAAGTATGGTTGTAGCAAAGAGCACAGGCTCCTGACTGACAAGCCCAATTTGATCTCGTAGCCATTTTATGTGAAGAGTTTTCAGGTCATGCCCATCTAGTTGCACTTGCCCTAAGCACCAACAAAGAAATTGAATTTGGTATAAAACGAAATATTCCCTACTGACCAGATGACTCAATGGAACAGGATAACAGTTATGGAGAACACTTTAAGGAGTAGATTTACAAGAAAGTATAATAAAATTAAGCGTATAAAACAGAAATGTGCAACTCTGCAGCTGTCTCTAGCTATGCTGAACAGATATAATATATTAAACTAGCCTCTATCGTCTTTGAGTCATAGTTGTATAATCTGTTTCGGTTGATTTGTCATCACTTGAACAGTGATATGATAAAATTCTAAATAGAATTGGGTCCAAAGCTGTGATTATAACTGCCTTACAGTTGATAATCCTCTATTTTTATTTGGTATTATTAATGTTCATGGAATAAAAAGGTTGTGTGTAATAGATTTGTATTTGTCAATGTTGTTTCTAGTTGTTGGAGGAGAAAGTTATTCTAGTACTGGCTGAAGAACTACATGGGATCTTTCTGGACTAAGAAAAAGTTATAGGTTATAAAGATTTTGTCCAGAAGCAACTTAATTTTAACCTATAGAATTGTTTCTGCTCTCAAGCTCTATACTAAACTTCTTACATTCTTAAACTGTAAATAATACATATAGGTATTTAATGCCTTAAGATCTTATCCTAATTATTCCATGCAAAATTTCATTTGCGGGCATTCTAGAAGAGGTCGCTAACATGAGACCTGCCTGTTTAGCAGTGACCTCATGGCTATGCAAGTTGAACAAACTTTTCTACTTTAGTTTATGGAATATTTCAGTCATATTTATATCTGAGTAGTCATGAACTCTAATCCGATTAAATGGCAAAAGGAGAAATACCTGCTATAGGGTCATAGAAACGCTCTATGAGGGAGACAACAGTACTTTTTCCAGATCCACTCCCACCAACCAGAGCTACTGTCTCACCCACAGGAATTTGGAGACTGAAATTTTTGAGAACCATAACATTAGGTCTGGTAGGATAGCTGAAGTCCACATTCTGAATCTGGATCTCACCCCTGACTTCAGCAAGCTTCAAGCCATCAGTGCAGTTATTAATGGAATTTTCTGATGTTTTGCTGGTATTAATCATATCAATGATCTTTGCAGCGGCCACCTTCCCCTTGCTAAATGTGCTCAAGTTGGAGAAGCAGTTTCCTAATGAACTGTACATCAACGACTATATTAGCCTTGTCAATATGTGCCCAAACTGCTGCATTTGAAAAAAAAAAAAAAAACAGTTTTCTAGTCAAGAAACCTTACAATCCACCCATCATAACAGAAAAAAGTGCAGAGACGCACTTTCCACCATGGGCTTTGTGGTTTCTGACTAGTACCCCTGCAAACCAGAGAACCAGAGACCAAGCACAGAACATAACGCCATAGGTCACTCCCATGCCTACTCCTTTTGCAAGCCCGCTTTTGTAGCCCAATTTAAGACCTGCCTCCAAGGCATTGGAATAGGAATTAACGGCTCTACTCTCACCTACAAATGAATACACTGTTCTGACCTGTCCAACCACCTGTAATACATAATATGCATATATACCATTCTTAAACAATTCAGTCTCCAAATATTATGCAATAACTTATATAAGGAAATTCTTACAGATTTGTACCTCTTCTGCAATGACTCCTGCATCTTCATATGCTTTTTGACTCTTGGAAGTTAATCCTTGGAGAGAATAAGCATACATTATTCCAGCAAGCACCATGAGTGGCAGCACAGCAATGGTCACAGCAGCCACTCTCCATACTGAATAAAATCCAACCACAAAACCTCCAACAAAAGTTGCCAAGTACTGAATAAACACACTAACCTGCATGCAACACTACTTCTAATCAGAACAATGCTAGTATGGTGATTCACTGGTAAGTTCACTAGGGTTTCATGATTCACCGCATGACTGAATTTCAGCAACAGTCAAGTCAGGAAAATAACATGGGCATTACTATTTCCTGACCATGTTTCTAGTTAGCACCCAAGTCTCCATAAATGCGTCTGTTTATGTGGGCAGTAAAGAGTGATCTATTACAAACTTGACAAAACGACAGTAAAGATCAAAGGTCATTTTTATGTCACAGCCTAGCCAGCAAGCCTCTTGGGGTGTATGAGATCCCAGGGACAAAAGTGATTTTCACTTTCACCCTATGTATGTTGTTCAAATTTTTGTATCCCTTGAGTTTCCAACCAAGCTTGAAAATAAATTGGGCCTTGCCAATCCATCTATATACCAGGAGAACATGTACAAGTGTCGACGGATACTATGCAATCATGTGACTTAAACAAGACAAGTAGCTAAGGAAAAAGGGATAAAATGGGATAGGAATGATGCAAATGTAGACGACTTTGGCTAAATAAATATCCTGGTGAGGCAATTGATTTTGCCAGGACGTAAGCTGTAAGTTCTGGTTGACTTCCGCAGAAGACATATACTTATGTCTACAAAACCGATTCATAATTATGCAAAACCAGAAGGATGAGATAGGAAGAGACTTTAGCAGAATACATATGCGTGTGCCAAAAAAACCCATTCGTAATGATGCCAAACCAAAAGAATGAGACAGAAAATACATTTTGGCAGAAGTTCTGCATAATAGTACTTGGTAATAGTACACAGCTGAGCTTAAAAGAAATTCTCAACAGGGTTGTACTGAAATACTGGAAAATTTGGGGGAATAAATTTCTCCCATATTGTATACTCTTGAGTTTAGCTAGACAATTACTTCCCTGTGGAGGACCCTACCCCGAGGCATAGATGCACCTTGTATTCTGAAATATTAGGAATCATTTGCGCCATTCCATATAATGTATAGGTGCACCAGGACCGGGTGATTTTGGCAGGATAGATGCTCTTATACTTGAGATCGCTGAAACCTTTGGAGTAGACATTAAGCAAAAATTGTAATATAGCCTATAAGTCTGAAGAGATTTTGGTGGAAAAGATACTGCTTGGACATAGTACCTAAGGAGAGTAGAATGAGAGGAAACACTGTCCACCTCCTCACTGATGGCCTCTCAACCTGACTTGAAAGGATAAAGGAAAAAGAGGAAAAGAAAAGAAACATTACACTGACCTTCTCACTGATGGCCTCTTGGAAGAAGAGTGTATCTGTAGAAATGCTATGTACTATTTTTCCAGTTCTAACATCCATATCATAGAAGGCCACATCGCGGCTCAATATGGCTTCCAAATACTTGTACCTGGCCCTTGCGGCCTGTCGCTCCCCAGTATGCATCCAGCATCCTACTTCTGCCATTATCAATATTACCATCACATGAACATTGTTATATCCTACAGACCAAATTGATCTAAATAATATTAAAGGTCGTTTCCTTTCTCTCGATCAACTCCTAATACTTTTACTGCACATTTTCAATGTTACATTTGTCCACTTTTCTACTTTTTCTTGTATACTTCATGTAGTTGCACTGAGTGTTCTTCTTGTCTATTCTAAGATAGCTGTACATTTACAGTCCAATTTACCTATTTTGGTTAGTATCTATTTGTCTTAATTAATAAGCCTCAATACAAAAAATCTTACCTGCCCACGAGGTTATAAAAGCTACGGCTCCCACACAAACAAGGTATATACTGAACTGTAACAGTGCAGACAAAATAACATGGGGTGTTAAAATTTATCTGAATGTGAAGAAAAACTAAAATGAAATAACAAGGAGTCCGTTGCTGAAGAATAATTGATATTGAGACGACCTAGCTGTGCAGATATGAAATTTCGAAAGTGAAGAAGAATAAAATTGCTCAAAAGAAAATTTCATTCAAGAGAGTCCATTGCTTGCCTTGGCAACGCTGCTGGCCATCTCAGAAGGATCCTCTTGATTTGTGCCAAAGGCATTGACTATATCTCCCAACAAGACGAAGAAAGCTGGCCAAATAAGACCATGAACCACCGCTGCAGCAGTTCCAATAATCATAAGTACATAGTCATAGGCATCTGCAAAACAGAAAAGCCTTATGTATGGAATTCCTTGAATCTCTGAACTTTCCTTTCCATGTTCCTCAACCACGTCGCTATGTTTTTCCTCCATTGCCCCCGGCCCCTCCTGCTGTACTTCGAGTTTCTTTTTGTGTTGAAAACAAACCCCGAAGCTTTCCAGCCCCACTGAATGATCCACCTCCCTTGGCTAAGCAGCTAAGGTCTGATTCTGTTCTACTCAGGTTGAGAATGAATTCACAAGCTTTCACGTTGCACCAATGATCCACCTCCTTTGGCTAAACTGCCAAGGTTTGACTTGGCCTTCATAGAAGATGGAGATTGAATACACAAGCTTCCGCATTACACAAATGATGATCTTGTTTGGCTAAGTTTTCCATCTGATCGAAATACTTTGCTGAAAGGTTCAGAACATATTCATAAGATTTCAGATTGCAGAAACGACCAACTTCTTTGAATAAGTTCTCAAAGTTTAATTCTTACTCATAAAAGTCTGAGAACAGACTCACAAGAACTCACAAGCTCTCAAGTTGCATGAATAACAGACCTCTTTTCACTAAACTGCCAAATTCTGATTGAATAACAGATCTCTTTTCACTAAATTGCCAAATTCCGATTGAAGAACAATCCCACAAAACTCAAGTAATACAAGCCTTTTTAAATTGCACGAATGACTAACTTCCCTTAGCCAAGCTGCCAAACTTATAATCTATTGGCTAAGCTATAAGCTGGCATTTCAAATTCTTCGCTGTCCAAACAGTAAATTTTAGCATATACCTTTTTGTAAGATTCTGATCATTCGTTCTATTCAAATTCCAGAATGGCAATTTGTAGTGATGAGACATGAAAATTGGCTAAAAGTAACAACTCAGATGGAGTTACTCCTCCAAACAAGAACGACCCCATTTATTTGGCCTGCATTTTGACCACACTGTCTGTCTTAAAGTACTCGCTAAGTAGTCACTTGTTCTTATTAAAAATATAATAACATTTCAGTTGGTTATCAAACTCCCAATTTAGCAAATTATTATTCTTAATGATGTAAGAAGACGACGTTCAAAATCAGCGGCGAGCTGTAATTCGATAAGAAATAATTAAAAAAACATAGCATGATGTAATGATTCCCATTAGACCATTTCAATTTATTATTTTATTAGTTAAATGGAAATGGAGTTGACTGTATATACACATTCTTATTTTCAACTCTAAGTATAATTATGCTTTCTCGTAATTTACAGATTCACTTTTGAAATTTACCGTAAGATGCAATGCTGACGTTTTATATTTATAGATCGAATAGATTATATTATTGGAGGGAAATAATATAATTATATAAAGTAATAATAAAATTTAGATTTAATATTGTAATGATGAAATTTATATATTTATGTCAATTTTCATTTACTTTTGAGTTCATTTTGATAAATAGTTTAATACAATTATATTTTTATAAACGATATATTTTATATAAAGTTGATCTCATTTTCCAATTTGTCGCCTTTTTTTATTTGTATTCATTTTTATATGTTTAACTTTATTCAATACATATCAACACATATCTCTATTCTTTAGTTTTTTATTTGTACGCATTTTTATATGTTTAACTTTATTCAATACATATCAACACATATCTCTATTCTTTAGTTTTTTATTACACGTCATCCCTACAAATTCTCCCTCATCTTGATATTAGTACTTTCATGTCTCAAGTCAATGTTGTGACATGCAAGATCAATTCCACATCATGTATTGACTTTTAAATTTCAAAGGTTCAAATTTAAAATTTGACTACTCTCATCCATTTCATTCCTAACATGAGTCGACTTGGTAAACGTTTTGCATGGTTAATTGTTGTGTTCTAGTGTTTAAGGCATTAAATGTATACTCATTTACCATGAATTATAATTTGCATATCATTCACACTTCAAGGAGAAATCATTATAGAAATCTTTCAATTTGGAGCATTAAAAGAACCCTAAATCATGCATCAACATCTTAGGGTATTTACACGATTGAAGAGTGTTGTCTTCAATCATTTAAATGACTATATATAGTCGGTCTAATCAAGGTGGTCAAACTTGAATAATTGGGCCATTACAATCTAGAAATGTTCCCAAAGTATTTTTAAATACTATTAGTCCTTAACAATGAACATAGTGCAGTATATTTGATGAATCAAAAAACAAAACTATGCATTATTCCTAATCATATCCAAAATTCATATGATAAATCCATGAATGTCGAAGCCACCTAAAGCCATGAGATGAACCCACAATAGAGTTGGGAATTATTTTGATTTCAAGGTGAAGTATAGACAAAGGATTCATTTTTAGTCTTAAGGTCGGTAGATCTCAATGCAACATTAAAATGATTCTCCTTCATCATTCCTAGAGTTAAGTATCTTAACCTTCTTTGCATTTACTTTCCTAAAACAACATAATAATTGTTCATGTAAGCATTTGAGATCAAAATAAATAATAGAATTAAAAGAAAACAATATTTAAAACTACTTATTCTCAATACCACATAGAAACCTCCACTAGAGCACTGAAGAATATGCTTTTGATTGTAATTCTTGTGTTGGAAAAGGTGTATCAATGTTGCTTTTGATGTTAAAATTGTTAAAAGTGTGATTTGAGGATATAAAATAGAAAAAATCAATTTCTAGGCTATAGAGTTGATTTTCAACTAAAATAAATATTTCCAATTGTTTGGCATTGCCTATGAAGGTGCTTGTTGTGTAGATATCTTTTCAAGTACTTCAATTTAAAAATAAAAGGGCCTAATTATTTCATCAAAATTAGAAGTGATGGCCTCCAAAATTTTGCACCAGAAATGCAAAAGATTGTTAGATGCATAAAAGAGTTTTAAAGGGGAGTTATACCTGTTGACCAACTTATGATGCATGTTATGACACAACATAAGGCACATTGATTGGGACATAATTTGGTCACCACTTGTAGGATGGTTTTAGTTCATAGGTTTATAATTACCATTTGATGATTTTGATTTTTTAATCTCTTATATATTAGGTGCTTGAGATGGAGGTTGCAGGTAGAGTTTTGAAGATACTATTAAGCTACAGGAATTTCTTTAGATCTCTTGTTGGTGATAATCTTATGAATTCTTTCTAGATTCAAGTGTACTATAACTGTGGTTTACTAAATAATAGATTGAGTTGCTTTAGAGTGTGAGATTTTTTTCTTGAAAGGGTTTTTTCCATGTTCACCTGCATTATGGTTTATTATTTATTTTATGTCTAAATGTATGTATTTTTGTTTTCTATAATTATTAAAAAAAATAAAAATTGCACAATTTTCTCCCCGCAAAATATTAGTGTGGGAAGTGTTTCCACATATGTTACTTTCATTTGGTATTAGAGCATCATCATCTTAAATTTTCTTGGTGGTTGGGTAGAGGGTTTTTTTAACTAGTCTTTATTTGAGAGGGAGTTTACATAGAGAGTGTTTTGATATTATTGAATGAAGAGACGTATATCACATCAAGGATAGATATGGATGAGTTCTTAGGTAGATACTTCAATTTTTGGAAGCTCAAGATGGAGGATGTTCTCATAGAATGAGATCTATGTATTGTAGTATATGGATCCAAACCTACAACTACATCACAAGAAGATTGGGAAAAGATGATAGAAAAGAAAAGGATCTTATTAGACTCATTTGGTTGATTTAGTGTTGTTAAATGTAGATGAAAAACTGCCATAGTAAATCTTTGAAAGAATCTTGGAGAATTTATCAAGCTAATTCATGGCAAATAAGGGTAAGTGCACAAAAATGGGGGACCAAAAAGGGGTCTTAAGTGGCTACTTTTTTTTCCTGAAATTAGGAAAAACTAATCTTTGATGAGAAATTGAAGATAGTTACTCTCAAAATTTGAAGATGCGATGAAAACAAGAGTCATAGTGCTCTAAGTCTACTTTCTAAACTACTATTTTTATTTAAAATGGTAGAGAATAAGGGGTTCAAAAAGGGGGGCCACACAGAGTGGTCTTGTTTTTCAAACAAACATAACATGTAGCATCTAGTGTGCCCCTCCTAAAATGTTAACATTTTTTTGGTATTTCAAAAATTGCTTCAGTGAGAAATTAGCTAACACCATGTAGTTTACATTCGATTTTTTTGCTAATTTTTTAATCAATATATAATTTTTTACTAATTTTCAAAGTGGACACATCCTGAAAATTAGAAAATTGAGTGTGCTCCCCTCTAATTTTTTTGAAAACTAATCAAAAATCATTTTTTTTAATATGTGTAGAATGGAGTCTAGTTTCTAACATATATTTTCTTGGAAATTTTGATGAACAGTTGAAAAGAAAGTCAAAAATACCACACATTGGTTTTTGACAAAAACAAGATACACTAACAAAAGAAATTAAAGATGAAAACCTTAACATACTCATAACGTGAAAAAAATTACATGGTTAGAAAGCTAAGAGAGAGCTTAATATTATCACATGGTATTTTTTAACTTGACATTAAAACATGTGCAAACCTAATGGGGAGCACGCTTGAGATTAGGTTAATTTTTTTATTATTTGCAAAAACGCATCTTTAGACATTGAAAAGTCACTCAAAACTTTTAAGTTGGAATCTCAAGGAAAATTTTTGTTTTTCTCTTTCTCTTCTAGTTAAGCTATATACATGGGTAAGCGCACCGAGATGGTGAACAAAAAGGGGGTCAAAAGTGGCCACTTTTTTTTGAAATCAAGTAAACCTAAACTTGGAGGAGTAATTTGAGATTCATGCGCTCAAAATTTGGAGATACCAAAAGAACAAGAATTGTAGTACTTTGAATCTAGTTTTTAAACTACTAAATTTTTAAAAAAATAGATAAGATTAAAAAGATCAAATGCTTCATGCACACAATTTTTTTCTTTTTTTTCAACAAAACATAATAGTGTCTAGTGTGTGCCCCTCAAATTTTTAGTTGCATTTTGTATTTTCAAAAACCCATTGGTAGAAATATAGTTAAGAGTGAGTACTAGAAGTTGTATATTTTTTGTAATTTATTTTTATTGTATTTTTTTTATGATTTTTCAAAGTGGATGCATCCTAAAAATCACATCACTAAGTGTGTGTGTCACATAACTTGCACAAAAAAAATTGAAAATGCAATTTTTTTTCTAATGTGTAAAGAATAAAGTGTAGAACAATTTTATTTTTTTTCAAATTTGGAGAAGTAGGTCAAAAGTTATTAAAAAAATTCAATACATATGTCTCTAATAACTATGGAAACATTAGTGAAATAAATTGAAAATAAATATGTTAATGTAGTTCAAATCTAAAATATATATATGGTTAGAAAGCTTAGAAGACGTGTGAAATTATGGTGGTAATTTTACTAAGATATGATTTATAATGTGTAAACCTAATGATGAGAAAGTTGAGAAATGAGAATGGAGGAAAAATCACATCAAAATGAGGCAAATGAACCATCCAAGCCTAAGGATTGTTATCCAAGTGTAAGTACAAACCAAAATGTGTACAGTTTAGTACAATCCAAAACACGTACATGTTTTGTGCAAATCCAAAACACACTCATGTTTTAGCCTACACTAAAAGCATCATGTTCTTGAATCTAACTTTTCAACTCTCTCCCTCCACCTCTGTCTCTAAATCTCTCTACATCTCTCTCTATCAATATTCCTCTCTTTGTGCCTCCATCCCTCCCCCAAAATCTCTCTATCCCTCTCTCTCCCTCAAAATCTATGTATCTCTCCCTACCTCTCCCTCCCTACCTCCTCCCCTGTGTACTCTTTTTTCTCAAATCTCTCTCTATCTCTCTCTCTCCCTATTTCCCTCCTTCCTTTTCTACTCATTTTCTCCCATGTATCTCTTTGTCTCTTTGTACCTAACTCTCCCTATCTCTAATTATTCTTTCTCCCTATCTACATCTCTCCATCCCTCTCTACCTAACTCTCTCTACCTCTCTATCTCTCTCAATACGTCTCTATTTAGGTTATAATTTGCTCATGTTTCTAGGAAGAAAATATCTCCCCCATGCTGAAAATTCATCTTCATAGGAGCAAGTGTATTATAATTTTCTCATGTTCCTATGAAGATAAAAATCCTCTCTGTATCTCTCTCCACATTTCTTTCACTCCCTCTCTTTGTCTCTCCCTCCCTCTCTCTCACTCCTTCATTTGTCTCTCTCTAATGTGCATACATTTCTATGAAGAATTTAGAGTTGAGGGTTTAGGGTTGATGGTTGAGAGTATATTGTTTAGGGTTGAGGGTATAGGTTTTAGTGTTAATTATTAATGTGAATATTTAGGGTTTAGTGTATAAGGTCCAAGGTGCATCTCCTAGTGTTTAGGGTTTAGGGTTTCAGGTTTATGGTTGATGATAGAGGTTTGAGGGTCTACCTACCTCTTTATATATCATCTCGCATCTCCCCCCTCTCTACAGATCTACCTCTCTCTATCTAACCTCTTTCTCTTCACTATCTACCTCTCTTTATCTTAGTTTTTATCTATCTTACCTTCCTACCTCTCCCCTCATCCCTCCTTATCTACCTCTTCCTCCCTCCCTATGTAGATCTCTCTTATCTCTATCTCACATCTCTCTCTTCTCTCTATCTTGCATCTCTCTATTTCTTTGTCGCTCTTATCTCTTCCCACCTCTCTATCTCTCTCCCACATGTCTCTCTCCTCTCTCCCTTCAATATCTCTAAACTATTAATTATTTAGGGTGTAGAGCCTATGGTTTATGGATTTATGGTTGATGGTTTATAATGGAGAGTTGAGAGTTGAGGGTTTAGGGATTAAATTTAATTATGTAGGTTTTAGTGTTAAATTATTAGAGTGGGGTTTTAGGGTTTATCATATTGGGTATAAGGTTTATGTATTAGGGTTTAGGTCGTAGGGTGTAGGGTTTATGGTTGACAATATAGAACCTATAAGGTTTAGGGTTGAGAGTATAAGATTGAGTTTTAAGGTTTAGGATTGAGGATATAGGAACCTTGAGGGTTGAAGGTATATAAGGTTTAGGGTAGAGTATATAGGCTCTATGACCTAGGGTTGAGTGCAAGGTTTAGAGTTGAGGGTATATGAGCTAGTGTATAGAGTTGAGGGTATAGCATTTAGGATTGAATGTATAGGATCGAGGGTTCATCCTATAGGCTTTAGGGCCTAGGGTTGAGGGATATGGTTTAGGGTTGAAGGTATATGATATAGGGTTTAAGGTTGAGGGTTTATTATATAGGACTTAGGGCCCAAGGTTGAGGGATAGGGTTTAGGGTCAAGAGGGTATATGGTATAGGGTTGAGGGTTTCAAGGGTTTAGCCTATAGGCTTTAGGGACTAGGGTTAAGGGATAGGGTTGAGGGTTGAGGGTATAGGGTATAAAGTTTAGGGTTGAGGGTATAGGGTATAGGGTTGAGTATATAGTTAAGGGTTTAACTTATTGGATTTAGTTCCTAGGGTTGAGGGATAAGGTTTAAGGAACTGACGGTATAGGGTATAGGGTTTTAGGTTATGGGTATAGAGTTTAGGGTTAAGTCTCATTATTGAAATTTGTTGTCATTGATTTCAACACTTGATAAATTGTTGTCAGTGGTTGTTATTGATGTCAACACTAATTGATAGTTGTTGCTAATGTTAGCACTTGTTGAAGATAAATATATATAAATAGTAATATCAAGGTAAAGAAGTAAGAGAACAAGACTTAGGGGCCAAACCTAGTCCTCAGGGGCTCGTCTCTAACGACCTTTCCTACGTATTGCGCAGAGGTTCCATAGTTCGACAACTTGAGTTCACCCAACTTATATTTGATTGGCCAACAATCACACATTTCACCCAAGTTTAAATAACTACTAACTCACAACGATAATAAATACAAAGAATGATCAACAATGGTTAATCTATAAAGGATCCTTTTACTATAAGGAGTAATGGTTAAAAATATCGATCACAATGCTCCTTAGGGGCCACTTGAAAAAATAGATAACCAAGAATGATCTAGGATGAAGGAAACCATATAATATCTTAAATAAATGACTATAATTGAAGTTGTGGTTTTAATCCAATCCCTACAAAGGTCACTATATAACATTATTAAGATTACAATGTGAAAGTTTAATAAGACAATTCGCATATTGAATCTTTCTAGAAAATTCAAACATTATACACTTGGTTGACTAACACAAGGAGTATAACCTTTAGGTTCAAAGATAACTCTACCTCAATCACTCTCATAACCCAATAACACTGACATACGCTAAAATCATCTTTCTACTCCAATTCATCCTATGCCTCTATTCTTTTGTTTATAAACTAAATGAGAGCGTATGCAACCCTTTCTACGGTCCTTTCTCCCCATATAGTTCCATAGTTGGCCACCACCAACTTAGGTGAAGCCAGGGATCGAAAAATTCGTTAAGGATATCTTAACAACATAAGGGTATAAAATTGATCCTTGATAATTTGGAAAAACTTAATCATGCATTGGAAATAATATCTTATATTTCCCTTATCAAATTTTTTTTGATCAATAAGTGGTTGAAAGATATTTGAAGGCATCTTGCAATAGTATTCCCTTGCTAAATCCGAATATACTAAGTATTAAGGTTAGGAGAATTTAATACTAGATTTATAATTTCATACTGCTTGCTTTCTAAGGACCTTGTTCTATCCTAAGAATCGTTCCAAGATATGCACAAATTTTATAAAGATAATTTATTCAAAAATAATTCCCACCATGCATACATGACAATTTAATGTCTAGACTTAATATCTATTTCTCTTCACTTGGCAGTAATCCTAGTTAAGTCAAATGTTCAATGACCATCTCTAACCACGAGATTAGTAAAAACAATGATATAACTCAAAAGAATCAAACTTGCTCTCCACCTGACCATATTGGCATCATGAAGCCTCATGAGCTCCAATCAAACCCTCGAGCAAGAAATATTTTATCCCCATGATGATGAAATGGGGTCTTCCATTCATATAATATAAAATGGTATTTCAAGACAAGATTTATCTAGGTAACTATCAAACAGTGCCACAAGTGCAATACTCAAATTTTGTTCAATAAAGCATTCCAACACCCATTATTCTTACTAGTTATTATGTATCACTTATCTATAAATTACTATTACTGGGGTTTGAATACCACCCAAGGTCTATTCATTTAGGGAGAACATTAAAATCGCCATACGATGGCTTATGAACAAGGATTTTTCTTGAGACCAATGGAATGGTCGAGGGAAGCCAAAATTATAAACACAATCCCCAAACATGCATGGGTATGATCTGGGTATAAACAAAAACTCCTAAATATTACCCCACTAAAAAACTACACAAAATACATAGCCAATGCCCCCTATACACACGATAGGGTCCAACATGCAAATGCATCTATACATACGAAGTACCAGGTGGGTATGCTTAAAACTAGCTAAAGATAGACTCCCATACCTACATCAATAGTCTGCAAGGACCTAAGGTGGGATCTTGAACCTTTGCTTATGCTCCACAAATCCTTTATCCACCATGAAAAACCATAAAGGACTTTAGTCATACAATAAATCTGAAATGACAATGTGATTTTGTGCCTTCCAATCTCCACCACTTGGAGAAAAAGTTCCATTCCTAGCCCCTACCTTCTCTATTTTCTTTTTCTTCATTCTCTCTCTCTACCCATCATCCCTCTCCCCAAATCTCATGTCATCCATCCTCCTGAAGAAAATGAACTTCATTCCTCTTTTCTTCATCGACAAGCTACCTCCCTCAAGCCAAGCACCGCCAACCTCATTTATTGCCTTGGTTATTTTTCTTTCTTTTCCAACTAGGATTCATATTGCATTTAATCCCATTTCTCTATTTGTTAGATCTCTCTGAACTCTCATCACCAGCCTTTGCATTAATGGTGGCATCCATTTCCTTCATTCCTCTGCAAGAATGTCATCTAGAGTTGACATGGCATTTTCCATGCCCTAGCTCCATTCATCTAGTCATTGACACAATCTAGCCTTTGAATGCAAGCCATCGATCTTGAAATTTGTGCCATGATCTAGTGCGTCTCAACTACCTGTCTTAATTTTAAAACACCACCATTCGATTTGACCTTCTTTAATTTTGACCATAGATCTCGATGTGTATCGGGTGAAACAATCAATTCTCACCACGTATCACTATCCCGCATACCCGCATTGGTCAACCCAATTCAATGCAAGCATTCACAGAATGGCAAGATTACCCCTTCTTTTTGCCAATATTATGTTTCTCAACCTTCAAGGTTTGAGTGTCAGGTATCCACCTTACCTCATGCTTGAAGTGTATTGAAGAACATAAGAGGCAAGCCCGAACACCTATGTCTAAAGCTTCTTCCCCTATCAAGGTTGGCCATCGGCCTTACCCTCTACCTTCTACCTCATGATTGACATGCTTTGAAGGCCTCAAGAAACAAGGTTGAACCGTGATGTCCAATCCTCTTTATGCATGTCAAGGTTTGGCCATTGGCCTTACCCTTTACCATTTACCCTCATTTACACCATCACAAACCAACACACTAACCTCTGAAACACAGAAGCATGAGACTTCGAACAATGCTTTAAGTTGTCAGAGGTCAGGGTTCTTTCTTCCACCTTATTGCTTTCATGCCTTTGTGTTAAGGTGTAAGCCAACCTACTAACCCATGATGTCCAAAATAATCCTAAGTATTGATAAGCTTAACCCTTTCGAGGCCTTCAGACATCCTTCTTACTACATACCAACAACTGGTAAGGCATAGGCCTTACAACGAAATTCGCAAACACCGAAGCAATTTTGGGTGTCGAGGTTCACCCTTAACTCTTACCATTTACCATCCTTTTAGTAAGGCATAAGCCTTCCTATCAAACTATGAAGCCTGAGTTTTTCCTTCATAGGCTTTACCCTTTCAAGTGTCAACCTTTAGGATTTCTCCTTATTGCATGATTGCTAAACTGTTAAGGCATAAACCTCAAGTTGACCCGTGAACACAAATAATTTTGGGTATCGATGCTTGATGTTTCATCTTTCCCATTTCTATATTTCATGCTAAGTCAAAGGCCTTAACACCAACCCATGAACACTGAGACTATTTTGGGTGTCAAGGTACGGGATTTCATCATACCCCTTTCTTAACATTCTCGGTAATGCATAAGCCTTAACACCGACCTGCAAACTCTAAAACCATTTCAGGTGTCGAGGTTCGGGTCTCCCTCATAACTCTTTCATCACTTTATTATCATTCAATTAAGGCATAAGCATTACGTCAATTCTCGATTCCTGATGCCTTTTCGGACTTAACACATGCAAACTTTCTTTTCCTTGTGCAATCGGTATGAGGTATGGCCAAAGTTTAATGTCTGAAACCTTTTGAACTTTACACAAACTTTCTTCATTTCATTTGAGGCATTTGGTAGGAGGTATGACTGAATCCCTAAGTCTGATGCCTTTTGAACTTAACTTAGACTTCCTTTATTTCTTTAAGGCATTCAGTATAAGGTATGACCGAAGCCCAAAGTTTGACGCCTTTTGAACTTAACTCAAACTTCCTTTATTTCTTTAAGGAATTTGGTATAAGGTATGACTGAAGCCTAAAGTCCAGTCTCTTGCAATAGAGAGGAGGCCTCAAGCCCAAAGTTTGAAGCTCGATCGGACTTAGCTGAAAAACAACTAACTCTTTTCTCTTTAGCAAGCGATACAAGGTAAGCCTGAGGCCCAATACCTGAAATTTTGCAAATATTCAAGGCTTATTGCAATGAAACCCTAAGGCCCATGAATCCTTCTCCCTAACATCCTTACGAAGCCCTTTTGACCTCAAACAATAACTCCTCATCTGATCTCACTCTGATCTTTTTCTAACCTTAAAGAGGTGCCCCTTTTGACATCAATGATAATCTAATGCAATACAGGGGTTGAACTAGTCCCAATATCTCAAATGGAACAAGGTTCAATGATCTATAAAGCCTTTTTAACTAATCTTATTAGATTTTCCCTTTTTGAGGCCTACAAGCCTAGTAACCCTCCAACACTATTTTTAGGCTCAAACTCATAAACTCTTCAAAATAACTCTCAAAAAAATCACTAATTCAGATGTCCATCAGGGACCTCTACACCATATCCAAAGTGGACATAGGGCTACTTTTGTGACAACTTGTTGTTTCAGGCTTTCCAATGCTAGTTTTAGGCCTAATTAGCCCTCTTTTCCAAAGGAGGTACCCTAAGTACTTGTCACAAACTCAGTTTATCAATGGGGTAGAAATTATTATATGTCAAAACCTCAAAAACCATAATTGGTTCACTAAGGTACAGACTCTAACTGCCCTAAACAACAAACCCTCACTTTTAAGCTATAAACTAGGGTCTTATTGAAAACCCACTCTCCCAACCTTCTCTAACGCAGCCACCTTGTCAAACACCTCTCAAATCATCTTCACAAGCTCACAAGTTCATCATATGGCCGTTTCCAAATCAATTTCACCAAACCCTACCACTAAACCTCCACTTTCAACTCAAAAACCATATAAACTCACCAAAGAGCATCACACTTAACCACCCAAGTGGACACACCTACACAAATTAACTTCCTAAACACCTGACCCTACCTATTTTTTTCCATTTCATCGAGATACAGCAATCACAGAGGGTGGAATGGACCAAATTCACATATTTGGCACTTTCAAACCCTACACACAGAAATAACCAGGCAGTTTTAGTAAATTGCCTATAAAATGAGTTATACCTAATGAAATTTACTCAAAATTGAATCAAAAGAGAGATAAGACTTTTCTCTAACAAATAATGTGCATTGGAGTTCATGTGGGGACCGTACAGGCCCTCACAAAACAATAAATCAGACTAATACACGGTTAAAATGTTGAAACAATGCCTTCTTTGTAGTCAAATTCAAATGTGTAAGTGCCAACTTCTATCCAAAAATTTAAAAGGAATTTTTAAAGGAATATCCATCTCTACAATCGAATGCAACCACCTCCTCAACTTACTTTTACAACAATGACCTTTCAACTTCCTTGACATTGCATTCTTGCATTTTTGCAATTTTGCAACTTTTGACACTTATGCCCAAATGAATACAAAAAAAATGACTTCCACAAAATCTAGTGACCTCATGATGGCCTCATTACATCACCTTGACCCTTAAAATGAAATTTTACATACATTTTCACATTTAGGCCACACCAAATTGACAACATTTTAACATGACATTGCAACTTCAAATCCTACCAACCTAGATTGATTCAAAACACTTCCTAATGGTCCTTGAGACCTTATTACAACATTCCAAATTAAAATTTATCACTTGACCACCTATTGGTCCTGATTGTCCTTGGTGCTCAAGCCCAAAGTCTGAAGCTCGATCGGACTTAGCTGAAAAACAACTAACTCTTTTCTCTTTAGCAAGCGATACAAGGTAAGCCTGAGGCCCAATACCCAAACTTTTGCAACTCTTCAAGGCTTGTTGCAATGACACCCTAAGGCCCATAAATCCTTCTCCTAACATCCTTACAAAGCCCTTTTGACCTCAAACAATAACTCCTCATCTGATATCACTTTGATCTCCTTTTGACCTTAAAGAGGTGCTCTTTTTGACATCAATGACAATCATATTGCCAACAGATTAATCTAACTATAGCTATGTCCAAACATCCCTATCAGATTAACTCACTATTAACATCACCCAATTTTAAGTAAAGGTATGACGTTCTGATCTAAGTGTAGATTGTGATTCTATGATATGTCACAACACAATAGCAATATAGACTCTAAACTCTTCATATTTCCTTATTTACTTGTTATCTTAATTTCTCTAAGTTAAGAAGTACTATAGGGATCAAATCTGTACCTGTTATTTTTACTAAAACCTTTAAGGCTCCTTTAGTGAATTTATTCATAATACTTGATATGAGGAACATCAAGTGAATACTATAGGAAGCATTCACAATCAACATGAGTCAAATGATAAGAAAGAACTACTACTACAAGTGGGCCTTAGCAACACATTATAGCATGACAAATTATAGTATATATCAATGTAGATTTAGTCATTCACTTTAATAGAATTATTCACATAATAATTTAACTAATTTACTCTTTGAATAAAATTGACTAAAAGTATAGTGGCACTCAAACATAGTTGGATCTTGTATCATCTAAATGATGCACTCTAAATCTACACAACAGAGTAGCATAAGCTTAGAGTAAAAGGTGTTGTAACTCTGATATAAATGGAGGGTCCTTACATCCTCCCCCCTTGTATGGACTTCCTCTTGGAAGTATTTTGGGGTTGGAAACTTAACATCATTATAGAAACACACAAGCATCTGATTGACCATACCAATTATTCTACTTTTTCGATGAAAGGAATCAAAATAGTAAACTAAGAACATACATTAGAGAAATACCTTTCATGAAATTTAACATCCAACTATTAAGAAACATTTATCCCATCTATTCTCAATAAATAAAAACCAATAAAAGATTAACAACGGTCCCTACGGCCATAAATTATTTCCTATGTAACCCACTTCAATTAAATTACAACAATATATCAACAAATAAGCATCTTTCCTTTAAGCTTGACATTTCAAAAGCTTATGAGAAAGTCCTTTGGAGTTTTTTGCTCAAATTTTTAGCCAAGTTTGGGTTTAATCAAAAGGTGATGAGTCTCATTCAGAATGCACTACTGCGGTGAAGTACTATGTTTTGGTCAATAGGATCCCTCATGGGTTCTTTAATGTTGATAAAGGATTAAGGCAGGGAAACCCCCTTTTGCCTTACTTGTTCATAATGGTTGTTGATGTCTTAAGTAGGAATGTCTCTAAGATGTTGACCAATGGCTCTATTAAGGGGATCAAACCTGCCACCACCCTTGATCCAGCTGCTATACAACAGTTTGTGGACGATACCATCCTTTTCAAGAAAGCCTCGATGGTGGAATCAAGGAAATAGAAGAATTTCCTAAATATTTATGCTACTAGTTCAGACCAGTGCATAAATTACAACAAGAGCATGATTTATTTTTTTAACATCACTCAAGATCTATAGGACAGATTAACAATCGTTCTAAGCTATATGAGTGCTTATTTCCCTTCAGTGCACCTTGGTCTCCCTCTCACTGTTAAAAAGGTCACTCTTTCTTTTTGTAACTTTGTTCTTGAAATGATTCAAAGAAAATTGGCAGGGTGGAAAGGATCAATCCTTAGTCATGCTGGGAAGCTGCAACTCCTTAATGTTTTTCTTCAAGGGATCCCAATTTACTTCCTTTCCATTTTCAAAATTCCTAGATTTATAGCTGAAACTTTTGAAAGAATCTAAAGGAGCTTCCTTTGGACTAATACAGAGGAAAAAAAGAAAATGGCTCTGATAAGCTGGAATATGGTATGTCTCCCCAAAGCTAGTAAGGGATTAGGCATAAGGAAAATCCAACCTACCAATAAGGCTTTGCTTGCTAAGCTCAGATGGGATCAACTAAGGAATGGGAAGGATTGGTGTAGAATCCTAAATGTGAAGTATCTAAACAAATTCCCCCTAATTAAGTGTTTCTATAATGAACACCCCAACAGTTCCTTGATTTGGAATAATATTTGTAAGATAAGAAAGCTATTTCAATTTGGGTTGAAATGGAAGTTGGGGAATAGTAACAATATTAGGTTTTGGGAGGATCCCCGGTGATTGAAATTCCTCTCTCAATTGGACTTCAAGAACCTAGTGGTTCTGACTAAGTTGTTCTTTAGTAGGAATTTAAGAGACTACTTATGTGGTCTTCCTAGTTCTTTGAAATGGAAAGTGTTGGAGTTATGCCACCCTCAATCCCTTGAGTTAATACACCTTGCAAGGACCCTATAGGACTGCATCCTCTCACTAACTAGAATTCTCATCTCAAACTTGGAGGATGAATTTTATTGGACTAAGGAAAGCAAGGGTAACCTCTCTGTCAAGACTGACTACGATATGTTAGCAGTGCAGGGGAATCAGGATAGGTTATGGAAACAGGTATGGAATAGACAACTAACTCCAAAAATTAATTTATTTTGGTGGACAACTTGTCACAATAGGATTCTCACTCAGGGCAACCTTAAGAAGAGGGGATTTCAAATCCCGAATAGATGCATGCTTTGTAAGAATGATGAGGATTATGTCCCTCATCTGTTACTCCACTTCTCATTTTCTATTGAAGTTTGGAAATTAGATTTTGGAAGATTAGGGATTCTCTTGACCATGAATGTTGACCTTAAGAGTTTCATTGAAAACTGGGTTGGCCATTTTCAACACCCTCTGCCCAAAGAAATATGGAGACAAGTCCCCCCTATTTTATATTGGTGTTTGTAAGAAAGAAATAACCAAATTTTTAGAAGTGTGGAAAAAATCCCTAAGGAGGTATTTGATATTGGTCTCAAACTCATCTCTAAGAATGTCTCCTTATATGTTTGGAAACCTCCGGACAAAGCTCCTATTGGGTGGGAGATAAACATGGAAAATTCATGGAACAAGAAATTAGAGATCAACTCCTTTGACAAATCTAAAGCTTTGGCTAGAATTTCTATAGCCTGGAAACCTCCTGATACTGGCTAGCACAAACTTAACTTCGATGGTGCAACAAAAGGGAACCCTAGGTTGGAAAGCATAGGAGGCATTATTAGAGACCCATAGAGAAAATTGGAGGCAGGGTTTGCTGGTGGCATTGAAACATAAACTTCCATGACAGCTAAGGCTAGAGCGTTTCCTATCACTCTTGGCATAAAAATTTTGCACATTGAAGGAGACTCTAAGGCGGTGATTGATTCCATCAATCTTAATCATTGTCATGGTCAGAATATTAGAGACATTTTGTTGGATATTATCTTCTTGTTTACCAAACTTGAAAGAAAGAAGCTAACCCATATTTTCCATGAGGCCAACCAGGTGGTTGATTCTTTAGCCAACCTGGGCTCTTCATGGATGTTATCTAAATGTTGGAGAAGATTGGGGGCCCTCCCCATGAACATACAAGGAATTATCCTTGTGGAAAAAAAATCACTACCATGAATGATGAAATCTAACATTTATTTTGTTGTAGGTGACATTTGGTACTACTCCCTTGGGTTCATGGTGATGTAGCCATTGCATGATGAGTCAGAGGGGTGTGAACGAAAGTTTGGATGGAATTCTAGAATTTGGTACTACTCCCTTGGGGTCATGGTGATGTGGTATTGGCATGATGAGGTGGAGGGGTTTGGGGGGAAGTTTTCATGGGGGTCAGGAAATATTGTGGGGAGTAGATGGTATTTTAAAAATATTCATAAGTTGTCTTGTTAAAAGTACCAATTTCATAACCATGTTTATGGAAACGTGCATAAGGCCAAAATTATCTTCAAATTTTTGGCTATTAATGATCCAATTAATATCATGATGACTCTTGGATTATCTTTGAGGTACTTAAGCAATATTCTTTTCAGCACTACAGCCCTAATCTCTTTGGGAACGACCATTGGTACGTGCAAAAATCTAATTGTCTTAATTAGGCAAGATTTTCCATTATGGTATGGTGGTGCCAATAATTGGGGTATGTTTTTTTCCCATTGGAATTTTGAATTACCTCTCGCTCTATTATTCTGACTGAAAATACACAAGTTAGGAGAGAAAATGGGTGGTGTCAAAGTTTGAACTAAGCCTAGTTCTTGCAAAGAGTTTCGCAAGGACCCCCTTGTTTGGAAAATTTGTGTTGAGGGATGAATTGACCCTCTAATGGAATGACTTCAGGGGCATGATGAGAAGCTCTCAACATAGTTCACAAGCTCATGGAATGATAGGAGAGTCACATTTAGTAGAATATCCTTTAAAATAATGAGGATGTCATAGCCAAGGCCACCAACCTGTCACGAATGGGGCAGAAGCTTAAAAAGCATACTAAAGTGCAGGATCTAGAAAGCCTCCATACTTTCTACTGAGGGAATGAGAAACCAACAAATTTGCATGTGAGATTTGAAAGGGAGTCTCTATCAAAGCCTTGGAACTAGGTATTCCTAGCCATTATGAAGTACATTATGTTGGAGAGGGGATTCAAAGTGTTTTATTTTTACTATTTGCCCTTGTTGAACCATCTTAGACACAAAATCCTCATAAGCTTTCCCTTCTTCCTACTTTTGTCTCTAGAAAGTTTTGTTATGGAAACCTTTGAATTGGCTGCTAGGAACCCTAACAAACCACCACATTTTCCCTTGCACCAAGGCCTAATTTTTCATCTGTACCACTTTCATCTGGCCCTTTGCCCCTATAAACCTATTTCTGCTATCAAAATTAAGGAATAGGAAGCCTCTAACCATTCCCCTGATAAACCTTCCTCGGCCACTTTGGTTGGACCCAAAAGAAAGAATCCCTATGTACCTTGTGAAACCCCTAAGAACCTTAAACCTAAACCCCTAGCTAAGAAGAAAAAAAGGGGTGTGGGCCTAGTTTAGTCAAAAGCGACTACTAGACTTTGTGAATTGAAAAAAACTCCCACTAAAAAGGATTGTAAACCAATTGCCAAGAACAAACCTAAACCAAAAAAGGGTAAAAAGGGAACCCTGTGCCATGTGGTGGAGCCAGACATGGACATTGAGGAGGGGGAATCTTTTGATAGAGATTCCCATGGGGACACTATTTTTTCTACCAGTATGGACTTAGGGGTGAAGAAAACTAGCATTAGACATTCTAACATATTGGACAAGAACAAAAAGGAGAACCTTGTTGATGATATTTTTAGCAATTCTAAGTAGAAGGGGGATAAGGAGGAGAGAATACATGATACCATTAAATAAATTGAGGATTATGTTGAAGGGTTGAGCCATTTTTTGGAGTTAAACAAAATGATTTGTGAAGATTCCACTATGGAATCCTCTAAACACCTAGCTAGGAATGAGGAAGCAGAAAAGGAAGAAACTGAGAAGGAGGAGCTCAACAATTTGTGGTCTTGAGTTGAAAAAATGGAAAGGAAATTCACTAGGCTCACGCACTTCACGATTCAAGTCATCCACAGGTCTGTTGTTACTCTGTCTAACGTGCGGTGTGAGGAGGTTGACAGAGAGAATGCTAAAGAAGGACCTAGCAGCAAATGGGTGGGTGATGAGGTTCTAGATCTCCTCTTTCAAGAGTGGGCTTAGGCTTAGCAAAGTAATGGGTTGGGTGTGTATTGCTGGTGAGTGGTTTTTCTTTTTGTTGTTGTTGTAAGTTTTTGGTGTTTATATGTTATTTTTGTTGTTAGACTTTTAGATGACATTTTTGTTTTTTGATCCTTTTTGGCCCTTTGGGCTCCTAGTGTAAAGGGTATTGCACCCTATAAATGCAACTGATCTTATCAAAAACAAATAAGAATATTTTGATACACCTCAAAATCCCCTTTACCATAAATAGCACTCATGCTATTAGAAAAATTATTTTCTTTAATGTCTAATCATGTCTCAAGAATTATTAGCTTCACACTTTTGTCCAAATACATTCTTAAGAAAATAGTTTACTTTATAATCATGGAACTCATACCATGTCTCAAGGAATATTAACTTTGCATCATTTGTTACTATCTTTCTCATATAGTTTACAAGTATTCCACACCACATTTATTTGCAATTTCATAGGTACACACAAGCATAGCTAGGATGCTCTTCCCAATTTGGGTGAGCCTGTCTTCATAAAACCACATCATTTACAACACAAGACAAACATAATGGGGTTTAAAAGGATGGATATTCTTGGATACCATAGCCATTAGAAAATATGGTCTCGAGGCCCTTCTCTAAGGACCCCTCCAGACATTTCGTAGTACCTTCCCCTTGTTTGTTTAAGGGGATTAGCCTCCAAAAGGAAGGTACAACAAGAACAATCATAGAAATATGGGAGAAATGGATTTATGACCATCCCATATCGATCCCATTTACAACCCCTTTCAAAAATAATTCATTAACACATCTACTCCCCTATACAACCTGCTATGGAACCCCCGAGATATGGCAGTTTACAGAGGTCACATTACACCGCACTTTCCAAAAGTTAGCAAATAATAAGAAAGCCTCAAACTGAGTAACATAAGATCATAAACCAATGTTTCAATAAAACTCCCAAAAGAGGAATTTATAAATTCAAGAGAAAAACAAAATGAATATCAATTGTAGCTACATTGCAACATTCCAATCTTAATTCAAAAACGAAATTAAATAAGTCCTTGAGGAAAATTGGACCATGATAACCTTCAAGTGGATAAATAGCCTTCAATCAAAGAAACATAAAGTTTCACACTGTTGGCAGATAATAAAATAAAACAACAGTTAAGAAATTGGCAATAATTCATATTTCAATGATAAAATTTACACATTATGAGCACCATGTGACTTTGATAAATGACCTAAGGGGAGGATGGGAAAGGTGGTTCTCTAACCACATAAGTATAATAGCACGTAATAACTAGGTCCTTAACCACATAAATATGATAGCACACAATATTATGGTGGACTCTTCCACATAATATCAATGCCCTGTATTGTTGAAGTATCCAAAATCTATAATCATAAAATGGGATCAACATCCCAATCAATATGGTATATGTAAATACATCTTTCACCTATGGGTTATAAACATCAAGGAATAGGTTTGCACTGTGAACCAACAAGTGTGGATCTCATATGTGGGGGAGTAGGGCACGATCAACATCCATGGAAAATTACATCTTGACATAGATCCTTTATTAGAATTAGGGATAGCACCCTGAGCTCATAATTTTCCCAATAGGTGGACATGTGTCTCTCAACCCCTTATTTACACTAGTTGGCATTTCACTATCGAAGGGGGAACCATAACTAGGGGTACACATTTAACATATATACAAGACTTACACAAAGGAATACATTACATTCCATATAGAAGATACACATCCACACATTTAATGTTTATTCCATTTCAAAATTAGTTAACTACATAATGCCATCACGAAGGGTACACATAGGGAAACATACTTGACGTCCACTAACCCTTATCCCAAGTCAAATACTTGGTATCTCATACTTGTGGCACAACACATTTACTAGTTTCCACATATACTCCATTCCATATGAGTCCAACATGCACAACATATACTTACTCTTACAACTTGGTCTATCCACAACAATTGTTATAATACAAAACATAAGCACCGTTATGGGGTATTCACATCCACCGTGGATACAAAATAACTTCATTCCCAATTTTCTTTTCATCTTTTAAAGTCACAAAATGATTTCCTTGCACATAATTAAACTACAAAATATTCTATTCTACCAAGTGGCATACATAGTTATGATAAAGTGCCTTCTCAACAAGGTTGTCCAATACTCAACACATGATAAGGAAAACATAGTCCAATTGATTAGAACGACATTCTTTTTACTCAAAATTCACTTAATCATGCACTTAACATTTGCATCTCAATGAGTTAACATTTGTATGGCTTTCTATAACTAATTTTGCAATTGGAGACCTTAAGTCTTGCCAAAGTAATGTTATAATGCACATACCATTCTATATTCTAGAAATGCCATGCAATAAAAGGAAAAACTTAAATTTAGAATTTAACAATGCAAGGTTTACTACTGCATCCATTCCTTCACTGCCATCATTATTTATTTACTATGCATATTATATTCACTATTCTATTTTTATCTCAATATTAATTGAATCCATGTACAAGATCATGCATACATCCTATGGTAGGAATGCAGTTTTGGGACTAAGGCTTCTTTACCCCAAAGATTCATCCTAATCAAACATCTATCTTTTATATCTACAAGATAGCTTTACACAAAACATGCATTCAATTGGTCTCAAGACAACATGAACTTTTAGGAGGTACTTCATTTATCTACACATAAGAAAGGAATTTCCATTTTAAATCACTTTCAAACCCATAGAGAAAGGTCTCATAATCCAAACATAATTAAATTACTACCTTTTCTATCTAATTTTAGCGAATAAAATATATGATTCCCTTAAGAAGCATTATTATTTCACTACTCTTTTACCACATACAGTATATAAAAATAGTATCATTTATTTCACAATCAATATCATTCACATCATGGTACATAATACTCAATCAAATATAGCAGCAATTATCAAAGAATAAGGGAAGGAAAAGACATCTTAAGGTCATTCCAACCATCGATCACAACAAGGAGATAAGCACACAAATGAAATTCACACAAGCAACACCACATGAGAAACAACACTAATAAGAAATCCTAGTGCTGCAACCGTTCTCTGATACCAAATGTAATGCCCAAAAATTTCTACCAAAAATACAGTTAAGGACAAAACACAAATTTCAAATTTTGATCACAAATATTGCATAATTTGTAAAAGGTTGCTTCCTATACATGCACTTCATGAAAGCATAACAACATTTGGTCAATAAAATTCTAACAACTTGGTTAGTTAAACTAATGTTGTGACAATCATGGTCGGGTTCAAGTGGAGACATGGAATCCACACCGCTGAGATAGACATAATTAGTTCTACTAACTAATTAATAATCTGAAACATAATTCCAAGTCACAAGTCATGCAATAAAATATATATATAAATAGATCTCAAGGTAAAGAAATAAGAGAAACCTAGTCCTTGGGGGCTCATCTCTGGCGATCTTTCCTACGTATTGCATATAGGCTCAATAGATCAACAACCTGAGTTCACCCAACTCATATTTTGTAAGATGGGGGAAAGTATCCTAGCCTAGATAAAGTGATAGCCAAACACCTCTAAGCTATTAACCTCATCTAACAAGAGAAAACAAACAAAACATGATCAAAATAAAAGCATCAAACAAAAGTACTCCCCATGCTTGCACTTGAATCACTTCTCTTGCTCTCCTATTTCTCCTTTTTCAATCTTTGCCCTCAAATTTTGTGGTAGACTTATGCAAAAACCTGCAAATTGTAAGTAGCAGGTCGGAGATATAAAATGGTTGTTAAAGCAAAAATGGGAGAGGAAGGTTGCTTTTATAGACAACCATTCGAACGGAAGGCCGAGATCGATCTTCTAGAAAGATTCCAAGATCAACAAATGAAAATGGATGAGAGGGAGGTTACGAAATGGATGGCCAAGATCAAACTTCTAGAAAGATGCCAAGATAAATGGTTGAGAATTGATGCAACTAGAATATGCCATTCATGGAAGAACTATGATGCCAATGACTATGATGCCTGATAGTTATGATGCCCAACGGCTATGACAGAAATGAATGACAGGGCATCTTTGACCAAAAGAGAGGCATAAATTATTTATTCAAAAATGGAGGAAATGGACAAGTGTCAAATAAATAGTTCATCCAAATTATTTATTTGGAGAAAATGAAAACGAGCATTTAATTAAATTAATTTGTGAAATCAATTTAATTAAACGGGGAGATGGAAATTAGACATTGATAATTGATTTGAATTATTTATTCAAAGGGGAGAAGAATGACACATAATTAAATAATCTTTGACAATTATTTAATTATAGAAGAATGAAAAGGTCAAATAATAATTATTATTATCTGACTATAGACAAATGATGAAAGATAAATAATTAAATAAATAATGATTTATTTTATTATTGAAGAAAAAGGGGGGGTTAGTGACGCAATTGATTTATTTTAATTGATCAAGATAGAATAGAGATTAGAAAGTGAATTAATTAAATAATTAAAAATTATTTAATTAATAGAGGAATATGATCAAGCATAATTGAATAATTAAAATTATTCAATTATCGGAGGACGACGACCAAGAAAAATGACACTCGCAAACTTAGGACATTTTTTAGTGTCTATATTTTTCCCCTCTTTGACATAATGCAATTCATTGCATTGTGTCAAAGAAATTCAATCAAAAGGTGCCCCGAGATGCCCTAGTGAAATCAGGGTATACGTATGCCCCCTCGAGAACATTTGATAAATTTAAAAAAAAATTGGAAAATTGTCCCAATAAGACAAATGGATGGCCAAGAATGTGATGGTGAAGACATAATTGAGTTTCAAGATCGTTAAAGGGGTCAAATTCAGGATCAAGGGCTTCAAAAGGTGCAACCAGTAGGCAAGGCAAGTCAAAAACCCTAATTTTGAAAAAGGGTCATTTTCACATTCCAAATTTAGAAATTTTGAGAGCTCAAAGTGATTAGTCAGCGAGAATGTCACCTATTCTAGATGTCACCCACTGCACGTATCGGATCTGTAGCTACCGCCGACCTAAGGGAGTGCCTGCCCCAGTACGTACTACTAGCCCAACTTTTAATTTTTTTGATTTACGTGCACTTATCTTAGGAAATAATTTAGCAGACAATTGCATTGCAAAATTTTGCAATGTAATTGAATTTGCATTCAACACATTCGATAAGTGGTTCACCACAATCGTCTCGGTGCAACACAATTGCATTAGGGATAGGGCACAAGCGTTTGTGGTACGACGCATAAAATTGTGTGACACAATTGAATTTTTGAGCCACGTATGCGGTCGGGAAGGATGCAAATGACTGGGTGTGACACATGTGTTAAGTGAGTGACACAATTGCAGTTGCAAGCTAGTTATAAATATGTGTGACACATTTGGTAAAATTGTGATGCAATTGCCTAGTTAAAATCCTGCCCCAAATTAGGAAATTTTGACTTGGTCAAATTAGGTTTTGTTGGTCAACTGAAGGTCTAGGAGTGACATTATTGGTTGTGTGGTGATTTTAGGATCATCTACCTCTGATTTATATGCGAGATTCAAGACCATATGTGTTCCGACTGCAAGACCAGTTGGGCGAGGAGGAATGACAGGAACATTTTGACTTAGGCTTATTCTATGTGAACTATATGCCCATGATTAGGGAAAATAGGAGGATGTTGATAGCACTAGCAGAGTGGTGGCACTCATAGATGAGCAGTTTCCATTTTCCAAAAGGGGAGGCATCAGTCACTCTAGAGGATGTATACAAAATATTGAGGATGCCCATTTGCAGGGAGCAAGTACAATACAACCCCGCTCAAGGGATACAGGTGTTATATGAGTACTATGAGATCGAGGATGATGTAGAGCATGATATCCAGGGTTATAAGATCCGGTGGGAGACCTTGGCCGAGATCTATGACATTTATGATTGTGTTTTTTGTGCACTAATAGTCAGAGTGATGATCCCGGACCACATGGGTCATGGTTTTCTAGTGAGCTGGGGGGGATATGCTGAGATCAATGATTTGGTTCAAGATAGTATATGCCTGGGGGCCATGTCTGCTAGCCATGTTGTACTTTTAGCTACATGATATTATATATAGGGCAGGATAGAGTTTGAGCTGCAGGGTGACCTTGCTGATAGTTTGGGCATGGGAACACATAGTAGCATTCCGACCTCTGGTGGTTCGACAAGAGATGGGCAGTGTGCCATATGCTTATCTATATTAAGGAGCGTTGACCTAGACACATGTTGGAGATGTGGGTTATTGGAGGCATGGTCTAGACACAATGGTGAGCTTTATTTGGAAACCATACATGACCTATCAATTGTGGATAGATGAGGATGACCACTTGCCTTGGTGTCAACAGTCCAAGTATCTAATCGGGCGGACAGTGCAGTCGTAGCACATCATTAAGATGTACTTACCAGAGAGGGTCAAGTGATAGTTTGGTGAGTGACAGGGGGTGCCAGTGGGTACAACAGAGTATGGTTGGTTGTCATGAGAGGTGAATCCATAGGGACCACAAATTGTGGTTACCATTGTAGAGCAAGAGATAGATGCCATGTAGGCTTTAGATTGGGAGTGGCGAGGTGGGGATGCCAATGCAGGGACCACACCAGAGGATGAAACCTGGCGGTTAGCACACAGACCTATTCCACTCACAGGTCCACAACAGCCAGTGCCAATAGAGTGCAGGGTTGGGGGTTTGAGAGGTCGGTGGGGAGGTAGAGGTTGGAGGGGTGGAGGAGATGAAGTACGGGGAGATGGAGGAGGGCGGGGAGATGATGGGGGTGATGGACAAGGAGGATGAGGAGGAGGAGATATATAGGTGTGGAGGGACAGAGGATGATGGGAGGGTAGGTAGTTACCACCCATCTAAGAGGAGGAAGAGATGGAGAAGGATCAACCAGAGGTTAGGGCAGCAGTTGAGGTGACAGCTCAGGTAGTAGAGCAACACGTAGAGGTTCCCGCAGTTGAGATAGCATAGTTAGAGGCCATGGAGGTCAAGGTAGGTGGTGATGGGGGACAAAGAGAGCAGGCAGGAGGAGAGGAGGAGGCTAAGATGGACGAGGCATAGCGGGTCCTCCATGAGAGGATCATCATGGGAGATGAGGAGGTGGAGGAGGAGGGTCGAACAAATGACGAGAGTGTCGAGCAAAGGATAGATGCACTATAGGCGCGTGTACAAGCACTAGAGGCGGAGTTGAGGATAGTCACTGCTAAGAGAGATGACCTTAAGGCTGAGAGGGATGCCTTTTAAGTGGAAAGAGATATAGCAGTCATTAGTTGGCAATAGACCGACCAACAGATGATTGATTTCATGGCGACATGCAGTGGGTCAATGGTCAAGGTTGCATGAGAGTATGCCAGGGTGAGCAAGTGTATCTAGTACTACAAGGATTTATATGAGAGAGTGATACATTCAAAGAGGAGGGAGCCCACATTTTCTGAGATAGATAGTGGCTCATGAGGTAGAGTACACAACAAGACTCATAGTTGGTAGACATAGAGTAGGTCCCATGGTGAGATGTCAAATGCCAGGTGGGCCACTCCATATGACAAGCCTCCTTCTACTAGGGATGCACCACACAGGGAGGACAGGGATGCCCCAGGGATAGGAGATCAGGGCAGTTCAGGCTAGGACCTCTTGTTATTTTTGTTGTTATATGGGCATTGATATTTTTATTATCGAGCCTGCGAGCTCCACTTTTATTGGACACATCTTGACATTGTTCTATGACATTTTATTTTTTAAGCCATATATGATATGATTTTAGCAGTGGTTGATGATATGCATTATGATGTGTTTATGCATTTATGATGGCATGCTATGTGATGGATACTCATGCTATGATTATGATGTTTATTGATGCATTTTATATGATGTTGTGATGATCTACTATGCTTTATGATTATGTTATGAATGTTTATGCTTTTATGATATGCAATGTGGATGACCTAGTGTTTACTAAATGCAGTGTGATATGATGATGTAATGCATTGATGGTTTATAGATGTTTTTGTTATGCTATGTGTGGATGATGAATGTAATGGAAATGACCTAATGCGATGTGATATGGAAATGTATTGATGTAATGTAATGTTTATGTGGAAATGTAATGATGGGATGCAAATGTGATATGGCCCAATATTATTAATGTGATGTGATATGTGTAAAATTCAATGCAATGTTTATGTGATAAAATGCTCATATGATAATGCTAAATTTCATGATGGATAATGTCTAATATGAATGTAAGATGTGATATTTGATATGATATGCCATATTTCCATTGATGTGATATTTTATGTATGGGATGCAACATGATGGATAATGCAATACTAATATGATAAAGTGCTAATGTGATGATGCTAGTATGATGAGAGGATATGAATTCTATATGGATGCTTTCTATATTTTTGATTTAATATGATAATGATTGTCTATGATGATGATGCTTTCTATGATGCTATCTAACATGATTATGAATACAAGATATTTTTTTGTGTCACAAGATTTTGTCAAGATGCAGACGGAGGAAATGTTAGTGCAAAAGAGATGGAAGAGATGGATGTTAGTGTGGAAAGGAAAAGAAGATGGATATGGAAAGTTAGATGGGAAATGACGAGGGACCAACCTTCATACTTCTATTTTTATATTTATCATCATTGGGCACAAAAAGTGTCACAAATGGAACCAAACACCATGGTATGAAATAGACCAAGGTGTGCAAGGTGACCATTTGTGAGAGACAAGCAGTCAAAAGACAAGGAATTCCCCGACTCATACTAAGGATCCAATTATCCTAGTCTTTTTTCCAAGACAAACCACAAACAACAAAAAAAGAAAAGAGGCCATGATCCATCATCGTCCCTCTAAATAATTGAATAGGAAATCCTCGAGGTAACTAGTAACATGACCCAGAACCAATCAAAAAGATAAGACAAATCTAGAACAATAAAGTGTTTTCCAAAGAGATAGTGTTTTCCAATAGTTTTAATGAGATTGTTTGATGTGATTGATTAGGTTGACCAAATTTGATTAATAAATTGACAAGGATTGATTGATAAGTTGACAAAGGTTGAAAAATTGATTTGATTGATGCGCCTAGCTTTAGGAAGGACACATCCTGAGTAAGGAAAGATTGATTGACCAAGATGACGAGATTGATTGACTTGATAAAGATTGGTTGGTAAAGATGACAAAGTTGATTGATTGTGCCCAACTTTAGGAAAGATGTATCCTAATTAAGGCAAGATTGATTGACAAAGTTGACAAGATTGATCATTTTTTTGACAAAAATTGATTGATATGACCAGTCGATATGATGATACCCAACTTTAAGAAGGACACGTCATGTTTAAGGCAAGGGACACATCTAATAAAGTTGTCCAATGACAAGTGTTGACAAGGCACCTATCTACAAGAAAGACATATCCTACTTAAGGTGAATGACCAAATTGACAAAGTCTAATCTCAAGAAGGACACATCCTGATAAAAGATAAGAGAAAAGACCAAATGAGAGAAAGGATATAATGCCCCACTCTGATACAAGACCAATGACCTAATTGATTGATTGACGATAAGATGATGGACTGATTGAGGATAAAGGATTTTGTTGGTTATGCTTGTCTGTTGCTTCATGAATTGGTTTGAATGATGATTTCTTACGGACCAAGGACATGACTAAACTTGAAAAACCCTAAAGGACTGACCTAGGTGGCCTCAGGGGCTCATTGATTGATGGCCTTGCCTATGTTATACATGAAAAGACCTTGTAGTTTGACACAACTTGGTTTTTCCTTATTCGACAAAAGACTGAGTCATAATTTTATTTGGACAACCTAAAAGGACTGACCTAATGTCTTGGGGGTTCATTTAAGATGAATCTTGCCTACATAGCAAATGCAAAGAGACAACGTAGTTTGACCACTCTAATAAAGACTGACTTAGAATCAAACTCTGACTCTATTTTTGGAAGTTTTGAATTTTTTTGATGTTTTTGGATTTTGATGATTTATGTTTTTTTTGGATTTTGATGTTTTCTGAGGCTGATACCATGTGTTATTTTCCCATGAAGATGTAAGTCAAGGAATTTCCCCAGTCAAGTATAGGACTAACTTATTATACACGAGGGGATTGATGGACAGATGTGAAGGATGATTAGGATACTAAATGTCGATGGTTCTTAGGCCATGGAAGGATAACAAAGTTTATTATGAATAAGTGACATGTGCGAATGGATAAGTGGAAGAGGTGAAGGACCAGATAGAGTGGTAGTAGATGGAGGAGCATATACTAACTACATATGGCACTTGTTTTCCATATTTTCACCATGGTACTTATCCAAAGCGTCACCGAAGTGGTTTTCACTTTTGGACAAATTATTTCTCTTTACTATTTTTTTAATTTTTTCATTTTTTTAAATTTTTTTGTTGTCACCAAGACATCTATTTTTCCAAGTTTTCATCTAGGTGACCATTTTTTTATTTTTTTGTAATTTTTGACTTTTAAAGGGATACTCTATGAATCAAGTGTAACACTTGTGGAGGTGCATGTTGTTGATAGGTTTAGAAAATGGCTCTCTTTCAGGAGTAGAGATTTGATAAGCACCTAATCCATATGATGTTGTAATGATATAAGGGCCTAACCAATTAGGTTCAAACTTTCTAGGCTTTTCTCATTTTGCTTGATTCTTCGAATTTTCTTTTAGGACTAAGTCACCAATATCAAAGCTTCTAGGTCAGAATTTGTTGTTATAGTTGCATCAAAGGCGATTATGATATGCTTGTAAATGTGTCAGAGCATTCTATCTCTTTTCATCCAGTAACTCTAGCCCACGTAGATGGGATACACGATATTATTCTTGATCAATCAAGCCTTGCATAGAGACTCATATGGATGGTAACTCAACATCTATAGGAAGTATTGCTTCAGAACCGTAGACAAGGGAATATGGAGTGGCTAGAAAGTAGGAGTATGGATATTGGAACGATAAGCCCGTAAAGCAAGATTGAGTTGTAGGTGCCAATCACAGCCAGCGTCATTGACAGTCTTCTTTAAGATTTTTAGGATAGTCTTATTAGATGCCTCGGCTTGTTCATTTCCTTGGGGGTAATACGGAGTAGAAAAATGATGTTGGATATGAAATTTCTCACAAAGCTCACAGACATCCTAGTTTTTAAAAGGGCAAAGATTATCGATAATGATGGACTATGGGATACCATAGTGGCAAATGATGTAATTCAGGATGAACTTGGCTATCTTCTTTCTAGTAATGTAAGTCAATGGGATGGATTTGATCCATTTTGTGAAGTACTTAATGAAAAAAAGGATAAACTTATGTCCATTAGCAGAGGTGGGATGGATTTTTCCTACGAGGTTGAGTCCCCATTGAGAAAATGGCTAGGGAAAAGTAAGCGGTTGTAGTTCCTGAGCTGGTGCATGTATAAATCTCCATGAATTTGACATTGGTGACATGTTTCTTCAAAAAGTGATAAGAATCATGCTCCATTGTAGGCCAATAATATCCCATTCTCATGAGCTTTTTGGCTAAGGTTGGACCAACAGAGTGAGCTCCACATATATCGTGATATACCTCTTGTAAAGTTGTTTGTGCTTCATTTGAGTCGAGACATTGGAGGAGGGTACTATCTAAACTGTGGTGATAAAGAGTATCTCGGATGATGGCATATTTAGATGCTTGCCGGTTAAAGGTTTTGTGTTGGTTAGGGGACAAGTCAGGAGGGATAATTTGGTCATGCAAATAGTTGTAGATGTCTTTATACCAAGGAGATTCATGACCAACAAGTTCACACACAAGTTCGGTTTTTGGGACATCGAATGCAAGGATCAATAATTGTTCCACTAAGAACTCATATTGTGAGGCATTGTTGGGAATATCCAAGAGAGATCCAATTATAGTCATTGCATCAACTGCTTTGTTCTAGATTCTCGGTATCTACTCAAAGGAAATATTATCAAAGTATAATATGAAGCTATCTACCATGCACTTGTAGGGAATCAATTTCTCATCCTTGGTATCATAGTCATCATTAACTTGTTTAACCACTAATTGGGAATCACCATAGACTTGAAGATCCTTTATTTTCCATTTTATTGCCATTCGAAGTCCTATCAATAATGCTCCATACTTAGCTATATTGTTTGTGCATATTCAGAATGATTTAGGAATGGCATCTCCTTGAGGTGTGATGAACAAGATACCAGCTCCTGAACCATGACTTGTGTAAGATCCATCAAAGTATACTTCCCATGTTGTGGGTGTGTCTAGGACAAAGATTGATTTGTTTGGGAACTCATATATCAAAGGATGATCTGATTTCAGTGGTGCATCTACGAGTTGGCCAGCTATTACTTGTTCCTTTATTGCTTTCTGGTCAAGATATTCAATGTCATATTCACTTACAATCATAATCCACTTAGCTAGTCTTCTTGTTAGTGATGCTTTGCTGAGAAGATATTTCAAAGCATCAATTTTGGCAATCAGTTTTGTCTTGTGATTCAACATGTAATGTCTTAATTTTTGTGCCGTGAATACCATTGCTAGACATGCTTACTCAACAAAACTATAGTTTAGCTCATACCCGACTAAAGTGCGACTGATATAATTGTGTCATAGAAAAATGGACCTTTGTCATTTTCATGGCCTTTTAGGTCTTGTTTCATGGTATTGGAACTATGTTGCTCTAATTTTATGTTGTAACATGGCTTGAACATGCTTATTTAGGTACTAAAACCCAAAGAACGATGTCTTGTGAAGGTGTTGTGAAGTGTTGTAAGACATTTCTACAATCTTCTAGACTTTATTTAATACAATTCACCTTAAAACCACCTTGTTTCTCATCAATAAGCCCTATTTTGAAGTTTTGTAAAGTCTTGTAACAAGCTTTCACGCTCTTCTAGGCACATCTTCACTATTTACACCTTTCTCATGCTTTATTTTGTCTTTTTATGCCCTCATATGACTTAATTAAGTGTATTTTTGAATGTTATCCCGACAAACAACATTAAATACAACATTATTCTTGACACTTGTTTTTAGGTCCTAGGTGGGACCCATTCACCATGAGTGGTGAATGAGTCCCCCTTGGCCCCAAATTCAAAATATTTCAAATTTCCTTTTGGGATTTTATTCAAAATCACTTGATGTCGGCCTGTGATGAGGTATGAACGAATATTAAGGCACAATAATTGTATAAATAGGCATTTTTCACCTCATTTTACATCTCTTACAATCAATTAATTCAAGCATTCAATCGCACATCACATTCAAGCATTTTACATCATCAATCAAAGCACTTTGAAGCTGCTATTGACATTACTTCAGAATTAGAAGATCAAGAGTTAGGTGAGTGGATATCATTTACATGTTATTACTTTATCTTTCTCTTGCATTTCATTATCTTTTCAAGGGTTTAATTACCAAAAGTGGGGTTTGACCAAGGCAAACCCCTATTCACTAACCCTAGTCATTTTTCCCCTTTTTCTTATGTATTTGTAGCCCTTTTGTTTGTAGATTTGATAGGTTATAAGGTGTTGAAGATTTATTTTCATGTCAACTAGGTACTTCAAGTTAACATAAGTCAAATTCAAGCTTGGAGAGACTTATTTGTCTATTTTTTGTAGATTTGACTTCGGCAACCCGACAAGCAGACATTCCCAAATCTAGTGTTGCAAAGTTGTCTCCTAGTTTTTCAAAAATTTGGGAGAGGACTGATTTGACACCTATGGTGAATGAGTCCCACCTTAGGACTAGAAACTTGAAGTTTGTCAAATTTTAGATCCCGACAGACAGAAATCAGCTCCCGATAGTTTTTCATCAATAGGAGGACTAATTTGCCACCCTGGGCAAATGAGTCCCATTGTGAAAAATCAGTAAAATTCACCAGCATTCTAGACACTCCAGACAACTCACATTTCATCCAGGTGCACTTAGATTTACCCTTGTACCTTTTGTTCTACATAATTTCTTCATTTTCATAGTTGTTTGCATATCACAATGTGTTTTCAAACATAGCTTAAATTGCACTTTTGTATTCATTTTAGATCACCTTAATTAGTCAATTACATTTATTCAAGCTCATTTACATCATATCACATTGCACACATCCTAATTTGAGTGTTACATAAGCATTTTTGGATCTAATCTCTCCTTTTAGGTGAAAAACCCTAAAAGAGTTAGAGTCCATTGGGTCCAAAAATCTGTCACAATAATATATCTCTCTTTCCTTTCCATCATTGTCATTTTGTGCTAAGAGTGCCCCCAATGTTGGTGTAGTAGTTGTCACATATAGTATCAGATATCTTCCATCAATTGGAGGCATGAGAACTGGTGGAGTCAATAGATAATTCCTGATGTAATCAAACGCCTCTTGACACTTTTTTGTCTAATTAAAAGGGATGCCTTTTCTTAACAGATGTTGAAATGGATGGATCTTGTCTACTAGTTGAGCAATGAACCTACAGATGGATTTATTCATCCTTGTAATGTTCTTAACTGACTGATGTTGGTTGGTAGTGGCATCTCTAAGATGGCTTTAACTTTGGCAGGATTAACCTCTATTCCTCTATGTGAGACAATATATCTAAGAAGTTTTCCTGATTGGACCCCGAAGACACATTTCTTTGGATTCAACCTAAGTTGATACCTTTCCAGTCCTGTGAAAACCTTGTCCAATACTGCTAAGTGTCCACTTCATTTTAGAGATTTAGAGAGGTGGTCATCGACATAGTCTTCCATAAGGACATGCATATAGTCATGGCTCTTTGATAGGTAGCTCCCGCATTTTTCAATCCAAATGGCATAACATTCCAACAAAAGGTTCCCCAAGCGCATGTGAAAGCTATCTTTTGTTGATCTTTAGCAACAATCCTTATCTAAATGTAACTTGAGAATTTTTCCATCAGTGATAACATTTCATACCCATCTATGAGGTCTACCATGATGTCAATGTTTGGTAAAGGAAAATCATCTTTGGGACAAGTTTTGTTGAGGTCTCTAAAATTCATGCAAATTTCTAATTTGACCATTCGGCTTGGTGACAGGGACAAGATTTGATATCCACTCTGTGTAATCAATGGAGCAAATGAACCTAACATCCAGTAGTTTCTTCAGTTCCACCTTAACAAGGAGTGCAATCTGGGGGTGCATTTTCCTTAATTTTTGTTTATATGGTTTTTCATTAGGTAGCAGTGGCAAGTGATGCAAAACAAGTTCGGGATCCAATCTAGGCATATCAACATATGACCATGTGAAATTGACTTGTCTTTCTTAAAAAAATGTTATAAACTCAGGATTTTCCTCAATGGTCAAAGATGTTGCTAACTATATCATGTTGGAGTTATCTAATGTCCCAATGTTGACTTCCTCTATTTCTTCTATAATCAACGATGATCTCTCTCGGTCTATTTGGAGACAGTCCAATCCTCCATCCTCAGGTGGCTCAGAGAGGTTTTCACCTTCGGATACATCCTTTATTTTTAATTTTCCACAGTCAACAAGTGCCTTTTGGTTTTCACCTAAAGACCTATTGTTTTTATTTTTACTTTTTTCATTTTCACTTTTGCGACTAGAGGACAGGATGGCCTCACCAAAGTATGTTGCATAATTGAGTTCTATGGAAAATCCATCCTTATGATCCCCACTTGGTATTCCTTCACGAAGTCCCATGAACTCAATGATTGCTTTGTTGTTCTCAAAAGTGTCCAAACTTGGTGGTTCTTGTTGATCCCAATCTATAATTTGAGGGTAGACAAGGGGTAAGACATCATCGATATCTTTAAGGGTCATGGTGTAGGCAGATAGGGTAAATATGGAAGTAGATTCATCAGGTTCCCAAGAGGCATGATTAATGGATTGCCAAAAATAGTGTTTGATCAAATCTTCTTTTGTCAAAGACATTTTTGGACAGGTACTAGGCAGGTTTCATGAGGAATCAATGGTAAGAATTTGATCAAATTCCTAAATATAGTTTATCAAGATCCATGAAAGTAGTGGAGGATAGGGAATCCCATTTATATTCATTGGAATCGGCATCATAATCCCAAGAGTCCTCGTATGTCTCGATCTCATCTGAAGTGTCAACAAACTCACTTGAAGGTAACCCGATACCCCAAATGGTCACTTTTACCGGTACAAACCCTAACCCTTCATGACTTATTAGCTTTGAAGGTTGTAAAGGTTCCAACATTCCTTGCTTATTTAGACCAAGGCTGTTATGTCCATCATATCCATGTCATTTCATTATTTGGAACCCTTTTGGATACTGTTCAATTGGAAGTTTCTTAATTTCAGTTTCTTCCTCTTCTTTGTACAACCATGTGAGAATGTGGTCATCTAGAGATTCTTTAGCAAGCTCCCCCCATCTAGAGAAGGTGGTAGGAGGATTGTGGATGACAACTTTAGGCTGCATGGGATGCGGTTTTCCATATGACTTTGGTAATTTTCAAATGAGAAAGAGACTCTTCATATTATATTCTCCATATCCTCTATCTTGAATCTAGATCTTGGGTGTGGAAGGTGTGATGATTGAAGTGGAAGATTTGACAAGAGTGGATGGATCAATGTAGTGAGATGGAGTGGTGGATGAAGTGGAAGATGAAGCCTCTCGATTGATGGGCACTTAATGTTTAGCAGTTCCTTTTAGGTTTGAACAATATTGAAAAGGATCAGGGTCGCCTAGAATAGTAATTTCAATGCCATTGTGTGGAAACTTGAGGCATTGTTGGTAGGTGGAAGGAATAGCCCTCATGGCATGGATGCATGGGAAGCCAAGGAGGAGGTTGTAATGTAAATCTAGATCCAAGACGTGAAATATTGTGTCTTGTATTGTTGGGCCAACTCTCACAGGAAGTGAAATTATGCCTTCAGAAGAATGTTCAACATCATCATAAGCTTTGATCACAATTTTCTTGGTTTGGTCAATACAATTCTTAGAGTATCCCAATGCTTTCACTAATTTTAGTGAGAAAATATTCAAGCCTACTCCACTATCTACTAGGACCCATTTGATCTTGTGTTTATTGATGCATACTTCAAGATGTAGAGGGTCATTGTGATCACATTTTGGTGCCAAAAATTCTTGTTCAGAGAAGGTGACATGGTGCGACATAGCTAGGTATCCAATCATGGCCTAAAATTCATTAACATCTAGGCTTGTGGGTATGGATGCTTCTTATAATGCTTTGTCAAGGATGGTTCTATGTTATGGAAACATACAAAGGAGTTCCAGGATAGAGATTTGCACGGGAGTTTTCCCTAGCTACTCTAAGAAGTTATATTGACCCTTTGGTTGGGGATTTGTGGAAGGACCTGGAATAGTTATCTTGGTTTTGTGGGTGGAAATAGCAGAATCTAATTTTGGCTTGTTTATAGTGATATTGGAAATGCAATCATCAAAGGGTCTCACATTAAGGATGATAGTGTTGTAATCATGAACTTGACAACCGCATAATTGGAATTATTGTTGTTTCCTAAACTAGAGGCTTTTCCTTTATCATGGTCTTGTAAGGGTGCTCTAAATATGGTGTGATCAACATTTTTCTTGGCTTGTGGATTATCAACTAAAATGGTTCCATCTTCAATAAGGTCTTGAATGATATTCTTGAGTGTCCAACATCTAGGTGTTTTATGTCCTTTTGTATGGTGGTATTCACAGTATTCGTCATCTTTCCACCAATCAGGTTTGATCATTGTATGCTCATAGTTTTTGGTTTCTGGTAGAGTGATAACATTTGATTGCAAAATTCATTTAAGGACTGATTCGATGGGTTCACCCAAAGGGGTATACATTCTCTTGGCACTAGGAGGACCTCTTCATTGTTGATTGTTTTGAACTATGTTTAGCATTTGGTTTTGACCTTGTTTCTATGTGTTTGGTGTATTGGATGCATTAGATGAGGAAGGACCTTTAAGTTGAATGATTGGACCTTTGGTTTTAGTTTTTCATCAACAACTCCATCATTTGTGACATTTTTGTTTTGGGACCAATATTTTCTCTTGTCATTGTTAGGTTTTAGATTTTCTTTGTTGACTTTGACTAGCCCTTTTGCAATAAGACCCTTTTCAATAAGGACACCTTTCTCAAGAATTTCCTCAAAGGTTGTGCAATATTGGATTTGGATTTTACTCATCAATTCTCCATTAAGGTTTTCTACAAACATGGTGACAAGTTGTCTTTCACGAATGTGACAAGGGAAATTATTAACCAAACCCCGCCATCTCTGGTAGAACTAGGTAAGTGATTCCCCTTATTCTTGTTTGGTTGTGCTCAGTGTTGCAAGGGTGGCATCATTTTTAATGTTGAAGGAAAAGTGATTGATGAATTCATTGGCTAGTTCACCCCATGTTCTGATCCCTAGAGTAAGTTGTGCAAACAAATCTAAGGCTGGTCCTGTGAGGCTTCATGGGAATAGTCTCATGAGATAGGTAGGGTCATATGAGACTTCCATACATGAGGTGTTAAATTCTTGAATGTGTTCAATTGGATCCCCTATCCCCTTATACTTAGGAAAAGGTGGTGTTGTGAAATGAGGGGGGAAGGGCAGCATGTATAAATTTTGATCAAATGGAAAGGGGCACAGTTCCTCCATAGAATAGGTCTTCTTGTTGGTCCCCATTTGCATATTTTTCATCTGTTCTTGAAGAGTCTACACTTGTATCAAAAATTCAAAGGCTAGTGTTGCATTGTTTTGGTTTGGTGTCATGATATTTGTATTGAGGTCATATGTTGGATTTGAGTTGGGATTGATGGTTTGTGATGTATAACCTTGATTTCCATATTGGTGTGTGTTGTTTTGATTAGGTATGAAGTTGGTATTTGGGTTTGTTCCAAAGGCCATGTTTGCATGTGGTATGGTATTTTGATGTGTAGACCCTTGATTTATGCCTTGGTTTTGAATTGTTTTTCCTTGATTTGCATTTTCAAAGGGTGGTGTAGGTCCTTGATTGGTATTTCGAAATGATGTTGTAGGTCCTTGATTGGGATTCTGAAATGATAGAAGGGACCCTTGATTAGTGTTTTGGAGTGATGGAATAGACCCTTTATTGTTGTTTTGATTTGATGGAATAGCCCCTTGATTGTTGTTTTGATTTGATGGAATAGCCCCTTGATTTTTATTTTGATTTGATGGAATATCCCCTTGATTGTTTTTTTGATTTGATGGAATGGCTCCTTGACTGGTATTTTGATTTGGGGTACTTTGTGAGATAACATGAATCCTTCTTGATTTAGTTGGTGAGTTTTGACTTAATGAAGGGATACCTTGAAATTGGAATAAGGAACCTTGAATTGTGTTTTGAAGTGTGAGGATAAGACCTTAATTTGCATTTTGGACCTTGTGATATGGAACCTTGATTTGTGTTTTGTTGGAAAAGAGAGTTTGTGAAGGTCTTACCCATGAAATTTGAGGAACTTCCAAGCGTGAAACTTTTTCCTTGTGTAGTAGTATGGGTTACCTTATTTCCAAATGTTGAAATGCTTGGGATGTTTGTAGTAGTGGTAGTCATGTGTGTGGTTGTCCCAAGTGGTATGTTTGTCATTTGTTGTGATGAGGGCATACCAAATGAAAATGGGTTTTCAGTTTCTTCCTCTACAATGGTTGATACATCAAAGCCTTTAGGTAATTTGGCACCCTTTTTAGCTAGTGTGTAAAAGTATCTGTTAGGGTTGGCACTAACAAGTTGATCAATCATGCTCAAAACTCTTGGTTCTTGATAGACTTTTTCAATTTTTTGAGGGGTCAATTTCTTGTTGAATTCTTCTAGGTTTAAGTTTTCCCATGTTTGGTCTCCTGAAGGTGTAGAATGATTTGAATTTGTTCCAAGGGTAGTGTCATGAAAGGGGTTTGAAAGATCCATGTCTTTTCTCTTGGCTTGTGACCTTGTTTCAACCATGTGATACTTTTGAAAGTTGAAGGATAATGCAAGATGGTGATAAACTAAACTGTGTTTTTGGTTTTCTTAGATTTTAGGATATGAAAATGCAAGCGTGTTAATGCAAGGATGATGATGTCCAAAGGATGGGGGATAATGAATGCTAAAGGATACTAAAGATTGATTGATGATCAAGGTGAGTGATAAGGCGACTAGATGATGCTAATTGAAGATCAAGGTAATAATGCAACTAAATATAAAATGGATGCAAAAGGATAATAATATGGTGCTAAGGCTAAGGTAAAGTGAGCTATTTTTTTGTATTTTTGGAATAAGGGTGCAAAGATAATGAAATTAAAGGAGATTGATGATAATATGGTGCAAAGTGAAATCTAAGCAATATGAGTCTAAATGAAAGTGAGGCAATGCAAAGGAATTTTAAACAAATGATGACAATCAAGCTAATGTGAACCCAAGGCAACAAATTCCAAATGTCATTAACCATAAGAGGATAACTTTGAAAAAGTAGAGCCAAGACTAAGACACAAGCTTAAGACTCAAACTTGATAAGGTGACAATGATAAGGATAATGGTCAATGACAAATAGAATATGTAACCAAGAATTTCCAAAGAGCTCAAAGGTCTCCCTATGTTCAAAATCTGAATGCCCAAATGCAACCTAAGAATCAAAGTCTAATTTGTGCAATGCAAAGAATGGAGGAATGTAACCTATAATACAATGTATTTCTAATGGAAATGCTAAAATGAGCTAGTGAATCTTGCAAGTCACTGGTTTATCAGTCAAAGGTCACTATGAAATTATTTTGGTAAGATTTTGGACACAGATTTCAAAATTTTTTGTTTAGCAAACAACTGCAGCTTTGTTTTCAGTAAATGTATCGCACAGCTACGGTTCAGGTTATCAAATGCGACTCTATTTTCAGCTATTGTGTTTCAGAAAGTTAGTTCCAATTTTCCAAAATGTTGTTTTGATAGTTTTGATGTTTTGAAATGGTTTTAATTTGAATTTTGATTGTTTCTAAAGAAATGTGATTGGAAAACACAAAAAATAGTATCAAGCACTTGTTTTTGGTCTAGTTTGATGTGAAAATGTTTGATTTTAAGAAAACAAGTACAAATCTTGTGGTTGGAAAGGACAATATTTGTTGGGTTCCCACTTGGATTTCTCCAGTCACGCCTATTCAGAGTGGATAGCCTAGGATCTTGGTAGCACTGGCTTCCCTCCACGACACTCACTTCTTCGGGCATACCTGTATACACCTAAAAATGGTCACATCACATAGTCTAGTAATTAATTAAATATTTTTAATATTTAATTAAATCTCTGAGTTCAATCTGCGTATAAATAAATTTAAATAATTTATTTATATTTGTTCATTCTTTCATTTCGATTAAATAAATAAGTTTATTTAATCACTTTTCTTATCCATTTCTTAATTAATTAAATAAATATTACGATTTATTTATATTAATTATCATATAATCTTGACTTGAATATTTTATGCAAATTTAGATCATATATTCTTTTCTTCTAAAAATCCTCAACATTCATTCAAAATACCATTCACAATTAAATATTCCAAATATTTAATTAATTCCTCTAATTCGATTCTAAATATTCCATATTTCTTCTAAAGTCTATTCACAATTAAATATCCAAAATATTTAATTAAATCTTCTATAGTCCTAAAATTAAAAATTAAGCTCACATGAAATTAAATAAATTTATTTATTTAATTTGCATTATCTTCAACAACCATGAAACAAACTGCCAATACAGAAAAATTAGTTTCTCTGTTCCTGTGCAAGCTTGTTCCCGTGGGTTGAAGACAGGCTTCCATTCTTCTCTCCAACCTCCCAACATTCTCCATCTTCCTCTCAACCTATCCATCTCTCACCATTCAAACTTACCAGACAATTTCACAGCCATTGATCTTTGCCAGCCAGGATTTTTCTTGCAAAAAGCTATAAAAGGACTGCCGGGTCTTTGAAATCACATAGAAGCTTTTAATAGGAAAACTATACCAAATTTACAATAGCATAGCTTTTAGCATTCATAAGCATTCTAGCATCATAGCATAGCATAGTAGTATTTCATATCATGGCCTATTCATCTCATTTCATGGCATCCACAATTCACAGCCCCTGTGCATAATTCATAGCCCCTGTGTATATATGTATCAGCATTTTCACTCTACCAACATATAGGATAGAGAAGCTCCTTCCTTTGCATACTCATTCTACAGGTTTCCATTCGGAGAAGCTTTGCTTACACAATCTGACAACAGCAACTTCAAACAAATCCCTAGAGATAGAGGAAGATGGAACGGCTCTGAAGAAGCTTCGATTGTTTCTTTGAATTCAAATTATTTGCTTTTCTTCAGTTTAAAGTTTCATTTTGTGTGTTTTATTATTTTCATTTTGATACACATATTTAAAAACACATTTTTGGCGCCCACCGTGGGGCACTTGCCCCAATTTTAACATTTTATTACAGTTTTTCCTGATAGGTTACGACCAAAAACAATGGATTAGCGCAATAAACATGCTTCAACAAAATTCATACCCAGTTCAATGCTCTTAAAGCATCTTGCAGCACCCTTGAAGCATATTGTAGCGCCCTTAAAGCATCTTGCAGTGCCCTTGAAGCATCATGCAACGCCCTTGAAGCATTCTGCAGCACCCATAAAGCATTATGCAGCACCCTTAAAGCATTATGCAGCGCCCTTAAAGCATTATGCAGCGCCCTTAAAGCATCCTGCAATGCCCATAATGCATCCTACAACACCCATGATGTCTGTTATAGTGCATTTTTGAAAAGGCTACAAATTCTAAATTGTAATTTAAATACAGCTTGACTGAATCCGATGCGACCACGAACAGTAAATTTTTTGAAAGAATTAAGCAATCCTAGGGTAGTCACATAATTAAAAATGAAGCAATCCTAGGGTAGTCACATAAATTAAAATCAAGCAATCCTAGGATAGTCACTTCACTTTTAATTTTGGGCTAAAAAGAACTCCATGTTTTTGTGAAGCAACATCTTCACCTAGCATAGAAAATATTTATTTGGGCTTAAAATTGAATCTTTGTTTGCTTTGCTTTAAACGGTGATAGGCCTATGCTCTCCCCTTAACTGGGTGATCAGAATGCCAAACTCATCTATTTCATTTCATGCAATTTCCAGTTTTTATAATACCTTTTAGAAAGCCTGCTCTTGTGGGAAAACGTACTCACCCAAGAGGAACGACTCAAGTGGGTTCAAGCCAAAGCCAGGCTATTCCACCCCACTATAAAATTTAAAGCAAAACTAGGGAAACCATCTTTTGATGGTAGTGTGCATTGATAACCATCCCCAAAGCCTTTGTTCTAAGGTAGGGAGGTCTCTCGAGGGAGTATATCATTTGTCGCACCGAACGGAAACCCTTACTACGAACTTAGTGTAGTATCTAACCGAAGTCAGTTTCCAAACGTCATAATAATCACAGTGCAGGGGAGGGAAGAATCTACCCCCAAGATACTCACCATATAACTACCAAGGACTGTTTTCTTAGGGGATCCGATATCCACTTCCGTCACTCTGAGTACGCACCTGGAAAAGACAAAAACACGAGCACCCTTTCGAGGGTGACACGGCTGTGTGAGTCAACGCAATTTTAAGATGTGGGTTGTTGATTACTATGATGACCTACTTGAGTACTAAGAGTGAGTCTGTTTGAACTATCTGTCATGTGTAAAACCTGTAAAAAAACAATTTTTGAAAAACATTTTGGTCATACACTTAATGTTTAAAGACAACTATTCTACAACTTGCTTGATGTGTTTTCAAAACATTAATTCAGTAAAGATCATCCAAAACTCACAATTACATTGATTACACTTATCATTTTTTCAGACTAGGAAATCTCAAAAAAGTGCATCTTTTCAAACAAGTTTTTGATTATTGGTTCAACTTCCCCAACAGGATTCTGATATCCTTTCATCTTGGAAGCCACAATCAAGAGTTAGAAACGTCATTTGATCATATCATAAGATTTTCATCTTATCAGATTAAGACCATCATTTTTGCACTTATAAAACTGTGATCTAAGTCTAGAAGAACATTTCAAAAGCATATACCTGTTGTCCACTTTACAACATGGGTGATAGGGAAGAAAATCCTTTTCATAGGTTTCATACTGGGAATAGTTCAAATGATGAAATAACTGATGAAATGATTCAAGAAGTTGAACAGGATCCACAGTTTCACCAAATTTTGGACAAGATCTTAGAGCGAGATAAAGAAGGCTACTTTCTTTTCTTAGCAAACCAAGGTGCCAAATTGCCCTCTAACTACAATATGGAGAAAATTAAGGAAGATCCTGAAAAGACTAAAACTCCATTAAATAATCTTAGTAGTCTTCCCCAACAAACAAGAGCACTCTAAAGGAAAATCAAGGAAATACAAGGGGGCACAACTACGAAGTCTTTTAACGGAAATATGAAGGTAACCTCTTCTCCTCCAAAAGCAACATCATCCAAATTCAATGTTTTTGAATTTTTGCAAAGGTTATATGAGAAGCCCAAATCTAAGCCATCAAATAAAATTGACCAATCCTATCATGTCATGCATTTATCTTCATCCCCCATAATTCAAAATGAACCTCATGATTCTTTCACTCAAGATAACGATTCCATTTAATCATCTTCTTCTATCATATCCTTTGCATCCAATGATTCTACACATCTCAATCAAAACATTCTACAAACCCTTCCTATCTTTGATCAAGATCCCATCTCTTAAGAACCATATGATGATCCCCTCCTTTCATTATTCACCCATGATAATCCTCTTCCATCTCAAGAACAAAACGTTCATCCAAGTTCTTCTTCCACATCATCTAATCAATCCATACCATCCCATGATTCTATTGCATCACAAGAGCATGATATTTCTTCCATCCTATCTAATGATGTCTTACCAATTGATGATCAAGATATGATTTCTACAAAATCTCACGATTCCCTTCCTCATCAAGATCAATATATGCTTCCATTCAAGGATACCCTTTCATCCCATGAAGATGATTATTCTTCTCATGATCAAGATATGCCTTTCATACCACTTCAGAATCCTTTTCCAAGTCAAGATCAAAACACCCCATCATCCCCATGTCAAGAGCCTATTATACCTATTCAAGTTATCCATGAACCCCACACCTATAAATTGGGATCCTCCACCTTTATCCATTCTGGTTTACTTCCAACACCTATCCTCTCATCCATATCATATCCTCCTCACAATGGACTTGCATCTTGTTTCACAAACAATACATATCCCATTGGTAAACAAATGTGTGAAATTATGAATTACAAAGGAAAAGGATTAGGCCTTCATGAGCAAGGTATCCTAGAACCCCTTTCTGTCCAAGCACATCCATATTCTCATGGCCTTGGTTATACACCTCATGCTCAACCTAGGTATCCTATTCCATCAAACTCTCCATCCATCCTAGGTCCTTATCCTAGTCCATCAAAAACACCATCTATCCTAGGTCTTTATCCTAGTTCATCAAACCTTCCATCTATCCTTGGTCCTTATCATCCCAACCCTAGCTCATCAACTCTTCCATCCATATTAGGGTCCCACATTTCTCCATCTCCTATTCTTCAAGAACAACAAAGGCACACATCCTTGATCCACTTTCAAAATTCATCCTTCATTAACTCATCCATCATACCTCCATATCGTTCATCTCAATACACTCCTTCCATTTCTTTTGGAAGCAATTTGGATGCCAAATGTCAAAAGCTTCAATATAAAACTCCACATGTATCAAAGGATCAACATGTTTCCTCGAAGAGTCATGCAAAAATAAAAGAAAAATTGATCCAAAAAATCTAAAGGCAATTTTCAAAGGCCACAAAGGCCCATCAAATCAAAGGCAATTTTCAAAGGTCACAAAGGCCCATCAAAGCAAAAAGGAAATTTTCAAAGACCGCAAAGGTCCATAAATCAAAAAGAAAAATGTCAAAGGTCACAAAGGTCCACAAAGAAAAATTCAAAGTCAAAAGTCATGTGGATTCCTAAAAGTCTCATAGAAGCAATAAACTCTAAATTGGCATCCAAATTTGCTAATCCAAAAGCTTCCTCCAATTTTCCATCTAATAACCTATCACCTTCCAAATCCATTTTTCCTCCATCACTCCACCACCCTTCAAGGTGTGTGCCAATGTTGATCTTTTCAACCTTTCCATCTATCCATCAACAAGTTTTCTAACCTCCTATCCATTATCCAACATTCATCCCCCATCATTCTCCTTTAATCCAAACTCTTGCATAAGTCCTTAGACTCTTCTATCATTAATCTGCCAACATTTAGGATTCTAATTTCCATTGCCATGGTTTATTAGAGGGATATTTGGTTGTGAAACTTGATGCTTAAGTCCTTCCTCCATCTCCCTATCATCCATATCCTATCTTCCATATTCCTCTTGCACTCTACATTTAGGGGCAAGTTTCATCTATCTTATCATTCATGGTCATTATCCTCTCTATGCCCATTCCTTACATTTCCACCTTTGATCTTGACAAGGTTAAGGATCTTCTTGAACATCATATATCTTATCCATATCTTCATACCATATCTTTCATTTATCCATATCTATCATCTGTACATATCTTTCATATCCATATCATACAGTGGGAATCCTTGTGTTTCATCATGGCTTGATGAAATTTGTACATATCCATAATCTTTAGGTTGTGTTTACACTGGGGGCAGCAACACAGATTAAACAAGAGAGGGGCAACGAGCTTTTTGAACATCACAAACGGACAAAAGATGGTTTGTCAAAATAAACATTGACACATCAAATCAACTGCAACACCAACACCATCACTCAATCCCAATGCAATCAAACAACATGGTCAAAACAACAACGTTCATCAAAACACAAACATCAATGTTGATAATCAAGATTGGATGATCTTAATTTGACTAATGTTTGAAATAATTTAAGCAAAATTTGAGTGGTTGTTTGATTTTCTATCATATCTCTGGAGCAATTCAATGATGTACTGAACTAGAAAAGCAAGGAAGGAGTATGATTTTTCTTTGTCTGTTGTTTGCGAGGAAATCATTAGTACTATGCAAATTGGTCGCGAGACATGCTCTACTAAGTATCATTGATGACATTTCAGAATTTGCATAGGAAACGGGTTAACTCTTGTCTTTTTATGCAAGCGATACTCAGGTCATCTCGGTTCAATTATACCTAGATGCTTGTATTAACTTGCTATATCAAAAATCATGAAAGCAATACTTAGGTCATCACTGGTGCTAACATACCCTTTGATGCTTGTAATAACTTTCAACATTTCAATGCTCTATGATGACATAAAAAGCACAATTAAGCTCTCAGAATGGCAATATTGTACGGATAACCTACATGATTAGTATAGATTGCATTCATGTTAGAATCTACATTTTGCATTTATAGATTTTCCCAAAAGCTGGCAAAGTATACAATGTCTCAATAAAAAAATCAAAGCTGATCACATGAAAACACTATGAGGTGCTACCCCCAGATGTTGTTGGTCTCACACCACCTACTCCTACATCAGAAGATCAAATCATCAATAACATCAGAAGATCAAATCATCAATAACATCAGAAGATCATACCATTATTCAAATCAAAATGGATCATCAAATCAATCAAGTCAATCCAATCAAAATACATCATTCAACTATATGTTTTCAACAACTTTGAAAGCACATTTATCAAACTACGATTTGTCTTTCAACAACCTTGAAAGCAAATTTATCAAATCTACTGTTTGTTTTCAACAACTTTGGAAGCAAACTTATCAATCGAAACTTATCAAATCAATATCATACTAACAATTTGTTTTCAACAACTTTGAAGACAAATTTATCAACACCATGTTTGTTTTTAACAACTTTAGAAGCAAACATATCAATCAACTATTTGTTTTTCATCATCATGGAAAGCAAATTTATCAAAATCCTGTTTGTTTTTAACAACCTTAGAAGCAAACTTATCAAAAAACTATTTGTTTTTAACAACTTTAAAAGCAAATTTATCAGCTACTATTTGTTTTCCAACAACCTTGGGAACAAATTTATCAAACAAACATCATCAAATCAGGGCAACGCAATACACAAACAATCAATACAAAGTCATGCATTTTATCACATTCCATCATAGTAGGGGCAATTTAGTCATCAATTTTTCATGTTACATCTTTTCAAGTCATTTTCTTCACATCATCATTTTCGAATGATTAATCGACATCATAAAAATCATAAAAATCTAAAAATCACAAAAAAAAAAAAAAATCTTATTGATTCATCGTTCGAGGGGGCATATACCTATCAACATTCAACAATCAGCGTCTGGGGAAAATTTCAAAATTCTTTGAAGCAATGCGTAAAACACATCACTTCAAAGAGGGGCAAAATGTATACACCTAAAAATGGTCACATCACATAGTTTGGTAATTAATTAAATATTTTTAATATTTAATTAAATCTCTGAGTTCAATCTGCGTATAAATAAATTTAAATAATTTATTTATATTTGTTCATTCTTTCATTTCGATTAAATAAACAAGTTTATTTAATCACATTTCTTATCCATTTCTTAATTAATTAAATAAACATTACGATTTATTTATATTAATTATCATATAATCTTGACTTGAATATTTTATTCAAATTTAGATCATATATTCTTTTCTTCTAAAAATCCTCAACATTCATTCAAAATACCATTCACAATTAAATATTCCAAATATTTAATTAATTCCTCTAATTCGATTCTAAATATTCCATATTTCTTCTAAAGTCTATTCACAATTAAATATCCAAAATATTTAATTAAATCTTCTATAGTCCTAAAATTAAAAATTAAGCTCACATGAAATTAAATAAATTTATTTATTTAATTTGCATTATCTTCAACAACCATGAAACAAACTGCCAAAACAGAAAAATTAATTTGTCTGTTTCTGTGCAAGCTTGTTCCCGTGGGTTGAAGACAGGCTTCCATTCTTCTCTCCAACCTCCCAACATTCTCCATCTTCCTCTCAACCTCTCCATCTCTCACCATTCAAACTTACCAGACAATTTCACAGCCATTGGTCTTTGCTAGCCAGGATTTTTCCTGCAAAAAGCTATAAAAGGACTGTCGGGTCTTTGAAATCACAGAGAATCTTTTAATAGGAAAACTATACCAAATTTGCAATAGCATAGCTTTTAGCATTCATAAGCATTCTAGCATCATAGCATAGCATAGTAGTATTTCATATCATGGCCTATTCATCTCATTTCATGGCATCCACAATTCACAGCCCCTGTGCATAATTCACAGCCCCTATGTATATATGTATCAACATTTTCACTCCACCAGCATATAGGATAGAGAAGCTCCTTCCTTTGCATACTCATTCTATAGGTTGCCATTCAGAGAAGCTTTGCTTACACAATCTAACAGCAGCAACTTCAAACAAATCCCCGGAGATAGAGGAAGATGGAACGGCTCTGAATAAGCTTCGTTTGTTTCTTTGAATTCAAATTATTTGCTTTTCTTCAGTTTGAAGTTTCATTTTGTGTGTTTTATTGTTTTCATTTTGATACACACATTTAACAACACATACCAAGTTATGAATTCCCTAAGACCACCAGGATCTCAAGAAATTTTCCATCTCTACAATGAACCATGAAAATGTGGGATGGCTTTAGAGGTCTGACCTCCTGCGCCAACAAATAAAAGGATTTTGGCTTCTAAAAATAAGAGGTGTCTAGTAAGGGCATCTGGTTCAAGGAGTACTATGATAAACTCCCTCAAGAGGTTTTCCAACCCTTAGAACAAGGTCTTTTCTCATCATAAAGATACTAGGGGAGAGTTATCACGTATTGCTTCCCGTTGATTACAAACTTTCTTTGCAATCACAAATTTATATAGCAGTTCAAAAGGACTTGGCTTTAGCCCATTACCACTTGGGTCGATCCCTTGGGGTGAGTACTTTTCCCACCAAGGCAGGCCCTCTAATGGGTAAACACAAAAATAGATGGGTTTGGATTTCTAATCACCGATTTTGCACAAGGTGAGAGCATAATACATACCATCCTTCAAACACTAAAACAATAGTTCATTACCCCCTAGTTAAATCTATGTGAGAGAATACAGACATTCGTTTTAAGCACCAATTGAAATGTTATCTAATCTAAAGCAAAAAAGATTTTGCAGTTTCAAAATAAGGCCTTGGACATACAAAAACCTACAAAACCATGCATTAGTAGTTTCACAAAGATATCTTGGACCAACGAAAAGCTGCAAAAACCCTAGTTAGCACAAAAGGTTAAGAACTAAACTAGGATTCATAAATTAACAACTAAGCAAGATTAGAGAATAAAGAAACTAAATTAAATTAAAAACTTAAAGAAAACTAAACTATGAGCTCAATTTTTGTGTTGCTTCAAGGGAAGCAGTTTTGGGAGCTCCACTCCAAAGCCACACGCTAAAACAAAAAATTAGTAACCAAAAAACACTACTATACTTGCAAAACCCAAAAGAAAAACTGAAAAGACACTAAAACTAGAATTTTATACTGAGCAGACAAATGCGTCATTCTATGCAGCGATTGCGTCACTGCATCGCGTCGCACCAGATTGATTGCATCGCACTTTCAAATTCAAATTTTCCCGCCTATCATGTCTTCAACAAATGTGTTGTTTATGGTCAAATGCATCGCTACTTCTATCAAATGTGTCATTGTGTCTATTAGTTGCGTCGTTTCATACCTAAAATCTATAAAACAAGCAAAAAGTCATAAAAAACCTACAAAATATTGTCCTTCACGTCAGGTTGACCAATATAAGATGGGGGAGAGTATCCTATCCTAGATAAAATGATAGCCAAACACCTCTAAGCTATTAACCTCATCTAACAAGAGAAAACAAACAAAACATGAGTAAAATGAAAGCATCAAATAAAAGTACTCCCCATGCTTGCACTTGAATCACTTCTCTTGCTCTCCTATTTCTCTTTTTGCAATTTTTCCCTCATATTTTGTGGTAGACTTGTGCAAAAACCTGCAAATTGTAAGTAGAAGGCCAAAGATAGAAAATGGTTGTTAAAGAAAAAATGGGAGAGGAAGGTTGCTTTTATAGACAACCATTCGAACAGAAAACTGAGATCAATCTTCTAGAAATATTCCAAGATCGACAGATGAGAATTGATGAGAGGGAGGTTATGAAATGGATGGCCAAGATCAAACTTCTAGAAAGATGCCAAGATCAACAGTCGAGAATTGATGCAACCAGAATATGTCATTCATGAAAAAGCTATGATGTCGATCGCTATGATGCCCAATGGCTATGACAGAAATGAATGACAGGGCATCTTTGACCAAAAGGGAGGCATAAATGATTTATTTAAATTATTTATTCGAAAATGGAGGAATGGACAAGTGTCAAATAAATAGTTCATCCAAATTATTTATTTGGAGAAAATGAAAAAGGGGCATTTAATTAAATTAATTTGTGAAATCAATTTAATTAAATGGGGAGATGGAAATTAGACATTGATAATTGATTTGAATTATTTATTCAAAGGGGAGAAGAATGACACATAATTAAATAATCTTTGACAATTATTTAATTATAGAAGAATGAAAAGGTCAAATAATAATTATTATTATCTGACTATAGACAAATGATGAAAGATAAATAATTAAATAAATAATGATTTATTTAATTGATTAGGATAGAATAGAGATAAGAAAGTGAATTAATTAAATAATTAAAAATTATTTAATTAATAGAGGAATATGATCAAGCATAATTGAATAATTAAAATTATTCAATTATTAGAAGACGACGACCAAGAAAAATGATGCTCACAAACTTAGGAAATTTTTCAGTGTCTACAATTTGATTGACCAACAATCACACATTTCACCCAGGTTTAAATCACCACTAACTCACAATGGTAGTAAATACAAAGAATGATCAACAACAGTTAATCTATAACAACTCCTTTTACTATAAGTAGTAATGATTAACAATCCTAATCACAATGCTCCACCGGGGCCACTTGATAAAATAGATAACCAAGAATGATCTAGGATGAAGGTAGCCATATCGTATCTTGAATAGATGATTATAATTGAGGTTGTGGTTTTAATCCAATCCCTACAAAGGTCACCATATAACATTATTAGATTATGGGGTGAAAGTTTAATAAGACAATTCACATATTGAATCTTTCTATGCAATGCAACCATCATACACTTGGTTGACTAACACAAGGAGTATAACCCTAGGTTCAAAAATGACTCTACCTCAGTCACTCTCATAACCCAATAACACTGACATACGCTAAACTCATCTCTCTACTCCAATTCATCCTATGCCTCTATTCTTTTGTTTATAAACTAAATGAGTGGGTACACAACCCTTTCCAAGGTCCTTTTTCCCCAGACAATTCCACAACCAGCTACCACCCACTTAGGTGAAGCTAGGGATTAGAAAAATTGTTAAGGATATCTTAACAACATAAGGGTATAGAATCGATCCCTGATCATTTGGAAAAACTCAGTCATGCATAATATGAGTTGAATCTATGTATTAACATAAGAATGTATTATAGGGATCCTCGCAATAATATCTTATATTTCCCTTATCAGACTTATGTTGATCAATAAGGGGTTGAAAGATATTCAAGGGCATCTTGCAATATTATTCCCTTGCTAAATCCAAATATACTACGTATTAAGGTTAGGAAAATTTAATACTAGATTTATAATTTCATACTGCTTACTTTCTAAGGACCTTGTTCTATCCTAAGAATCCTTTCAAGATATGTACAAATTTTATAAAGACAGTTTATTCAAAAATAATGCCCATCACACATACACGATAATTTAATGTTTGGACTTAATATTTATTTCTCTTCAAGGCAACAATCCTAGTTAAGTCAAATTTTCAATTACCATCTCTAACCATGAGATTAGTAACAACAATGATATAACTCAAAAGAATCAAAATTTCTCTCCAATCGACCATATTGGCATCATGAAGCCTCGCGAGCTCTAGCCAAAGCCCCAAGCAAGAAATATTCAGCCCCATGATGATGAAATGGGGTCTTCCATTTAGATAATGTAAAATGGTATTTCAAGACAAGATTTATCTAACTGTCAAATAATGCCATAAGTGTGATACTTAGATTTTGTTGAATAGAGCATTCCAATATCCATTATTCTTACCAATTATTTTGTATTAAAAACATATATAAATTACTATTACTGGCATTTGAAGACCAAGAAGGACATCAAAACCCAAGCTCTATTCATTTAGGGATACCATTAAAATTTCCATACAATGGCTTATGAACAAGGATTTCGCTTGAGACTAATGGAATGGTCGAGGGAAGCCAAAATTCTAAACACAGTCCCCAAACACTCATGGGTATGATCTGGGTATAAACAAAAACTCCAAAATATTACCCCACTAAAACAATACATGAAATACATTACAGCTAATGCCTCCTATACACATGATAGGGTCCAACATGCAAATGCATCTATATGTATGAAATACCAGGTGGGTATGCTTAAAACTAGCTAAAGATAGACTTCCATACCTGCATAAATATTCTCCAAGGGACTAAGGTGGGGTCATGAACCTTTTTTTATGCTCCTCAAATCCTTTTTCCACCATGAAACCCCATAAAGAACTTAATTCATATATTAAATTTGAAATGGCAGTGTGATTTTGTGCCTTCTAATCTCCACCACTTGGAGAAAAAGTGTCATGCTTAGCCCTTGCCTTCTCTATTTCCTTCCACTTTATTCTCTCTCTATGAACATTATCCCTCTCCTTGAAGCTCACGTCATCCTTCCTCCTAAACCAAATGAATGAAATTCCTCTTTTATTCATCAACAAGCTACCTCCCTCGAGCCAAGTGAAGGGAAATTTGGTTCATCCCAAAATGTGTTGGAAACAATTGGTATTAGAGCAGGTTCCTCGAAAGAAGTTTAATAGCTTGAGATGATCCAGGATGGAAACATATAAGAAGGATAGTCCAAGATTTGATGGAACTAATTATTCTCTATGGAAAACTCGAATGGAGTGTCATTTGAGATGCATTGGTGAACCTTACTAGACAATTACAAAGAATAGGTATATCATCCCACAGAATGGTCCTTCTACAACAAGTGTGATTAAGGAAGTCGAGTACAATATCAAGGCTAAGGAAGCATTGTTGAGTGCTCTGACTGATTCTAAGATGAAAAATGTAATGGAGCTAAAGACTACTTATGAGATATGGAAAAATTTGGAAACTTTGTACGAAGGTGATACCCATGTGAAGATTGCTAAGCTATAAAGCCTGAAAGGGAAATATGAAATGTTGAGAATGGGTAAAGATGAGAACATCACTTCTTTTATGTAGAGAGTGAATGAACTTGTGTGTAGTATCAGATGTGCTGGTGCAACATTGGAAGAATAAGAGATTGTTGCTAAAGTGCTCAGATCCTTTCATGTTGCATACAAACACAAAGCTACTGCTATTAAGGAGATCCAAACTGTGACAAATGTAACCAGAGACATGTTGATTGGTAAGCTTACTACTTTTGAGTTAAGTGAGTTTGGTGAATCTCTTTCTAAGATAGAAACTACATTCAAAGCTACTATCTCCGGAAAAGATAAGCAGAGATATGATCCAGGAGAAATTTCTTCTAGAAAAATGTCCAAGTATGAGCAGGAAATGAGAGAGATTGAAGAAGAAGAGAGAAAAATAGATGAGCTTGAAGCACTTATTGTCAAGAGGGTAGCCAGAGCAGAAGGTAAGTATAAAGGGAAATTTCCTCTTAAATGTTTTTCTTGTAATAAGATAGGTCATTTTGCCTCAAGGTGTCCGAAAAGAGTTCCTAAGCCAAGACCTAACAAGCCTAGATTCCAAAGAAAGTTTTATTATGTTGTTGATGAAGGTGTGACATATGATGAATCTGATAAAGGGAATTTAAGTGAGGATGAATGGGTATTTATTTCTATCAAGGAAAATGATCTAGTACCTATTGAATCTGCTAATTGCATAAATGTGGAGAAAGCTCTAACTGCCAAAGTTGGAGAAAAAGATGAATGGGTGGTTGACAGTGGATGCTCTCATCACATGATAGGTGATAAAAGTAAATTTGTGAGCTTGGAAAAGTATGATGGTGGTGTTGTAAGATTTGGTGATGACAAAGCTGGTGTAATCTATGGCAGAGGATCCGTTTCTCTTGATGGTAAGCATAATATTGATGATGTTCTATATGTGGAAGGTTTGAAGCATAACCTCTTAAGTGTTGGACAAATGGTTGAAAAGGGATACGATCTTCAATTCAAGAATGGAAAGTGTAGAATATTGGGGAGTTTTGGAAATGTGATTGCATCTGGTACAAAAAAATATCTTTCACCTAAGTGCTACTGGTAAAAATTTTCTGGTTGCTCAAGTTGATGAAAGTTGGTTGTGGCACAAGAGAATGTGTCATGTAAACTTTGATAATATTATCAAGATAAGTTCTACTCAGGCAGTGAGAGATCTTCCTAAGTTGATAAAACCTACTAATACTATATGCAAGGAATGTCAGTTAGGGAAGCAAACTAGAGTTTCATTCTGGAGCAAACAACATTGTTCAAATGAAGTGTTGGAGCTTGTGCATACTGACTTGTGTGGTCCTTCTAGAGTCAGAAGTTTATAAGGAGACAATTATTTCATGTTACTTATTGATGATTATTCTAGATTGGTGTGGGTTACTTTATTAAGGGAAAAATTTGAAGCTCTAGAGAAATTCAATATTTTTTAAGGCTATGGTTGAGACAGAGACAGGTCTGAAGATTAAATGTTTGAGATCAGATAGATGTGGTGAATTCACTTCTAGTGAGTTTAATTCTTTTTATGGAGAACATGGGATAAAGAGACAAATATCTACCCCACAGACCCCTCAACAAAATGGAGTTGTGGAAAGGAAGAATAGGGAAATTCAAGAAGCTTCTAGGACCATGATGTTGGAAGGAAATGTTTTGCATATCTACTGGAGAGAAGTTGTGAGCATTGTCATTTACACTCTCAACCGGGTAAATGTCAAAGGTGATACTGGTAAGACTCCTTATGAGCTATGGTTTGGTCATAAGCCTACTATTAGATACTTCAAAATATTTGGGAGTAAATGCTATATCAAAAGAGATGAAGATATAAGAAATTTTGATGCTAGAAGTGATGAAGGAATATTTCTTGGTTATTCTACTAAAATTAAAGCCTATCGGTGCTACAATAAAAGATTGAGGAAAGTAATTGAAAGTGCTAATGTCAAGGTTGATGAAGACATAGTTAGATCATCTAGAACCTGCGGATATGATTCAAACGATCAAAATGATAGTTCAAATAAAGGAAAGAAATTTCAGACTCTAAATCAAGTTCAGATCATTCCGATGAATCAGGAAAATCAAGAGGTAAGAACTAGCGAAAGTGCAGAAGTGAGATCACAAGAGATTGAAGTTCAAGAATACCTTAAGACTCCAAGGTATGTAAGACTAAATCATTCAGAAGATCATATTATTGGTGATAAGAACAAAGGTGTTCAAACTAGGAGAGGAATTGCAGAAGAATATTGTTTGATCTCAAAGACTAAGCCTAATAGTGTCAATGAAGCATGCAAAGATGAACTTGAGAAGAATGATACATGGATTCTTGTTCCTAGACCTAAGGACAAAAATGTAATTGGAACTAAATGGGTATTTCAGAACAAATTGAATGAGCAAGGTGAAGTTGTTAGAAACAAAGCAAGACTTGTGTGTAAAGGATATTCTCAAATGGAAGTGTTATGCCTTACATAACCACCCCATTTTAAATTTGATTAAAATGGGACCCCTCTTTTGCTTTCGCTCTTTGTGTTTTTCCCCCTTCGATTTTGAGGTTTTCCTTTGCCTTGCCATGCGCCTAATATGTTTATCTTGCTTGCCCAAGTGTTTTCCCCAAGTTGCATATTGAAAATCTTATGTTTTCGACGAAGTTTGGGTTTTTACCTTGGTTTGATATTTTCTGCCCCGTCCGGATTTTCCTGGATTGCGTTATGAGTCCAGTTCGGTCTGTTTTTGCACTACAGTTTGAAGATTTTCAGCCTTCGCGGAATTCCGCCTGGCTCGAATTTTTTTGGATTTCTACCTAGCCGTCGGGTTTCCGTGTTTGGTCAATTTTTTGATGCTTTATGGTTTAAATCCATCTAGGAGCTCGGCTCTGCGTGATTAATGATTGAATATGCTAAACTAGGGTCACATTTAGGGTTTGATTATTCTCGATGCTTATCTAGTATTTTCACCCTAGTTCATTTGGTCAAAGCGTTTAGCTGTATTGCATGTCGGTGAGACACTAAATCATGTCTCCCCAATGCCATAGTGTCTGATCGCAAAACCCATCGGCAAGACAAATGCTATCGATAGGGGATCACTCCAAACTCACTCATCTCGCTGATAACTTCCAAACATTCTGTCGGTAGGAATCACAATGATATGCATCTAGAGCGGCTCCATCGGCGAGACATCTACCATCGCCGTGAGATCATTCTGACTGACCAAAGGTCACGTCGATCTCTGGGATTTTTCCTAACTTTAGGATTTTCTTGCCTGGTCAGATTTTTTCAAGTTCCTTCAATTTACTAGAATTGTGTTGTGTTTGGAGTTTTGCGCTCTTCGAGGAATTCTAGTCTGGTTGGATTTTTTTGGATTTTCTGCCAAGCTTCGAGTAGCTTCAAATTGTTGGCACAGGAATGATATAAATGATAAATTATTATATTTCCATGCTTGCTTTGATGAATTTCACAATCTTATATGCATTCCTTCTTCATTCGAATGATCTATTGGTAAACCTTGTGCCTACTTCAGAATTCTCCGTTCTGGCCAGATTTTCCCAGTTTCCTTCAGTTTTTTTGAAGTTTGGAGTTCTGAGTCATCCGTAGAATTCCAGTCTGGCTGAATTTTTTTCTGAATTCTCTGCTATGCTTTGTGGAATTTAAGAAATTAAATAAAATTGATGAATCTAATGATGAATGCTTAAACATATCTTGCTTTAGCTTGATGGATTTCACTGATTGTATGATGCTTATGTTCATTTTGATGATCCATTATTAACATTGCTACTTCATTCGAAGAATCCGCCTAGTTTTGAATTTTCCAAAATTCCTCCCAGGCTTGTTTTCCCTGGTTAACTTGAAATCCAAAATTTCTCAGTGTTAATGCTTAATGGATAATTTAATGGTTTTATCATGATTTTGAGCTAACACTTTGATGAAATGTTGTTAACATCAGATTCTCACATTGGTGTTTGATGGATGCAGGCTGAGTCTAGCAAGGTAGCGGCTAGAAAGGCTAAGGAAGAACATAGAGGGATCATCCATCTCTGAAGCAGAAAAGAAAAATGAAGTTGGACGAAAAGAGTAGGATTCTTGAGGGCAGGATGACATCAGTCTAGTTCAAGGTTTCAGATCTGAATATGAACACCCTACTATGAAGGACTAAGGCTATCATGGGATACAATAGCTGGACACTAGCTGGATGATGCAGGGACCTACAATGTAGTCTTTAATGAATAATCAATCCAACAAGAGGCTGGGACAATACGATGGGACAAATCTGAAGAATGATATTAATGCTATTGAATGGTGAACAAGGGTTTCGCCTATACCACTTGTGAATGGCTTGCAGAGGATGTATTTGGTGATGAAGGCCAGAATGGAGCAAAGTATGGGTGACGTGGGGAAAGCAGTTAATGCAAAGTTGCATCAAAGGTCATGCTTCCTCATCATTTTGCTTTGCCTCTTCTTCACGCGTTTTGGTCTGAGTTATGTGGCAAATCCTGGGTCATCTGGTCGGTGACATTGCATTTAATGCATGTTTGACTTTGTTTCAAACTTTTCTAGGGCCGACTTACTTTGTGGCCGACTTATTGTAAACCCTAAACTGTGTTGATGCATTTTTTCATGCGTTTTATAATTATGGTGTTTTCGCCTCTATGTGGCAGATCTTTTGTAAGGATTAGATAGTTTAGATGAATTAGAGATAGGTTAGAAGAGTTAGAAAGGTTAGAAAGAAAGTTAGCAAATTAGTTAGCAAGCTAGAAGATTCAGAAGGTAGTAGAACAAAGGTAAAAAAAAAGCGAGTTAGGGTTTTGAAGGAAGTTAGACATTTTTTTACAATTCGCCAAGAAGAGGAGGTGATGTATCTTCCAAATTTTATTAGCATAGATGGAGATAGTTTAAAGACATGGGCTTCTGTACACTGGTGATCTTTTCAGGTTTGTAAATTCTTCTTATCTATTTTATTGATAGTAGGAGGAGCCAGATTTAAACCTTCTTTATATTATGCTCTAGAATGGTATTCATTTTGGGTTAATCATTTGATTTGAAAAGCTTTCAATGAATGAAATTTTATCTTATGTTTTGTTTAAATGATGATTTGCAATCTACTGTTAAATTTTACACTGTGAATGAATGAAACTTTGTATCAATTACAGGTTAATTTTATTCTGCAGTTCTAGTTTAGGAATTCCATGGAAGGTAACAAGTCTGATTAGTTGAATGAATCAACATTCTTTTCAGTTTAAAAACCTTGATCTATATTTTTCTATTTTCTTTAAAACCCCTGGTTAAAGTAGGTTTAGATAGATGTTTGATCTTGCAACAATCTGGGAGCTCAATACCAGTAGGCCCCTTGAACATTATAGCCATATTGACCACTTTGTGAAATAGCAACGTTGTGAACCAACATCAAAGACCTTGGGAGGTGATTGGTTTGATTATTGGTTGTCTCTTTCAGGAGAGGTGAGATATTTTTAATTTTATCTTACCTGCATGTTGTGGGTCAATTTGGCACATCAACAGGAAACTGGTGCTAGAAGGAGGGCCAGAAGAGAAAATTGTATAACATTGGGTCTTTCTCACCAGAGAGGTCCCATAGAGTTCTTCGATCAATTGAAAACCCACCACCTTTGGTAGAACTCAAGACCCCAATGAGACACAAGATTCACAGGGCAACCATTCTACCACCCTTGTCAGCTCCACTCACTCCACCAGGATTTTCACCAATACCCCAGTTGATACCCGTGAATCCACCACCAAATCCACCTCAATTTCCATTACAGCTAGTTCAGCCCATCCAACAGCTAGCTCAACCTCCACCACCGCCACCAATGGAATTTTTTCTGAATAATCCCTCTACATTGGGGACTATTCCTCGAGGATTTCATGATATGCCTAAGAATCCTGAGAAATTATGTCCTAAATACATTCATGGTGAATCAAGGAGTGCTAAAGAGCACATACAAGCTTTTAAGGATGCTTGTACTAGAGCCCAGATAGCTCACCATGATGTGGTTTGTAGGTTGTTCCCTTATTCCTTAGGGGATATGTTGTAGAACTGGTACCTAAATCTTCCACAAGGTTCTATTCTAAGCTGGATAGATCTGGAGAGTGATTTCATTAGTTAGTTCAGAGTTTATGTGGATCCAACCATTTTGTTCCATCAATTTACTACCATTAGGAAGGAGCCATGTGAATCGCTACCCTTGTTTAATACAAGGTTTCAACAAATGTATAGGAGATTGCAGGACCCCTATCTAGTTGCTGAGAATAGCGCCATTGAGGCATATTTTAGAGTTATAGACCATTTGCTTGGCTTGTTCCTACAAAGGACTTATCAGCAGCTAGATATTGATTCTCTATCTAAAGTTTATCATCTAGCCATCAAGCTGCAACAACAAACTAACTCAAAACAAGGGAACTTGGGAGGAAGTTTTCCTTCTATGGGGTATCAGATGCCTAATCCAACCACTTTATTCAATATTGTCCCAGGGATGTCTCCTTCCCATTATGGACCTATGTTTGAGTTGCAGACTCAATCTCCTGTTCCATTCTTTGCCAATGGAGCTCCTGGCTTCTTTCAACAATCACTGGCTCATCATAGTCCACATGGTCATCATAATCAAGTTGGAATACCAAATCTTGTTGGTCATCCACCTGTTGCTAAGAATGTTGAGAGTGAAAGGATAGTTTAATTCACAAATGAGGTGGAGACCCTAAAGAAAACTCTGTCTCAAGTCACAAATGACATGGCTCAGCTTAAACTGAATCCCTCTCAGAACCAAGGTAATTATGCTAATAAAGGTAATTACCCTAATCAGAATAATAATAATCAGGGTAATTATCAGAACAACAACAATCACAGCCAAAGAAATTATCAAGGCCAAAACTTCCCTAACCAAGGCTATCAAAATCAGAATAGAGGATATAACCAGAGGCCTAATAACAACAGACAATGGAACACAGGGCCAAATAATGGCGAGATTTCTCATAATTATCAAGCTAATGAGGACAGGCCACATACTACAAATGTGGATGACCTCAATTTTATGACTAACTGGTGCAGGCTGCATGGTACTGCAACTCATTCCAAGGTGAATGGAGAAGGTTGTGAAGATGGCACAATAAGATGCCCAAACATTCCAAGGGAATTCAAATAAAGGAGGTGGCTCAGTGGATACAACAATGGCTTATGACCTCTTTGAAGAAGAACCTTCATTCCCAATGCAGAGTGAGAATGAACCAGAGGGAGATGTGTATGATGCCCAAACTTTTCAGACAAAGGGAGGACACTTCCTAAGAAACTAGAATAAGGGCCCATTCACTACATCAGCACCACCTAACCACATGGTGCCTTCAAATCAGAGTGTTGATAACAACCCTCCTCTGCCGAAGGGTCCACCTGACTTCCCTAGCAAAGGTAATTCATCTGGTGTTTTCAAATATAATGCAAGTTATAACATAAAATTTGATATTGTTTCTGAGATGCAGAAACAGAAAACCTTTTTATCATACTTTGACATCCTAAAATGGTGCCCTTCCCAACGAGATATAGTGTTGAAAGCTTTGGAAGAAGCTGATAAATTAAAAGGGAAAACCAAGGTGGCACCCGCTACAGACATGAACGTAGCTTTGTTCAGAAACAAGGTAGGGACCCCGCCATTTCTTTTAAGTTTGAGGATTTGTGGAAGAATCTGCACAATTGTCTGCTAGATTCATGGGCTTCTGGCAATGTCATGCCATTTTCTGTATGCAAGAAATTGGGATTGAATCTGGTCCAAACAAACAAGAAGGTCATCCAACTTGATAAAATAGAGGTTAATGTAGTTGGAGAATTGAGAAATATACATGTACAAGTAGGGTTTGACCCTAGGATTCAAACCAATATGGATATTCAGGTAGCAGACATTCTTGAGACTTACGGTATTCTTTTGAGCAGAGATCTAATGAAGAGTATAGGGGGATATCTCTCCCTCAACTTTTCACATATGTGGCTACCATGGGGGGGAATGCCTACGCAGATTAGGATTGAGAGTGAACATCGCCTCAAACATATCATCACTGAGTATGACTGTCCCAACGAGGTAGCTTATTTTGAAACCAAGATAGGGGTTTATAAAAGAGAGGAAATTTTGACTCTTTCAGTTCTTGATTCTAATGATTTGTCAATGCAAGAATTCCTTGATCCCGTGAATAATGTAAACAAGTAGGTATTGATTAGGAAGCTACAATAGGATCAGTTGGTCTTAGGGGAAGATATTGATTTGTGGAGTCTTCTACTCCCAAATTGGTGCAGGGTGCATTACCAAAATCATTCGGAATTGACCTGCCAACCCTGCATCAGTGTTATAAATCATGTTTTACAAACTGAGGAAACTAGCCCAAGTCACCTTGAGACCGTTTCAGATCACTTCTCATTTGAAGCCAAAAATGAAATAATGTTAACCAGGGATAATATACCTTTAGAGGAAGTTCCTCCTCAAACTGAACTTACCCCGGTCATAATACCGGACCAACATAGTTATGTTGAACAACCCTATGGTTTGTTTGATACCCCTGTACTCACAACTATACCAAAACCCAAGGGGTTAATCAAATATACAAATAACCGTCAGAAAGATATTCTTGGATTACATGATATATCTGAGAAGGAATTGGATATTGCACCTGATGAACCTATTGAACAGCCATTCCCAATGTTTGATGCAAAAGATTAAGTGGCCCCACCTATGGTTCATCTTATCCAAGCACCCACAACAAGCTCAAAGAGATCAACCCTAGCTCATAATCAACTATGGATCCTCACATTTGATGGATCCAAATCTAAAACAGGGTGTGGTGCTGGAATTGAGTTAACCAGCCCAAAAGGAAAAACATTTTTTGCTTCTTACAGGTTATAGTTTGGATGCACTAACAATATAGCAGAATATGAAGCATTAGCTCAGGGACTAATGTTCGCACATCAGAAGAAAGTTACTGCCTTGATGGTTAAAGGAGATTCAAAAGTGATTATCAAGCAAGTACACAGCCAATACACATGTCACAATAAAAGGCTAGCAACTTATAGAAATCGGGTATGGAACCTGATTGAAGACTTTGATGCTTTTGGGATTAGTTTAATCCCTAGAAAGGAGAATCAAATAGTTGATTCATTAGCTATTTCTGCAAGTACCCTAGAGCCCATGCAAGGCTCCAAGCTCAAGAGATTCTCAGTAGAATTGATATCCACCCCGGCTGTCCCTGATAATGTCAGGAACTTTCAAGTCTTCAACAATGATCAACATATCCTTGCTTTTCTAGCAAGCTCAGATGTTCTCAAAGGATAGATCATCGATGAGTCTGACAGGGATCAAGGAGACTGGAACCCTAAGGACTGTGATATAGAAGGTGTCCTCAATTTAAAAATTAATAGCATCCCCAAGGGAATGGTGGCCTTAGAAATAATTTTTGATTCAGATCCAAGGGCTCGAGAAAAGGTATCAACCGAAGATAAGGGAGGTGAATATGAAATTGTTAACTTAGCTGAATCTGGCCCTAAAAGGAATGTTTACATAGGGAAATCCTGCCTTGAAGCAATCAAAGAAGATATATTGAGGGCACTGAAGAAAGATATTGCTGCAATAGCTTGGTGGTATGAAGATCTAAAAACATTTGATACTTCTGTGATAACTCATACTATTCCTTTGAAGTCCTAAGCTAGACCATTTCGGTAGAAACAACGTCCTATCAATGCCCTAATTGAACCACTAATCTTCAAGGAAGTTCATAAATTGCTTTCTGCAAGAATAATCTTCCCTATACGACATTCAACATGGGTGGCTAACTTGGTTCCAGTTCATAAAAAGAATGGGGAGATCAGGGTATGTGTAGATTTCAGGAATCTGAATAGAGCTTCAGAAAAAAGACAACTACCCACTCCCTTCTCTAGACGAAGTCTTACAAACTGTCAATGGGTCTCAAATGATTTCATTCCTAGATGGTTATTCTGGGTACAATCAAGTGATCGTTAATTATGAAGACAGAATGAAGACAACCTTCACTACTAAGTGGGGAACATTTACTTATAGGAGGATGCCATTTGGTTTGATAAACCGTAGAGCAACCTTTCAACATGCAATGGACGTAGCATTCAAAGATTTGATTGGTAAGTGCATCATCATTTATATGGATGACCTGACAATATTCTCTAAAGATGGACTAAACCATGCTACAGACTTGGCTAAAGTTCTTGAGCGATGTATCCAATATGGTGTTTCTCTGAATCCTAAAAAGTGTGTGTTCAGGGTTTCTGAAGGGAAACTTTTGGGACACATAATCTCGAAAAGAGGGATATTGATAGATCCAGACTGAGTTGAGTCTATTATGAAGTTAACCATGCCAGGAAGTAAGAAGGAGATGAGATCTTTCTTCAGAAAGATCAACTTTGTGAGGAAGTTTATCACAGGTTTTGCAGAAATTGTTAAACCTTTGAACAAAATGATGAAGAAAGATGCTAGAATAGAATTGAATAATGAGGAAAAGGCTACTTTTTCTCAGGTTAAGCAATCCATTTCGGAGGTGCCAGTCCTCACCAGTCCTGACTACTTGAAGCCATTTTATATTATTTTTTTTGCTTCTGAACACTCCTGTGCAATTGTCCTGACACAACGAAGAGAGGAAGGGGATGATAGGCCAATTGCCTTCATGAGCTCTCTGTTTAAGAATGTTGAAGTCAAGTACCCACCTCTTGAGAAACAAGCTTTTGCATTGATTAGAGCTGTCAAGAAGTTCAGGCATTATATCCTTTGAAGTCAGATCATTGCTGTGGTTCCTGATGTTGCCGTGAAGTCTCTACTTATGCAGAGCGAGTTGGGAGAACGAAGGGAGAAGTGGATGGCTATTTTGTAGGAGTTCAATATGGAGATTCACTCTATGAAACTTGTCCAAGGTGAAGGCCTGTCTAAAGCAATAGCAGGAGCTGGTAAGAATATTACTTGTTAGCAATACACAACACAGTCCTTTTCTAATGACCCTTGGTATGCCGATATTATTTATGTCATGCTCAATAATTAGTTCCAGAGGGAATGAATACAACTCAGAGGAGAGCACTGAAAATGAAAAGCTCCCATTATATGCTAAAAGGAGGATTGTTATACAGAAAGAATTTTGAGGGGGTTTATCTACAATGCCTTGATCAACAAGAAGCTAAGCACACAATTGCTGAATTTCATGGGAAACATGGCATAGGTCATGGTTTTGTGAATTCTTTAGCACATCAGATCCTCAGATCTGGTTATTATTGGCCATGTATGTTTAAGGATGCCCACCAACATGTAAGGACATGTCATATATGTCAAACTTCTACATCAAGAGAGTGTCATCCAGCCATGCCATTGCAGTCTGTTTATGAGGTAAGGCCATTTGCCCAATGGGCACTTGATTTTATTGGGGTAATTAACCCAAATTCTTCTGGAGGACATAAATTCATGTTGACTGCCACAGATTACTGCACGAGATGGACAAAAGCTATACCTTGCAATAATAGCACAACAGAGGTAGTAATCAAGTTCCTCACTAAATGCATCACAACCAAGTTTGGAGTACCCTTTGCACTGGTATGTGACAATGGCCCTGCCTTTTCTTCTATTGAGTTCATTGCATGGGCTTATGATCATAGGATTGTTTTAAAGTATTCTTCAAACTATTATCCACAAGGAAATGGAGTTGCAGAATCAACTAATAAGAATCTCCTAGGATTAATCAAAAAACCATTAGAGAACAATCCTAGAGACTGGCATACCCAGTTAAGATTTGTGTTATGGGCAGATAGGACTAGGATCAAGGCTGCGTTGAAGACTTCACCATTTAAGCTAGTGTATGGCCAAGAGCCTGTGTTCCCTATTCACTTGCAAATACCTATCCTGAAATTTATGCAAGAATTTTACTCTAGTGATGATAGGATTGAGGTAAGATTAGCTGGCTTGCTGAAATTAGAAGAGTAGAGAGATGCTGCTTTGCAGCAATTCTTTAGGCACCAGGCTACTGTCAAACGTTGGTTTGACAAAAGAGCCAAAGTCAAAGCTTTTAGGATATCAGACCTTGTCTTACTATGGGATAAAGCCAATGAAAATAAGGGGGACCACCAGAAGTTTGATAAGCTCTGGTTGGGTCCCTATCAAATTGCTGAAATCCTAGGAGAAAATGCTTTCTACTTGAGTACTTTAACAGGAGAACCTGTTCCATTGCCTGTCAATGGATAGTTTCTCAAGCATTATTTTGGGTCGTAAAAGGTCGGGTATTTTGTTGGGTTGTATATATGTAAATAGTTTGTTGTTCTGTTCATTTTGTCTTTTCCTTTTTTATGGGGCCCTTCATTTTACTCAATTGAGTAAGGGGGTTGTTATCTGAAGTATACTTTGGGTACTAGGAGAGAAGTTGGTTTAGATATTTTCAGGTTTTCTGATTGGATGATTTTGTTCTAAATTCATTGTTTTATGTCCATTGTCAATGAGAGTTGTGGAAAGTCATTGAGAACAAGGTGTAAAGTAAGCAATCCTCAATAACTATGATTGAATCTATCACGAATCATCAGAAACATCTCCTTTTGTAATTGTGTATTTATCTTAGGACAATGGTGTTGCAAGATTTGAGTGAAAATTTTGATTCCCTAGATGATGTTATGAGGTCCATGGTAGTTTTCAACCTAGTACAGATGTTGGACATCTGACATATTGAGAAGGAATTGAATGAAGGAAATTCAAAAGAGAAAAAAAAAAGAAGAGAAAAGAGAACTATCTAAGAAAAGAAAAACTCAATACTGAATGGGTGATTCCAGTATCTCTACCGGGGCTAAGGACACCTGATTGGCAGTAGAGCAATGTTGTGAGAAAACTAGAGGTATCTCTGTCGAAGCTATGGACGCTTGACTGGCAGCGGAGCAATGCCCAAGATATCATTGCACAACAGTTAAAGGGAATCAACTCATGTAGTTCAAATCTTGCGCATAATTATTCAAAAGATGAGGAAAACTTTGTAAAAGGGTGATGCACCATCAAGCACACACATAGATTTAGGGGTAGCCAATGTTGATTTACATTTGAGATTCTAGCTCAACGTTGTTTACTAGGACTGACCTAACTGGAATTATGATGTCCATAAACCAAGAGTTTTGGGTAACTAAATCTCTCAGTTTTCTGAAAATGGTTAAACCATTTTCCCAGCCAAGTCACCAATTGTTATGTCTTGCATAACCACCCCATTTTAAAGTTGATTAAAATGGGACCCCTCTTTTGCTTTCACTCTTTGTGTTTTTCCCCCTTCGATTTTGAGGTTTTGCTTTGCCTTGGCATGCACCTAATATGTTTACCTTGCTTGCCCAAGTGTTTTCCCCAAGTTGCATATTGAAAATCTTATGTTTTGGGCGAAGTTCAGGTTTTTACCCTGGTTTGGGATTTTTTGCCCTGTCCGGATTTTGCCAAATTGCATTCTAAGTCTAGTTCGGTATGTTTTTGCACTGCAGTTCGGAGATTTTTGGCCTTCGCAAAATTTTGCCTGGGTCAAATTTTTTTGGATTTTCGCTTGGCCGTCGAGTTTCCAAGTTTGGTCGATTTTTTTATGCTTTATAGTTTAAATCCATTTGGGAGCTAGGATCTGCATGATTAATGATTGAATATGTTAAACTAGGGTCACGTTTAGGGTTTGAGGATTCTCGATGCTTATCTGGTATTTTCACCCTAGTTCATTCAGTCAAAGCGTTTAGTTGTATCACATGTCGGTGAGACACTAAATCATGTCTCCTTGATGCCATAGTGTCCGATCGTAGAACCCGTCGGCAAGACAAATCTTATCGGTAGGGGATCACTCCAAACTCACTCGTCTCACCGATAACTTCCAAACATTTTGTCGACAGGAGCCACAATGATATGCATCTGGAGCAGCTCCATCAGTGAGACATATACTGTCACCGTGAGATCATTCTGACTAACCAAAGGTCAAGCCGATCTCTGGGTTTTTGCCTAACTTCGGGATTTCCCTGCCCGGTTAGATTTTTTTGAGTTCCTTCAGTTTCCTGGAACTGTGTTGTGTTCAGAGTTTTGCGCTCTTCACGAAATTCTGGTCCAGCTGGATTTTCTCGGATTTTCTGCCAAGCTTCGAGTAGCTTCAAATTGTTGGCGTAGGAATGATTTAAATGATAAATTCTTATATTTCCATGCTTGCTTTGATGAATTTCACAATGTTATATGGATTCCTTCTTCATTCGAATGATATGTTGGTGAACCTTGTGTCTGCTTCAGAATTCTCTGTTCTAGCCGGATTTTCCCAGTTTCCTTCAATTTTTCCAAAGTTCAGAGTTCTGAGTCATCCGCGGAATTTTGGTCTGGCCGGATTTTTTTTTGAATTCTCTGCTATGCTTTGTGGAATTTAAGAAATTAAATAAAATTGATGAATCTAATGATGAATGCTTAAACATATCTTGTTTTAGGTTGATGGATTTCACTGATTGTATGCTACTTATGTTCATTTTGATGATCCATTGTTGACATTGATGCTTCATCCGGAGAATCCACCTGGTTCAAAATTTTTTGAAATTCCTCCCAGGCTTGTTTTCCCTAGTTAACTTGAAATCCTAAATTTCTCAGTGTTAATGCTTAATGGATAATTTAATGGTTTTGTCATGATTTTGAGCTAACACTTTGATGAAATGTTATTAACATCGGATTCTCACATTGGTGTTTGATGGATGCAGGCTGAGTCTAGCAAGGCAGTGGCTGGAAAGGCTATGGAAGAACACAGGGGGATCATCCATCTCTAAAGCATAAAAGAAAAATGAAGTTGGACGAAAAGAGTAGGATTCCTGAGGCCAGGATGACATCAATCTAGTTCGAGGTTTCAAATCCAAATATGAACACCCTGCTACGAAGGACTAAGGCTATCATGGGATATAGTAGCTAGACACCAGCTGGATGATGCAGTGACCTACAGTGCAGTCTTTAATGAATAATCAATCCAACAAGAGGCTGGGACAATACGATGGGATAGATCTGAAGAATGATATTAATGCTATTGAATGGCGAACTAGGGTTTTGCCTATACCACTTGCGAATGGCTTGTAGAGGACGTCTATGGTGACGAAGGCCAGAATGGAGCAAAGCATGGGCAACGTGGGGAAAGCAGTTAATGCAAAGTTGCATCGAAGGTTGTGCTTCCTCATCATTTCACTTTGCCTCTTCTTCACGCGTTTTGGTCCAAGTTTTATGGCAGATCTTGGGTTGTCTGGTTGGTGCCCTTACATTTAATGCACATTTGAATTTTTTTTGAACTCTTCTAGGGCTAACTTACTTTGTGGCTGACTTATTGTAAACCCTAAACTATGCCGACGCATTTTTTGACATGTTTTATAAATATGGTGTTTTTTCCTCTTTGTGGCAAATCTTTTGTAAGGATTAGATAGGTTAGACGAATTAGAGATAGGTTAGAAGAGTTAGAAAGGTTAGAAAGAAAGTTAGCAGATTAGTTAGCAAGCTGGAAGATTCAAAAGGTAGTAGAACAAAGGCAAAAAAAAAGAGAGTTAGGGTTTTGAAGGAAGTTAGACTTTTTTTACAGTTTGCCAGGAAGAGGAGGTGATGTATCTTCTAGATTTTCTTAGCATAGATGGAGATAGTTTAAAGACATGGGTTTCTGTACACTCGTGATCTTTCTAGATTTGTAAATGTTGCTTATCTGTTTTATTGACAGTAGGAGTAGCTAGATTTAAACCTTCTTTATATTATGCTCTAGAATGGTATTCATTTTGGGTTAATCATTTGATTTGAAAAGCTTTCAATGAATGAAATTTTATCTTATGTTTTGTTTAAATAATGATTTTCATTCTACTGTTAAAGTTTACACTGTGAATGAATGAAACTTTGTATCACTTACAGGTTAATTTTATTCTGCAGTTCTAGTTTAGGAATTCCATGAAAGGTAACAAGTCTGATTAGTTGAATGAATCAACATTCTTTTCAGTTTAAAAACCTTGATCTATATTTTTCTATTTTCTTTAAAACCCCTGGTTAAAGTAGGTTTAGATAGATGTTTGATCTTGCAACAATCCAAAAGCTCAATACCAGCAGGCCCCTTGAACATTATAGCCATATTGACCACTTTGTGAAACAACAATGTTGTGAACCAACATCAAAGACCTTGGGAGGTGATTGGTTTGATTACTAGTTGTCTCTTTCAGGAGAGGTGAGATATTTTTACTTTTATCTTACCTGCATGTTGTGAGTCAATTTGGCACATCAATGGGAAGGAATTGACTTTAAAAAAACTTTTGCTCCTATTGCTAGGATTGAAGTTGTGAGACTATTTCTTGCATATGTTGCTTACAAAAACTTCAAGGTTTTTTAGATGGATGTCAATTCATCATTTCTAAATGGTGAACTAGAAGAAGTGTATATTGAGCAACCTGATGGATTTCAATTGACTGATTAGGGAGATATGGTTTGTCGGTTGAAGAAAGCATTGTATGGACTTAAGCAAGCCCCAAGAGCATGGTATGCCAAATTGGACAAGTATTTGTTGAATTGTGGATTTAAGGATACTTTTGATTATCTTAGAGGGAAGCGAGGGGCGATTACCCCTCCTAATCAGAATTAAGATGCATTGACTTGCATCAATTCATGCATTTCATAGTCATATCTTGTGATTCAGATTGATGTTGTGGTGGTTGCTACTCAGGGGGAGTAGTTAGATGTTCAGAAATGTGGTTTAGAGCTTGTGTGGAGAAAGATAATGTGTATCTTTTTCATTGATGTCAAATGGGGAGATGAGTCATGTGAAAAACTGTGAAAGAGTTAAGGAGAAAAGAGTCAAAATTTAAGGGGGAGTAAGTGCTAAGCGAAAGTTGCATTGATGGTTTTTTTCACATCATGTGTTTCCATCAATGCCAAAGAGGGAGATTGTTGGATATTGATGATATGGGGTTTTCATTGATGTCAACACTATTGGCATTAATGTCTTTAAGTTTGTATATGTCAAGGATATTGAGAAAATTGTAATAAAATAAGTTGTAGGTTGTCGGTGATGTAGTGAAGTTTAGCATGGTGGCTAGCTTAGTATATTGATGATAAGATGTTGTGGATTAAAGGGTTTGTTGATAAGTATATCTAGTTTATCCACATGAAATTTTAGAGGTTTGCATGAAGATTTGATTGAGTTATGAGTATTTGTGTTCTAACAGTTGTTTTGTTGCTTTATTTGGTGTTCTTGAAAGAAGATGATGTGATTCTAGTAATTTGAGTTGTTGTGAATGCTTCTATGGTGATTCATGATGCTTGTGGATGTTTCTAGATCGTGCTCTATGTTATTGGTCCACATTGATTGTTGTGTTCACGATTGGTGATTTTCTTTTGTAAGTTCATGTTTTTCATGATCATGGTCGGCAGGGTGATTGTAGCATGTTGAGGATCTTTGAGGTATAATTGTTTAAGGTGTTTCATGTTAGAGACATGTTGTTTTGGGTCCTTACTATGTTTTGGTCAACATTGTTTGGTGCGCATTGATAATTTTTTATTGATTTGGGATGATAGTTTGTACACATTTTATATTTTGTTGGGTCGACATGTAGTTGATGTTAGCCTTAGTTGCAGATATATATAATCGATTGTTTATACCATTTTAAGTAGTGGTGTGCGAGGTATGTTGAGTGTTGTGTGTAAATAATGTTCTAATCTTTCGAAGGCAGAAGTAAAGTGTGAAGAAGAGTGAGCAGAAGAAAGTGTTTATGTGCTTAACCGGAACTATAATCAGGCATTAGAAGATGTTATTTTCTCAATTCAAAATCTTCTGAATGTGACTGTAAGACATTGAGTCTTCCTTTGGGTAGTAAACCTTTTGTATTTGAGCAGTGATCTATATGCAGTGTGTCTGAATGCATGTGCATTCCCCATTTATAATAATTTTATACTTTTAATAGAGTATAATCTTGTGGATTAATGTCCACCATGGTTTTTACCCTAATAGGGTTTCCACATAAAAAATCTTGGTGTTATGTGTGTTTTTGATGTGGCGATGGTTTATGCTTTCATGTTTATTTATTAGATCTTAGAATAATTTTAATAAGTTTAATTTGTATAATTTTTGTGACAATTGATTCACCCCCCCTCTCAATTGTTTGCCCTTGTGTTGCCAACAAAATGAGCATATGAGATCAGTAAGTGTCTTCGGTAACATTCATTTCTTCAGATTACCTTAAAAAAAATGCTATTATGCCATAAAGTGGAATCAAACATAGTTTATTTCCCACCATTAATCCTTAGAGGAAAGTTTATGTAGTTTTAGATCTTTCAAGATCAACTAGTTTCAACAACATGCATTAAATAGATTCAATAAACAGAATCATTAAACATGAAAGATAGAACATAAGACATGAACACAAAGATTTACGTGGGGAAAACCCTTTCAAAAAAAAAACCCACCCTCCAAAAGCATAGGTCCATCGTATTATTCAACAACCAATAAATAGTTATAATACAATTGCAGGCTCTAAGCCTTACATGGAGATTTACATCATGTTCCATCTAGAGAAAAACTAGTAGCATAACCCCTCTGAATTCAATCTCTACTCTCTGTTATTCCAATGCACTACGACATTACATACGCACTTCTCAAGTGTTACAAGAAAACTTTCATAATAAACTCCTCAACTTCTACAACCACCCAATAGTCATAACCACAATCTCGCTGAATCCAAACTTGAACCTTCATGAGGTTGCACTAATCCTTCACCACATTTCCAGTTACCGTTGTGATCCTAAATGTTTATCAACCCTAAATATGCAAAAACAACAATAATTCAAATGAAAGAAAACACAAAGGGACACCTCAAGATTACCCTAAGAAATGATAAAGCAAAGAAATAAGCTAAAATGAAGATTACAAGATGATTATACCTTCTTTGCTGCTGAAATTCCTTGGTTGGCCCTTGATCTAGATTGCTTTGTGTGCTCCTTGGATGGCTCTTGATGCAAGATTGACAATAGGACTAGATGATAGTGCAAATGACTAAAATGCTTGGCTAAAATGAATGAAATGCTTGTGAATTGAGTGTTCAAAATGACAGCATTTAGTTGCAAAATGACTAAGTGTTTTTTTAATGCCTTAGAGGAGGGGGTATTTATAGAGAAAACTGAATTCTCTAGAGAATTCAATGGTTGAGATTGAGCCACCAAGATCAAGATGTAGGGCTAAGGTGAGTTGAGGACTCACAAGCCCTCACATCTTGACATGTGGAATGTGAGATGGCCAAGGATAAGATGATGTGGAAGTGA